>NW_024121210.1:8746595-9256834 GCF_016745375.1 Pimephales promelas | reverse complement strand
AAATCTGGATTCTGATAGAGGCCATGAGACTTAAACCTGAGTGCAAAAATGGAGGCTCTAGACCCTTCCAGAGCTGAGATATCGAATCTCAAAATTTCGACCGAAAAAAAAAACGACAGTGGTAGCCTTTCAGTTTTTTTTGGGGGCGAAAAATTATTTCTCCAATCTTCTCAAAACTCTGGATTCTGATAGAGGGCCATGAGACTTAAACCTGAGTGCAAAAATGGAGGCTCTAGACCCTTCAGAGCTGAGATATCGAAACTCAAAATTCGACTGAAAAAAAAAAACGACAGTGGTACCCCTTACGTTTTTTTTTTTGGGCGAAAAATGAAGTGTTTCCAATCTTCTCAAAACTCTGGATTCTGATAGAGGGCCATGAGACTTAAACCTGAGTGCAAAAATGGAGGCTCTAGACCCTTCCAGAGCTGAGATATAGAATCTCAAAATTTCGACCCGAAAAAAAAACGACAGTGGTACCCTTACGTTTTTTTTTTTTGGGCGAAAAATTAAGTGTCTCCAATCTTCTCAAAACTCTGGATTCTGATAGGGCCATGAGACTTAAACCTGAGTGCAAAAATGGAGGCTCTAGACCCTTCCAGAGCTGAGATATCGAATCTCAAAATTTCGACCCGAAAAAAAAACGACAGTGGTACCCCTTACGTTTTTTTTTTTTGGGCGTAAAATGAAGTGTCTCCAATCTTCTCAAAACTCTGGATTCTGATAGAGGGCCATGAGACTTAAACCTGAGTGCAAAAATGGAGGCTCTAGACCCTTCCAGAGCTGAGATATCGAATCTCAAAATTTCGACCGAAAAAAAAAACGACAGTGGTACCCCTTACGTTTTTTTTTTTGGGCGAAAAATTAAGTGTCTCCAATCTTCTCAAAACTCTGGATTCTGATAGAGGGCCATGAGACTTAAACCTGAGTGCAAAAATGGAGGCTCTAGACCCTTCGAGCTGAGATATCGAATCTCAAAATTACGACCCGAAAAAAAAAACGACAGTGGTACCCTTACGTTTTTTTTTTTGGGCGAAAAATGAAGTGTCTCCAATCTTCTCAAACTCTGGATTCTGATAGAGGGCCATGAGACTTAAACCTGAGTGCAAAAATGGAGGCTCTAGACCCTTCCAGAGCTGAGATATCGAATCTCAAAATTTCGACCCGAAAAAAAAACGACAGTGGTACCCCTTACGTTTTTTTTTTTGGGGCGAAAAATGAAGTGTCTCCAATCTTCTCAAAACTCTGGATTCTGATAGAGGGCCATGAGACTTAAACCTGAGTGCAAAAATGGAGGCTCTAGACCCTTCCAAGCTGAGATATCAAATCCAAAATTTCGACCGAAAAAAAAACGACAGTGGTACCCCTTTCAGTTTTTTTTGGGGGCGAAACATTAAGTTTCTCCAATCTTCTAAAAAACTCTGGATTCTGATAGAGGGCCATGAGACTTAAACCTGAGTGCAAAAATGGAGGCTCTAGACCCTTCCAGAGCTGAGATATCGAATCTCAAAATTTCGACCCGAAAAAAAAACGACAGTGGTACCCTTACGTTTTTTTTTGGCGAAAAATGAAGTGTCTCCAATCTTCTCAAAATTCTGGATTCTGATAGAGGGCCATGAGACTTAAACCTGAGTGCAAAAATGGAGCTCTAGACCCTTCCAGAGCTGAGATATCGAATCTCAAAATTTCGACCCGAAAAAAAAAAAACGACAGTGGTACCCCTTACGTTTTTTTTTTTTTGGCGAAAAATTAAGTGTCTCCAATCTTCTCAAAACTCTGGATTCTGATAGAGGGCCATGAGACTTAAACCTGAGTGCAAAAATGGAGGCTCTAGACCCTTCCAGAGCTGAGATATCGAATCTCATAATTTCGACCCGAAAAAAAACGACAGTGGTACCCCTTACGTTTTTTTTTTTTTGGGCGAAAAATGAAGTGTCTCCAATCTTCTCAAAACTCTGGATTCTGATAGAAAACCATGAGACTTAAACCTGAGTGCAAAAATTGAGGCTCTAGACCCTTCCAGAGCTGAGATATCGAATCTCAAAATTTTGACCCGAAAAAAAAAAACGACAGTGGTACCCCTTACGTTTTTTTTTTTTTGGGGCGAAAAAATGAAGTGTCTCCAATCTTCTAAAAAAACTCTGGATTCTGATAGAGGGCCATGAGACTTAAACCTGAGTGCAAAAATGGAGGCTCTAGACCCTTCCAGAGCTGAGATATCGAATCTCAAAATTTCGACCCAAAAAAAAACGACAGTGGTACCCCGTACGTTTTTTTTTTTGGGCGAAAAATTAAGTTTCTCCAATCTTCTCAAATCTCTGGATTCTGATAGAGGGCCATGAGACTTAAACCTGAGTGCAAAAATGGAGGCTCTAGACCCTTCCAGAGCTGAGATATCGAATCTCAAAATTTTGACCCGAAAAAAAAAAACGACAGTGGTACCCCGTACGTTTTTTTTTTTGGGCGAAAAATGAAGTGTCTAAAATCTTCTCAAAACTCTGGATTCTGATAGAGGGCCATGAGACTTAAACCTGAGTGCAAAAATGGAGGCTTTAGACCCTTCCAGAGCTGAGATATCGAATCTCAAAATTTCGACCCGAAAAAAAAACGACAATGGTACCCCTTTCGTTTTTTTTTTTTTCTCCAGAGCTGAGATATTGAGATCCCACTTAGCATTTATGCCAATGAAAGCTTTAGCTTAAGTTCTGTCAGGAAGACTCAATAAGCGTGTCATGTATTACCTCATTCCTATCCAATCCGGTGTTAACAGTCACAGTATAAAAGATTGGTACTTACACTTGTCTGAGTTCGCAGATGCTGACGCATGCCATTCACCTCCATCCTCCCCAACCACCACCAAGATGGTACCTTCCCCTCCATCCTCCCCATCACCACCACCAGGATGGTCCCTTCCTTAACTCCAGGGGGTCGGCTGCGCCCCCGCCTTCATCTCAGGCTGGAAATGCAGATTCGGCTAACCTCGCTTTGCTCAATCAGAACGGGGCCTACGTCAAAGAACTCATAAATTTATGCTTGCTGAGCTGTCAATAAATGTATTCTGCTTTTCAACTTATCTCCCGTGTCTTTCTGGTAGAATTATAAATATCTCAATATCTCAGCTCTGGAAGGGTCTAGAGCCTCCATTTTTGCTCTCAGGTCTAAGTCTCATGGCCCTCTATCAGAATCCAGAGTTTCAAGAAGATCAGAGAAACTCAAAATTACGACTTCCCCAAAAAAACGACAGTGGTACCCCTTTGGGGTTTTTTTTGGTGCGAAAAAATAAGTTTCTCCAATTTTCTCAAAACTCTGGATTCTGATAGAGGGCCATGAGACTTAGACCTGAGTGCAAAAATGGAGTCTCTAGACCCTTCCAGAGCTGAGATATTGAGATCCCACGTAGCATTTATGCCACTATAAACATCTCAATATCTCAGCTCTGGAAGAGTCTAGAGCCTCCATTTTTGCACTCAGGTCTAAGTCTCATGGCCCTCTATCGGAAACCAGAGTTTCAAGAAGATCAAAGAAACTCAAAAATTTCGACCCACAAAAAAAAAACAAAAAAACAAAATGACAATGGTACCCCTTTCGTTTTTTTTTTTTTCGGTGCGAAAAAATAAGTTTCTCCAATTTTCTCAAAACTCTGGATTCTGATAGAGGGCCATGAGACTTAGACCTGAGTGCAAAAATGGAGTCTCTAGACCCTTCCAGAGCTGATATATTGAGATCCCACGTAGCATTTATGCCAATATAAAAATCACAATATCTCACCTCTGGAAGAGTCTAGAGCCTCCATTTTTGCACTCAGGTCTAAGTCTCATGGCCCTTTGTCAGAATCCAGAGTTTCAAGAAGATCAGAGAAACTCAAAATTTCGACCACCCCCAAAAAAAGACAGTGGTACCCCTTTCGTTTTTTTTTTCGGTGCGAAAAAATAAGTTACTCCAATCTTCTCAAAACTCTGGATTCTGATAGAGGGACATGATACTTAGACCTGAGAGCAAAAATGGAGTCTCTAGACCCTTCCAGAGTTTAGATATTGAGATCCCACGTAGCATTTATGCCACTATAAACATCTCAATATCTCAGCTCTGGAAGAGTCTAGAGCCTCCATTTTTGCACTCAGGTCTAAGTCTCATGGCCCTCTATTGGAAACTAGAGTTTGAAGAAGATCAGAGAAACTCAAAATTTCGACCCCCCAAAAAAATCGACAGTTGTACCCCTTTCGTGTTTTTTTTTCGGTGCGAAAAAATAAGTTTCTCCAATCTTCTCAAAACTCTGGATTCTGATAGAGGGCCATGATACTTAGACCTGAGTGCAAAAATTGAGTCTCTAGACCCTTCCAGAGCTGAGATATTGAGATCCCACGTAGCATTTATGCCACTATAAACATCTCAATATCTCAGCTCTGGAAGAGTCTAGAGCCTCCATTTTTGCACTCAGGTCTAAGTCTAATGGCCCTTTATCAGAATCCAGAGTTTCAAGAAGATCAGAGAAACTCAAAATTTCGACCCCCCCCCCAAAAAAACGACAGTGGTACCCCTTTCGTTTTTTTTTTTCAGTGCGAAAAAATAAGTTTCTCCAATCTTCTCAAAACTCTGGATTCTGATAGAGGGCCGTGAGACTTAGAACTGAGATTAAAAATGGAGTTTCTAGACCCTTCCAGAGCTGAGATATTGAGATCCCACGTAGCATTTATGCAACTATAAAAATCTCAATATCTCAGCTCTGGAAGGGTCTAGAGCCTCCATTTTTGCTCTCAGGTCAAAGTCTCATGGCCCTCTATCAGAATCCAGGGTTTTAAGAAGATCAGAGAAACTCAAAGTTTCGACCACCCCCAAAAAACTACAGTGGTACCCCTTTCGTTTTTTTTTTTTCGGTGCGAAAAAATAAGTTTCTCCAATCTTCTCAAAACTCTGGATTCTGATACAGGGCCATGATACTTAGACCTGAGAGCAAAAATGGAGTCTCTAGACCCTCCAGAGCTGAGATATTGATTTCCCACGTAGCATTCATGCCACTATAAAAATCTCAATATCTCAGCTTTGGAAGAGTCTAGAGCCTCCATTTTTGCACTCAGGTCTAAGTCTCTTGGCCCTCTATCGGAAACCAGAGTTTCAAGAAGATCAGAGAAACTCAAAATTACGACTTCCCCAAAAAAACGACAGTGGTACCCCTTTGGGGTTTTTTTTGGTGCGAAAAAATAAGTTTCTCCAATTTTCTCAAAACTCTGGATTCTGATAGAGGGCCATGAGACTTAGACCTGAGTGCAAAAATGGAGTCTCTAGACCCTTCCAGAGCTGAGATATTGAGATCCCATGTAGCATTTATGCCACTATAAACATCTCAATATCTCAGCTCTGGAAGAGTCTAGAGCCTCCATTTTTGCACTCAGGTCTAAGTCTCATGGCCCTCTATTGGAAACTAGAGTTTCAAGAAGATCAGAGAAACTCAAAATTTCGACCCCCCCCCCAAAAAACGACAGTGGTACCCCTTTCGTGTTTTTTTTTTCGGTGCGAAAAAATAAGTTTCTCCAATCTTCTCAAAACTCTGGATTCTGATAGAGGGCCATGATACTTAGACCTGAGTGCAAAAATTGAGTCTCTAGACCCTTCCAGAGCTGAGATATTGAGATCCCACGTAGCATTTATGCCACTATAAACATCTCAATATCTCAGCTTTGGAAGAGTCTGGAGCCTCCATTTTTGCACTCAGGTCGAAGTCTCATGGCCCTATATCAGAATCCAGAGTTTCAAGACGATCAGAGAAACTCAAAATTTCGACCCCCCCAAAAAAACGACAGTGGTACCCCTTTTGTTTTTGTTTTTTTCAGTGCGAAAAATAAGTTTCTCCAATCTTCTCAAAATTTTGGATTCTGATAGAGGGCCATGATACTTAGACCTGAGAGCAAAAATGGAGTCTCTAGACCCTTCCAGAGCTGAGATATTTAGATCCCACATAGCATTTATGGCACTATAAAAATCTCAATATCTCAGCTTTGGAAGAGTCTGGAGCCTCCATTTTTGCACTCAGGTCGAAGTCTCATGGCCCTCTATCAGAATCCAGAGTTTCAAGACGATCAAAGAAACTCAAAATTTCGACCCACAAAAAAAACAAAAAAACAAAACGACAATGGTACCTCTTTCGTTTTTTTTTTCCGGTGCGAAAAAATACGTTTCTCCAATCTTCTCAAAACTCTGGATTCTGATAGAGGGCCGTGAGACTTAGACCTGAGTGCAAAAATGGAGTCTCTAGACCCTTCCAGAGCTGAGATATTGAGATCCCACTTAGCATTTATGCCAATGAAAGCTTTAGCTTAAGTTCTTTTAGGAAGACTCAATAAGCGTGTCATGTATTACCTCATTCCTATCCAATCCGGTGTTAACAGTCACAGTATAAAAGACTTGTCTGAGTTCGCAGATGCTGACGCATGCCATTCACCTCCATCCTCCCCAACCACCACCAAGATGGTACCTTCCCCTCCATCCTCCCCATCACCACCACCAGGATGGTCCCTTCCTTACCTCCAGGGGGTCGGCTGTGCCCCCGCCTTCATCTCAGGCTGGACATGCAGATTCGGCTAACCTCGCTTTGCTCACTAAGGACGGGGCCTACGCCAAAGAACTCATAAATTTATGCTTGCTGAGCTGTCAATAAATCTATTCTGCTTTTCAACTTATGTCCCGAGTCTTTCTTGTAGAATTATAAATATCTCAATATCTCAGCTCTGGAAGGGTCTAGAGCCTCCATTTTTGCTCTCAGGTCTAAGTCTCATGGCCCTCTATCAGAATCCAGAGTTTCAAGAAGATCAGATAAACTCAAAATTTCGACCCCCCCAAAAAAACGACAGTGGTACCCCTTTCGTTTTTTTTTTTTTCGGTGCGAAAAAATAAGTTTCTCCAATCTTCTCAAAACTCTGGATTCTGATAGAGGGCCATGAGACTTAGACCTGAGAGCAAAAATGGAGTCTCTAGACCCTTCCAGAGCTGAGATATTGAGATCCTACGTAGCATTTATGCCACTATAAACATCTCAATATCTCAGCTTTGGAAGAGTCTAGAGCCTCCATTTTTGCACTCAGGTCTAAGTCTCTTGGCACTCTATCGGAAACCAGAGTTTCAAGAAGATCAGATAAACTCAAAATTACGACCCCCCCCCAAAAAAACGACAGTGGTACCCTTTTCGGTTTTTTTTTTTGGTGCGAAAAAATAAGTTTCTCCAATTTTCTCAAAACTCTGGATTCTGATAGAGGGCCATGAGACTTAGACCTGAGTGCAAAAATGGAGTCTCTAGACCCTTCCAGAGCTGAGATATTGAGATCCCACGCAGCATTTATGCCACTATAAACATCTCAATATCTCAGCTTTGGAAGAGTCTAGAGCCTCCATTTTTGCACTCAGGTCTAAGTCTCATGGCCCTCTATCAGAATCCAGGGTTTCAAGAAGATTCGAGAAACTCAAAATTTCGACCCCCCCCCAAAAAAACGACAGTGCAAAAATGGAGTCTCTACTGTGTAATACCCATGTCATTATACATATTTGTGTCCTTATGAATCATATAAACAAGAACACAAAATTTTAGATATTTCTTTAAATACATGTGTATGTTTTTGTATACCTATTTGCTAGTTTTCAGCTTGTGCTCATTGGACAGAACTGTTTACCAGAAGGAGGCGCTTTAAAGGAGTTTAAAAAACCCTCTCTCTTCAACCGACTCGATCACGGTATCTTATGCAATGACTCCCCCTGGTTCTTGAATTGAAGTTTCACAGGATTCAAGTTAAATGTGAAGTTGCGGATGAAGTCAGAACATGTTTTATTATTATTATAGAGTTATTATTACTATTATTAAGACGAGGGCAACACACAAATGTTTTCTTGTCAATGGATAATTATTTAGATGATATTTCAAATGAATGGTTGTTGAGTAAACATAAAATTACAAGTTTATACCTTTTTCACAACAATGCCTTAGCATAGTTTAGGTCAACCTTTGGTGGGTGGTTGGAGGTATGGGTTACACTTTAATATGTTGCATGTATTTTCTTATATTGAACTGACTGCTCAATAAAAACAATTGTCACAAAAAACAACAACAAAAAAAACAGATTATGCCTATTAATACTGAATACAGTAGTGCATTAGTATTAAAGATTTACACGTTAACAGCTTGTGTATTGTCAAGCTGCAGATGTCAGACCATTATTAATGGAGTTTATAAATATATGATTCCTTATTTATTTAGATGGTCTACACAGCCTTTTGAGATACTACTCTCCCAAAGAAATTGTTCTTGATTTATATACTCTTCATCTCTACCTAAAGTAATCCTTACAGGTACAAGCCTTATGCACAAATAGATGCTCATTTTTTATACAGTAAGAATATACTTAGTTTAATCATTCAAATTAATGTATCATATTTAACTGTATGTCATGTTCTTTTGGGTTACACCAGAATATATAAATATTACTGATGTCCCAGGTGTTCACCGACTCTTAAAATATGACATATTTAAAATGGGCTCTTGGGAATGGCTGGAGTCACTGTGTCATTCTCATAGAATGAATCATGTCTGCAGTTTATCAGCTGCCCTTATGCTTTAAATAGCCACACAATAGTACCTTTAAAACATCCCAGAGTTACACAGTAAATGAAACAACCCATCATTAAACATTATAATACTTTACATTAAAAATTAATTTCACTTTTATTCTTGTATATTATATTCTTGACCTGTAAACCTTTTATTATCAGTGTATGGAAATTTGCATAAGCACAGTTATAGATCTACTATATCTGGCCTGTTTTCATAGTAAATTGTCCACTGTTGATCACTTTTTATGTTGCTTGTTATGTTTAAAGGCTTAAATTAGTAGGATTATTAGCAGACCATTTTGCTTCATAACTACATTTAACCTTTTAATAGGTTCTTATGATACCCAGATAAAGAATGCTGTCTGTTCTCTTGACTGAAGAGCACAGTCATCCCTGGCTCTTCCCATTAATCCTCTGCTAAAGCTTTGATTGGCATGCAGGGCAGCTGCGTGTCTGGGTGTGCTTTGTCCCGCCGCTGGGCTGGAATAACTGCTAAATCCATACAGTTCATATACAGACAGACTGATTGAAAATAGATTGAAAATAGTATTAACAATCCTCAAAAAAAATTGAATGAATTTGGGGTTGTGCTAACGTAATTTCTATTATATCTGTCTATACTATTAGTAGTTATTTTATGTTGTTATGTTGGAAATATACAGGCTAAAAGCTCTTGAACTCAGATGCCAGTTTTTATTTAAAGACCTTGATGTAGATCTTTATTAAGAGTTCAACAAACAAAGTGCTAATAAAAGACATTCACACTATTCAAGCGCTGCTCTTTGTGCTGTCAGACATCCTGTTTATTAACTGAAGGGGTAGACAATGTTATGACAATGTTATCCTGTTACGTTTTGTTTAGAATTTTAGGACTGTTTAATGGCCATATATAAGTAGTCTATTGTGAATGTGTGTGTCACAGTCTTCGTCTGCACCGTCCTGTCTTGTCATCAGCACTACACTTCCCAGGATCCTCTTGTCTCCACTTCTGAACTCACTCCCTCATCAGCCACCTGTTCCTCGTCTTGTTCATCAGTATCACCTGTCTTCACATCATTATTGTTTGATTCCTCAGTGTATTTAGTTCTCCCTCCTTCAGTTTGTGTTTGTCGGTCAATGTTTAATGTTACGCAGTGTTTCCTGTCTTCCTGCCTGTCTTTTGATATTAAATTCTATATTCCTTGTGACTTTGGACTCAGCCTGTCCTTCTGCCCGAACCAGCACCCGTGACAGATTGACCGACCAAAGAAGTTTCAGCATGGGTATTCTCCTCACCCCAGCTCAAACGCTGTTCAACGTGTTCCAAGATGGACACCCTATTGAGGAGTACGTCGCCAGTTTCCTGGAACTCTCTGCTGGGGTAAGCTGGTCAGATGATGTCTTAAAAACTGTCTTTTGGCTGGGTTTGGATAATCATCTGTACCAGCAAGCCCCAGCAGCTGCGTTTCCCGGAACCCTCTCCTGGTACCTGGACCATGTGTTGTGGTTGAGTGGGTCAGCCTTCACCGTTGGTGAGGCTGAAGATAACAGCACCACTCAACCACACACACACACCATCTTCACCCCACCAGCTCTCAACGCCTTCCTGGTTCCGTCCAGCCCCGTCCAGCCAGAGCCCGAGACCGTCCAGCCAGAGCCAGAGCCCGAGACCGTCCAGCCAGAGCCAGAGCCCGAGACCGTCCAGCCAGAGCCCGAGACCGTCCAGCCAGAGCCAGAGCCCGAGACCGTCCAGCCAGAGCCAGAGCCCGAGACGGTCCAGCCAGAGCCAGAGCCCGAGACGGTCCAGCCAGAGCCAGAGCCCGAGACGGTCCAGCCAGAGCCAGAGCCCGAGACGGTCCAGCCAGAGCCAGAGCCCGAGACCGTCCAGCCAGAGCCAGAGCCCGAGACCGTCCAGCCAGAGCCAGAGCCCGAGACCGTCCAGCCAGAGCCAGAGCCCGAGACCGTCCAGCCAGAGCCCGAGACCGTCCAGCCAGAGCCAGAGCCCGAGACCGTCCAGCCAGAGCCAGAGCCCGAGACCGTCCAGCCAGAGCCAGAGCCCGAGACCGTCCAGCCTGAGCCAGAGCCCGAGACCGTCCAGCCAGAGCCAGAGCCCGAGACCGTCCAGCCAGAGCCAGAGCCCGAGACCGTCCAGCCAGAGCCAGAGCCCGAGACCGTCCAGCCAGAGCCAGAGCCCGAGACCGTCCAGCCAGAGCCAGAGCCCGAGACCGTCCAGCCAGAGCCAGAGCCCGAGACCGTCCAGCCAGAGCCCGAGACCAGGATCCCACCCAGCCTCCCTCTCCCGCCTCCTCTCATCTGTCCTCCCTCTGCTCTCCTGCCCTCCAGCTCCCCTGACCCAGCCTGGTCCTTGGATCCCCGTCTTCGCTTCACACCTCCTCCATCTGGACACTTCCTCGGCCCCCGGTCCCATTGGCTCCCCCGTGGCTCCTACCTCCCTCAGCTCCTCCATGGCCCCTCAGTCCACCAGCTCGGCCAGGCTCCCTCGACCCTCCGGACTCCCTTCGCTCCCTCGTCGTCCTCCCTTCACCTTTGGACTTCATTCCTCTGGCTCCGCCCCGTCATATCACCCCCCCGGTTCTGTCGGACTCCTCACTCCCTCCAGTCACCCGTCAGCCCTCACGCCCTCTGACCTCACTGTGTCCCTCCGTGCCCCTGTCATCACTTCGGTCACCAGAGCCTACGGTATCACCATGTTCCCTCAGTCCCTCATCAGCACCACATGTCGTCAGTCACTCAGCTTCACCCTGGTCTCCCCTCCCATCCGCTCCGCCCCTGTCAGTCGGCCCCCTGGTGTTGTCAGCCCCACTACCATCGGCTCCACCAGGGGTCCTCCCTCCAGCTGCTCCGCCCTGGTTTCGCCCTCAGCCTGCTCCGCCCTGGTCTCGCCCTCAGCCTGCTCCGCCCTGGCCACGCCCTCTGCCTGCTCCGCCCTGGCCACGCCCTCAGTCTGCTCCGCCCTGGCCACGCCCTCAGCCTGCTCCGCCCTGGCCACGCCCTCAGCCTGCTCCGCCCTGGCCACGCCCTCAGCCTGCTCCGCCCTGGCCACGCCCTCAGCCTGCTCCGCCCTGGCCACGCCCTCAGCCTGCTTTGCCCTGGGGACGCCCTCAGCCTGCTCCGCCCTGGCCACGCCCTCAGCCTGCTCCGCCCTGGCCTCGCCCTCATCCTGCTCCGCCCTGGGGGGCTGTCTCCTCCTGACGACGCCCTCCACAGCCTCCAGGGTGCCCACCCCCCCCTCCCCTTGATGTTATGGCGTGAGGCCACGCCTTCCGGGAGGGGGGAGTAATGTCACAGTCTTCGTCTGCACCGTCCTGTCTTGTCATCAGCACTACACTTCCCAGGATCCTCTTGTCTCCACTTCTGAACTCACTCCCTCATCAGCCACCTGTTCCTCGTCTTGTTCATCAGTATCACCTGTCTTCACATCATTATTGTTTGATTCCTCAGTGTATTTAGTTCTCCCTCCTTCAGTTTGTGTTTGTCGGTCAATGTTTAATGTTACGCAGTGTTTCCTGTCTTCCTGCCTGTCTTTTGATATTAAATTCTATATTCCTTGTGACTTTGGACTCAGCCTGTCCTTCTGCCCGAACCAGCACCCGTGACAGTGTGCTGTTCAGGGAATGGTGGGACTCTGAGACCTCGTAGGAATGCAGAACACTCCAGACTAATGAATGGTTACATCTAGCACCTAGTTATGCCGTCAGAAACCTTTCAATAACTACTGCTATCTCAGCTGTCTCTTGTGAAAAATATAGGGATAAGCCTATAATACAAGTCTATCTCGGTTTGGTAAAACTTGGTAGTAAGGTACATTAAGTAATAATGAACATTACTTTTAAAGTATTTATAAGTTTTATAGTTTTTTTTTTAATTAAATATAATAAAAAGTGTGCATTCTTATATTCTTACGTCGCTAGTAGTAACCACACTCAATGTAGTTTTTTTTTTTTTTTTAAATATCGGCCTCTACCAAATGGTTTAGATGTCACTTAATGGTAATAAATGGTACCGGAATTCATACACATACTTTGCCATACCTTTTCATTGCCCATCATAATTTATGATCAAAATCTTTTCTAGTCTTGACAAAACACATTGTCAGAAAGGTTTCCAAATATCACTTCTGTCACTAAATATGGAACCTTGAGACTCAGATCTTTCTAACAATGTGTGTTTTGTCAAGATTAGAAAAGGTTTTGATAATAAATTATGAAAGATGATGCCCAAAAGGGGTTTCTATAACGCAACGTCCAATTTCAAAGCTGTTTTCACAGAATGAATTCTGAGTTTGTAAGCTTTCAAATGATACCTAATTTATGATAACTACTAAAATATGTGATATAATAATAATAATAATTATATATATATATATATATATATATATATATATATATATATATAATACATTATACTTTTTAGAGGACTTCTTACCTTACTTTTTAAAATATAATTTTATCTTTTTTATTGACAAATACTATTCATGTTTTATTATTAACTTTTAGCACTAAAAACCAAAGTTTCAATTATTAAAAGTGTGTGTATTGACTGTTTGTGACAAAGGTCAGAAACTCCTGTAATGACGTCGATTTTTTGAGGCGCACTCTTGTCATAAATTCATATATTACTGTTCATTCATTATTTGTAAGGAAAAAAAAAACAGTGCTAAAATATTTATTTAGGTGTCTTAGACCTTTCCAACGATATATAGTTTGTCATGACTAGATTAGGATTTAGTAATATAGTGAAGTAAATTTAGGTTTACCCTTACCCTTACACTTAAGGGGTTAAATGTAAATGTTTTATATGTACAGACTAGCAATAATTGATAGTTATAAATTATATACAATTATTTAAATTACTTATAAATTATAACACATTATAATTTGTTATTTAGAAAAGTATTCTCATAAATTAACTTTAACCAAGATCCATAAAAGCTACAAGAAAATTATCACTGGTAGTTCTTTATACCACCATATTGAAAAGTGTCAGCCATTTTTGTTTAAATTATTTAAAGATTAATACTAAAACAGTACCTGCTTAAGAGTCAGTTCAGAGGAATGTCCAGTATTGGCACAATAACTTTGTGTAAAATAAATCCCACAGTCGACAGATCCAACCCACAGTGTGGTGATATGAGTTTAGCAATAATAAATGTCTTTCCCACTGCTCTGCAGTGACAGGAACATGACAAGGTGTTGAAAGGTCTCTCTGGTGAACACTTTGAGTTGGCTGGGAATCTGCTGCATTAGTGACGTCCCCTGATAATCTCCCCTAACAAGAACCATCAGCACCCCTGCCCGCCACCATATCACTGGACACCATAAACTATGGCCTCTTATGAAGCTTTTCTATTTCTAAATTCATATCTTTGTCAGTTTCAATACAAAACAATGCAAGGGCAACATTTAGGATGCTTAGTCTTTTGCAGACTTTTTTCATATTTTAAAGTCCCCCAGGGCTGCATTTATTTAATAATATACATTATAAAAATACAGTAAAACATTAATATTTTGAAATCACTTATATAACATAATTTATTCAAAAATGTGCATTGTGGTACCATAAAAAGAGAAGTGATTTGGCTACTGTAAACTGTATATCGAGTAGTAAATGTGATCATGTATAGTTTGGCATGTGCTGGGAGCAACAGTCCATATGACCTTGTGTTCTCTAAAGCCGATGCTGGGCCTGTTCAGCTGACAGGGTGGGGCACAAGAGGGGAGGGACGGAAACTAAAGGACTAAAGCACTTGGCTTGATTTAACCACAGTATCAGCATAGTGGACGCTGCCTTGAGGAAAGGCCAGACCCCCACACCTTTAAAACACGGTGTCCTGGACTGTAACAAAACTAGAGATAAGAGAGTAGCCTAGATAAAATCATTGTGTGAGTGATAGGTGAAGGGCCAAAGAATCAAAGATGGAGAATATATATATTCCTGTGACTCACACAAAAGATATTCAACATTCCTGGCCATCAGCCTGAACGCTTACAATGGAGCACCTCTAAGTGCCAGGGCACCAAAAGATTGGCTTGTTTTAGTGTGTTTGATGTGCTTATGTCAGGAGGGGGGCTAACAGGTCAGATGTCCTTGGCCTTATAGGGCTAGGGCAATCGAGGTTATATATCCCATCTCTGCTATTGTGCTGAATCTGAGCATCCTGTCCACTGGTCCCTGTGTGGTTTTTCGTCTGTACGTTCTTTCCTATTTAGGACTATGTGTATTGTGCTATAGATATACTGCTTTTTTGTTATATTTAGCATTACATATACTTCATATCTACATTTTTCTCTGTTTTTTTTTTTAGGAGGAATCGCAAACACCTGGAGCCTCCATTTGCATCTGCTGTCTGTCATTAACCTAATAGGTACATTTATGTTAAGCACTGATCAATTGCATTGAAAATCACTTAAACTGCATTAGTTCTTCTTTCTAGTTCACAAGTCTTTTGTTTTTTTAATAATTTAAGGTTAAATATGGGTGATGCTGAGATGTCAGTTTTTGGGGCTGCTGCCTCTTACCTGCGGAAGTCTGACAGGGAGCGCCTAGAGGCGCAAACGAAACTTTTCGACATAAAGAAGGAATGCTTCGTGCCGGATTCAGTGGAGGAGTTTGTTAAAGCCACCATCATGAGTCGAGAGAATGGCAAAGTCACTGTGGAGACACAGGGAGGGAAGGTCAGTGCAAAAAGAACATGATTTCCATTTATGACCTTTTGGCTTTTGTGAATATTTGAATAGCCACTATGTAATTTTGATATTTTAGTATCATCCAAAATCATTACTGGGATGACCTTCTTTTACACACACATACATTCTAAAACATATAATATATGGTTGCATTTTTTTATTTCTCAAAGTCTCTTAGGCTACATAATGAACAATTGAACAGAAACAGTATACTCAAATAATTTATGCTGAACAGTAAACAACTTGTCGAGAATGTCTAAACCAAATTTTTCTTTTGGCAAGCCTTTGTTGTTAGCTGAACCCTCTAAAGGTTCATGTTTTAATTTGATAAAAAAAATTGTGTTTTAAAAATTATAGATTTTTATTCAGTTTAATTTGGCATTGATATTTCCAGCACAATCTTATTGTCCTCCTAAAGTTCCCTTGGATTTTCAGGTTGGAGAAATCTGCTCTAAACTTTATCCTTTATTTGAACAGACTGTCACTGTCAAAGAGGGTGACATTATGCAACAGAATCCCCCCAAATTTGATAAAATTGAAGACATGGCAATGCTGACCTTTCTCCATGAGCCTGCTGTGCTGTTTAACCTCAAAGAGCGCTATGCAGCATGGATGATCTATGTGAGTACAGGAGTCTCAGCTGCTTCTCTGAAACCAAACATTTATACTTTTTTTTTAAGTATACATTTATTTATACATTTATACTTCTGTTCTACAGACCTACTCAGGGCTGTTCTGTGTCACTGTCAACCCTTACAAGTGGCTGCCAGTTTACAATCAGGAGGTGGTTACAGCCTATAGAGGGAAGAAGAGGAGTGAAGCTCCTCCCCACATCTATTCCATCTCTGATAACGCCTACCAGTACATGCTGTCAGGTAATACTCACAAAAATAACCAACAGATCAAAAATGATCAAATGTACAGATAATGAAATCGGCAGCAACAAATAAAACAAAACAAAAATGGATTTTTGTTATTCTGTCCTTGAACAGACCGAGAAAACCAGTCCATTCTTATTACGTAAGTGACAAAGCACACCGCATGTAAAGTCACTATATCGTCACTTAAGTTTTGTTACAATCGCTTAACATTAAAATCATGATTATTTTTTTGTGTTTTTTTGGTAACATCCATGCAGCTCTTATCCATACAATCCAAGTACTCTAAAACTATTACATAAGTAATATATCTTACTTTATTTATGATGCTAGTGGAGAGTCCGGTGCTGGGAAAACTGTGAATACTAAAAGAGTCATTCAGTACTTTGCCAGCATTGCAGCAAGTGGAGGGAAGAAGGACGCGACTGCTCAGAACAAGGTGCTACTTTAAGAAAGGGACAAATATAGATTTGCTGACAAAGCCTTTGATGCCTAATGTTTTAACTATGTTTTTACCTTCTTCTGGGTTTTTGATCTGCTTATAGGGTACACTGGAGGATCAAATTATCCAGGCTAACCCTGCGTTGGAGGCCTTTGGTAATGCTAAGACCATAAGAAATGACAACTCCTCAAGATTTGTAAGTGAACGTGTAGTAAATAAAAATTGCAGAGCATATTCAACTTTATGCAACATTGTGTAAGGAGGCTGTTCAACATATTTTTCTGTAGGGAAAATTTATTCGAATTCACTTTGATACAAGGGGGAAACTGGCATCTGCTGACATTGAAACATGTATGTCATTGCTTTCTTTTTGCAAACATTTCACATTTCATTAAATTCTGGTGTAAGTTATATATTATAAATGGAAAAGTCCAAAAAAAAATCCCTGTTCAAATGCTAATGCCAAATGATTATAGTGGACTACTTGAATATTTTAAAACTATGTCCTTTCTATTTGTCTAGATCTCCTGGAGAAGTCTCGTGTGGTCAATCAGTTAAAGGCTGAGAGAGACTACCACATTTTCTATCAAATCTTATCCAACAAAAAACCTGAGCTCCTTGGTGAGCAAATAAAGTAACTTCAGACACTCAATAATACAAAACCTGGAATTGAATGTAATCCTGTGCCCTCTCTCTTCTATTGAAACTGTATAAACAGAGATGATGCTAGTAACAGCAAACCCATATGACTACTCATTCATCTCTCAGGGAGAGACCACGGTTGCTTCTATTGATGATGGTGATGAGTTAATGGCCACAGATGTAAGTTTTTTGCCATTAAAGCTGGATAAAAACCATAACGATCTTTGGCCACATAACATTCATGTCTTAAGGCACTAACATAGCCAAACCTTCTACTTTCACAGAGTGCCTTTGATGTTTTGGGCTTCACACAAGAAGAAAAGAACTCTGTGTACAAGCTGACTGGAGCTATCATGCACTTCGGCAACATGAAGTTCAAGCAAAAGCAGCGAGAGGAACAAGCAGAATCAGATGGAACTGAAGGTGAGTAATTAAAGCTGACATCAAAATGCAGCAAATTCAGATGTCATCACCATCACCGAATTTCAGTCATGCTTTATGTAAGAAATCTTGATTTCCAGATGCTGACAAAGCAGCATATCTAATGGGTCTAAATTCGGCTGACCTCATTAAGGGTCTATGCCACCCAAGGGTCAAAGTTGGAAATGAGTGGGTCACCAAGGGACAAAGTGTCCAGCAAGTAAGTAGTCTTAATCCAAGCTGACAACAATGAGAGAACGAAAAGTAAAACAAACAAAACTTTTATGCGCTTATTTCAGGTGTACTCTTCTATTGGTGCCTTATCAAAATCAGTGTATGAAAAAATGTTCCTCTGGATGGTGGTGAGAATCAACCAGTCTCTGGAGACAAAGCAGGCTCGCCAGTACTTCATTGGAGTGTTGGATATTGCTGGCTTTGAGATCTTTGAAGTGAGTACTGAATGTTTATCTTAACACACAAGTTACACCCAAATATCTATATTTTTTTCATGTAAAACTGTTACTGCAACTGTGCTATTACAAATTCATGTACAGTTCAACACCTTTGAGCAACTCTGCATCAACTTTACCAATGAGAAACTGCAACAGTTTTTCAACCACCACATGTTTGTGCTGGAACAAGAGGAGTACAAGAAAGAAGGGATTGAATGGGAGTTCATTGACTTCGGCATGGATTTACAGGCCTGCATCGATCTCATTGAGAAAGTGAGTCACAATAATGAATTATACAAAAAATTAATTACAGCAATAATATATGTTTCTTTGACATCAGCATTTCTCCATTTTCCTGATTCCTTCAGCCTATGGGCATCATGTCCATCCTTGAAGAGGAATGCATGTTTCCTAAAGCCAGTGATGCAACCTTTAAAGCAAAGCTTTATGACAACCACCTTGGGAAATCAAATAACTTCCAGAAACCCAGGATTGTAAAGGGCAAGCCAGAGGCTCACTTTGCCCTGGTTCACTACGCTGGTACAGTGGATTACAACATCAACAACTGGTTGGTCAAGAATAAGGACCCCCTCAATGAAACTGTGGTTGGGTTGTACCAGAAGTCCTCACTGAAGTTGTTGGCTATATTGTTTGCCAACTATGCAAGTGCAGATGCAGGTGAGCTTGTAATGTATTAAAAAAAAAACAATTGACATTATCAATTTGAAGAACTGTCTACTTCAAGTAATGTGAGGTCATACGACATGTGAAAATCAAACTATAAATCAAGTGTCCACATTGAAACTTCTGAATTATATTTTGTCGAGCAGACAGTGCAAGTGGTAAAAAAGAAAAGAAGAAGAAAGGGTCATCATTCCAGACAGTGTCTGCACTTCACAGGGTATGCCATAGCCTGTCAAAACCAAAAAAAAAGTTGTTCTTTCCAAGTCAAAATTGGCTAACAAGTGATTCCTTACAGGAGAATCTTAACAAGCTAATGACAAACCTGAGATCAACACATCCTCACTTTGTACGGTGCATCATTCCTAATGAGACAAAGACTCCTGGTGCGATGGAGAACCCTTTGGTCATGCACCAGCTACGCTGTAACGGTGTACTAGAGGGCATTAGGATCTGCAGGAAGGGCTTCCCCAACAGAATCCTCTATGGGGACTTTAAACAGAGGTACCGTGAGTTAAGGGAAGGAAAAATATTACTAACATTAAATGCAACACCTGCTTGTTTTAATATTTAAATACTTTCTTCTGTGATTCTGCAGATATCGTATCTTAAACCCTGCATCTATCCCCGAGGGACAGTTCATAGACAGCAAGAAAGGAGCAGAGAAACTTTTGGGTTCACTGGATATCGACCACCAGCAGTACAGGTTTGGGCACACTAAGGTAAGTCATGTAACACTACCTACTAGGAATGCTGTAAAAGGAAAAGATTGCGTTATAACTTAATGTCTACTATTACATCAGGTATTTTTTAAGGCTGGTCTTCTTGGCCAACTTGAGGAGATGAGAGATGAGCGTCTATCAAAAATAATCACTGGGATTCAAGCAAGGTCTCGGGGTCTTCTCTCAAGGGCTGAGTATCAAAAGATGGTAGAACGCAGGTAATGCTTATCTCATAGATTGTAATATACTTAAACTAGCGATGTGGGTTGAATTTTGACTATTTTTTATGCATTCTCTGCTAAAAAAAAAAAGGGATGCCCTGCTTGTGATTCAGTGGAATGTACGTGCGTTCATGTCTGTCAAGAATTGGCCCTGGATGAAACTCTTCTTTAAAATTAAACCATTGCTGAGATCTGCTGAGAATGAGAAGGAAATGGCCAATATGAAAGAGGAGTTCTTGAAGCTCAAGGAAGCTTATGCAAAGTCTGAGGCTCGTAAAAAAGAACTTGAGGAAAAAATGGTGTCTCTTCTTCAAGAAAAAAATGACCTTCAACTTCAAGTTCAAGCGGTAAGGTTGCTAAATTTCATAGTTAAAAGATTGGAATTAACAGTATGTCATTTTATGCATGAATCTTTGTATTATTTTCAATGCAAACAGGAACAAGATAATCTCTGTGATGCTGAAGAGAGGTGTGAAGGTCTGATCAAAAACAAGATTCAGATGGAGGCTAAAACCAAAGAGCTCACAGAGCGGCTTGAGGATGAGGAGGAGATGAACGCAGAGCTGACAGCTAAGAAGAGAAAGCTGGAGGATGAGTGCTCAGAGTTGAAGAAAGATATTGATGACCTGGAGCTGACTCTGGCTAAAGTGGAGAAAGAAAAGCATGCTACTGAGAACAAGGTTTCATACAGACTGCAATTAATTGTGAAAAGGTAATGTCCATCTCTAATGAAGTGTTTAATTAATATTAGCTTCATCCACACACAGGTGAAGAACCTGACAGAAGAAATGGCAGCTTTAGATGATATTATTGCCAAGCTGACAAAAGAGAAAAAAGCCCTGATGGAAGCTCATCAGCAGACACTGGATGACCTGCAGAGTGAGGAGGACAAAGTCAACACCCTCACTAAGGCAAAAGCAAAGCTGGAGCAGCAGGTGGATGATGTAAGTAAGCTAAGCTTCTTGTACGTGATATGTAGATAATTTTTTTGTTGTTTTTTGTGAAGAAACAAGAATCTTTGTTGCAGCATATTAAGAATTTGATTTGTTAAATCCGTAAGCTTGAAGGATCTCTGGAGCAAGAAAAGAAACTCCGAATGGATCTAGAAAGATCTAAGAGGAAACTTGAAGGAGATTTGAAGTTAACCCAGGAAAGTTTAATGGACCTGGAGAATGACAAGCAGCAAATGGAAGAAAGACTGAAGAAGTAAGACAAACTACTTTACATTTATTTATTTAGCTGACGCTTTTATCCAAAGCGACCTACAATTGCTATATATGTCAGAGGTTGCACGCCTCTGGAGAAATTAGGGGTTAAGTGTCTTGCTCAGGGACACATTGGTGTCTTGCAGTGAATTTGAACCCGGGTCTCTCACACCAACGGCATGTGTCTTATCCATTGCGCCATCACCACCCCAATAGACTTTATTATTAGTGTATTATTGTTTTGAATGTTTGAACATCATAATAAAATAGTCCATAATTTCATTTTCAGAAAAGACTTTGAAATCAGTCAGCTTAACAGTAAAATTGAGGATGAACAAAACATAATTATCCAACTACAAAAGAAAATCAAGGAGCTGCAGGTACTTTATAAAACCATACTTAATTATCCGTCCTGTTGATCATTGTAATGTGCATTTTGAAGGGAAAAACTCTACTTCTCTTTATGCTAGGCACGAGTTGAAGAGCTGGAGGAAGAGCTTGAGGCAGAAAGAGCTGCCAGAGCCAAGGTGGAGAAACAGAGAGCAGATTTAGCCAGAGAGCTGGAAGAGATCAGTGAGAGACTGGAGGAGGCTGGAGGAGCCACATCTGCTCAGATTGAGATGAATAAGAAACGAGAGGCAGAGTTTCAGAAACTTCGCAGAGACCTTGAAGAGGCCACTCTGCAGCACGAGGCCACTGCCGCCACATTGAGAAAGAAACAGGCTGACAGTGTGGCTGAACTTGGAGAGCAAATAGACAATTTGCAGAGAGTCAAGCAAAAACTGGAAAAGGAGAAAAGTGAACTCAAGCTGGAGCTGGATGATGTGGCCTCCAGCATGGAGCAAATTGTCAAGTCCAAGGTGAATTGGCTGATTTCTTTCTTTTCTTTTTTTTTTTTTGGAAAGATGGCAAGATTCTATTTATTCATAAAATCTGACATTAGAATAAAGATCTTTAATTATCTGTTTTTTTTATTTCTGGAGAATGTCTATAATAATACAATATTTATTCAAAATAGACTAATATGGAGAAACTGAACCGAACTCTGGAAGATCAAATGAATGAATTCCGTAACAGGTATGAAGAAACTCAAAGGACCCTAAATGACTTTACAACTCAGAAGGCAAAGCTTCAGGCAGAAAATGGTAAATCAGTCTTGGCTTGACTAAAAAATGGTGATAATTTTATAGGACAACAACAGTTCATTTGCCTGTTTCTTTCAAAACAGATGAATTTGCAAGACAGTTAGAAGAAAAGGAATCACTAATCTCTCAGCTGACAAGGGGTAAGAACTCCTTTAGTCAACAATTGGAGGACCTGAAAAGGCAGTTAGATGAAGAAATGAAGGTAACAGACACTTGTCCACTACTCCTATATTTCCACTACCGCTTGTACTTCAAGTCACTCATAACCTTCTATAACAAAGTGATCAAACAAATCTTTTTCTAGGCGAAGAATGCTCTCGCCCATGCTGTACAGTCCTCCCGTCATGACACAGATCTGCTCAGAGAGCAGTATGAGGAGGAGCAGGAGGCCAAAGCAGAGCTACAGCGAAGCATGTCTAAAGCTAATTCTGAGGTGGCTCAGTGGAGAACCAAGTATGAAACTGATGCCATTCAGAGGACTGAGGAGCTGGAAGAAGCCAAGTAAGATCTGAAACCTTTATAACTCTAAGTACATGAATGCACATGATATTGGGAAACATTCAAAATGACCCAGTAATGACTACTTGTGTTTCTTGTATTGGTTTCTAAAACCAAGTTAAGGCTTAGCACATTTTCTCTGTTCTGCCTGGTTTTTGTGAGTTACACTTTTCAAAAGCCTTCTGAAAAATCCAGTATGAAAAAAATACCTTGTGCTGGTAACCAGCAATGCTGGATTTTTCAGCAGGGAAGACTGTTCTTTTAATTACTACTTTTAATACCATGCAGGAAGAAACTGGCACAGCGTTTGCAGGAGGCTGAGGAGGCCGTGGAGGCTGTTAATGCTAAATGCTCTTCCCTTGAAAAGACTAAACACAGACTCCAGAATGAAATCGAAGATTTGATGGTGGACGTGGAGAGATCCAACACTGCTGCTGCAGCTTTAGACAAGAAACAAAGAAACTTTGACAAGGTAGCATTTAAACAAGTGACTAAAACATTTAGAAAACATTTATAATTGTATGAATTCACCTTGATAGAGAAAAAAATATTTCAGAAACTCACACCAGTCAAAAGTTTGGACATACCTATAATACTCATTTTTTATTATTCCTATTTTCCACTCTTTAGATTAATGGTAAAATCATCAGAATTCTGAACTAAAAGAAACAGAAGTATGGAACTTGCATGGCCAAAAAATGTTAAGCAAATTGTAAATCCACCCTTTGTCACCATCTCCATTTCAATTTATTAGTTTAAAAATGTATTCAATTAATTTTAGGAAAATTTTATGAGATCAACATTCATTATCAAAAATCTTTCAGGTCTTATCTGAATGGAAACAGAAGTATGAGGAGTCTCAGTGTGAACTGGAGAGCTCTCAGAAGGAGGCAAGATCTTTGAGCACAGAACTGTTCAAGCTAAAGAACTCCTATGAGGAATCTTTGGATCACCTGGAGACCTTGAAGAGAGAGAACAAGATCCTGCAAGGTTCTTGCTATACAAAATTCTGCTACTTTGTACATGTTTGCATAAAATTACAAGTATATAATTGTTTTTGTATTCAAGTCTCTATGGATAGTCCAAATGATAATGTAATTTTTCCTGTAGAGGAGATCTCTGATCTGTCCGAACAGCTTGGCGAGAGTGGGAAGACAATCCATGAGTTGGAGAAGGTCCGTAAGCAGCTGGAACAAGAAAAGGCAGAGATACAAGCTGCTCTGGAAGAGGCTGAGGTAGGAGCTTGGCCACAAAAAAAATTGAAAGAAGTACAATGATGACATGAGTAAGCTTGTCCTGTTTTTACAGGGTTCTCTGGAGCATGAGGAAGGTAAAATTATGAGGGCCCAGCTAGAATTTAACCAAATAAAAGCTGACATTGAGCGCAAGATGACTGAGAAAGATGAGGAAATGGAGCAGTCAAAGAGAAACCAACAGAGGACCATAGACACCTTGCAAAGTGCATTGGAGTCTGAAACTCGTAGCAGGAATGAGGCTCTCAGGATAAAGAAGAAGATGGAAGGAGATTTAAATGAAATGGAGATCCAGCTGAGCCAGGCTAACAGACAGGCAGCTGAGGCTCAAAAACAACTCAAGTCTGTCCAGGCCCATCTGAAGGTAAAAAGTCTTACCATTTCATAATTCACTTTCTTTCCTCCAAAAGTAACCTTGGCTTTCCTTAATGGAAAATCTTGTAGGACTCTCAGCTTCAGCTCGATGACTCTCTTCGAGACAATGATGATCTGAAGGAGAACATTGCACTTGTAGAGAGGCGCAATACCTTGATTCAGGCCGAACTGGAGGAGCTTAGGGCTGTTCTGGAACAAACAGAGCGTGGACGCAAACTTTCTGAGCAAGAGCTGCTCGACGTCACTGAGAGAGTACAGCTTTTGCATTCTCAGGTAAACCATGAGGAGTCTTTTTGGTATTTTTGTCGAAAGGTTCAATTTCAAATGATCACTGTATTAGAAACTTTCTCATACAGAACACCAGCCTCATAAACCAGAAGAAGAAGCTGGAGGCTGATGCAGCCCAACTTCAGAGTGAGGTGGAAGAGGCAGTGCAAGAATGCAGGAATGCTGAAGAGAAAGCCAAGAAGGCCATCACCGATGCTGCCATGATGGCCGAGGAACTGAAGAAGGAGCAGGATACAAGTTCTCACCTGGAGCGTATGAAGAAGAACATGGAGCAGACCATTAAAGATCTGCAGCACCGCCTGGATGAAGCAGAACAAATTGCTATGAAGGGAGGCAAGAAACAAGTTCAGAAACTGGAAGCTAGGGTGAGTAATTACAGTACTCTGCTATTCTTGTGGCTCTTGTTCATTTAAGAAGACATGAATAAAGCAATGTCTAATGCAAGTGCATCACTAGGTAAGAGAGCTGGAAAGTGAAGTTGAAGCTGAACAGAAGAGAAGCAGTGAATCTGTGAAGGGAATCCGTAAATATGAACGCCGCATCAAAGAGCTTACATATCAGGTGGGATTAAAATATTTAGATTTCATGGGCAAGTGGATAAGTTTGATAATGATTAAAACAAATCATTTACAGAATTAATCTTTAATTGTATGTTTCTAGACTGAAGAGGACCGTAAAAACATAGCCCGTCTTCAGGATTTGGTTGACAAGCTGCAACTAAAAGTCAAAGCTTACAAAAGAGCTGCAGAGGAAGCTGTAAGTGCTCTTGAAATTCAGAGACAGATCTAGTCACTGTGAATGGTGTTGTGTATACTGTATACTGATGTCTTGTGTGTTTTGTTTGCCTCTTGTAATAGGAAGAACAGGCAAACACTCACCTCAGCAAATTCCGTAAGCTGCAGCATGAACTAGATGAAGCAGACGAGAGGGCTGATATTGCTGAATCTCAAGTGAACAAACTACGTGCCAAAAGTCGTGATGTGGGGCCAAAGGTACAGTGGATACAATTAAATAATCATTAATTAAAATGTTAAAGAGCTCATGAAATTGCATGACTTCAGTTGGGATCCCACTCTTTTAATAGCCAACATGTCAGTCAGGCAGTCAGATTTACTTGCTAGCCAGGTTTATAATAGGGAGTGACAATCTCATTCTAGAGAGCATCTGATTCGACAGAAATCTTTAAGTACAGGTTAACTCAATGATTTTGGCTGTTAATATTTTACAACATCATTCCTTAATAACTAATGAAGTCTTTTTTCCCCTCATCAAAATTCTTCTCTCACAGAAAGGATTTGATGAAGAGTGAAGTCCTGGAAATCTTCTGAAATCTTCTTTATTTGCTTGCCTTTCTCTCTGTACACTATTGTACACTGTTCAATTTTTCCTCACTTACAGTACATGAAATAAAGTCACTCTGCATCTAGTTTGTTGTCTTGTATGTTTATGGAGACTAAGTTATATCGCATTGTTCAAAGACTCAATACTTAAAGTTCAATTCTCAGAAGAGCATTTAGTTTATTTTCATATAAATTAAGTAACATCTACATCTATTTATCATATTATTAATTTGGCATTTTACAACAAAGTAAATAAACATGTGTATCCCCTGAAATTGTTTATTAAAGATAGTAATCCCAACAGCTCTTTTGTAGTTTTTAGCTGTGCCTCAAACATACAGAACTCTCTAAAGCTGAACATGTCCTGTGGCAAGTGAAAACTAACTTGGGAGTATATACAATAAATTACAATTGAGTTTCAATGTGATTTTCAAAACTGACTTAACAATGATTTAAAATGAATTTAAGGTAACCAATGAGCGTCATTGACCCAGTGTACTGAGCATAACTTCAGGAATCAGGTTTTAAGAATTTGAAATGGAAGTGCTGATGTCTAAAATGGAAAAGGATATAACAAAGCCTTTGGTTCTTGAAATAGATTGGATAATGATAAAGGGTCATGCTAAGTGAGCTACTCTGAAGTACTTAAAGGGATACTCCACCGATTTTTCATATTAAACTATGTTATTCCCTTAACTAAGACGAGTTGATACATACCTCGCTCATCTCAGTGAGTGCACTCAATCACTCTGTTGCAAGACACTTTGATAGCACTTAACTTAGCCCAGTTCCTTCCTTAGGATCCAAACAGAGAAGTTTCATTACATACAACTAGACTTAACTGAAAGGTGAGGATTCAATACATATAACAGTCATTCACAGTCATTTTTAAATAATTACATAACAGTCATCCACAGTCATTTAAAAAAAATTAGTCATTTATTTTGTCCAGCTGGTCCTTCCTTTCAATACTGTCTGTAACTCACCTCAGGAGCAGGTTTCTCACAGGTCTCAATGAGTAGGAGAGACACACACCACCGAGAGATGATCATGTGAGAGAGCAGCAAAATAAATCTTTGGCTCTATCACAGTTGTATTAGGTGTATAAATCTTTGGGGATATGTAAATGTAAATTGCGCAACATTTTAAATGCACTGAAATCTTGATAACATGGCCAATTATGTAACATTGACGTTGCATAAAACACGTAAAATTCAAAACAAGTGTAATTAAGCAGCCAGCTGTGATAAGTAGGCATACGCATTTTATGACCAGTGGGAACAAAATGCATGTTACCTGTGTGTCGGAGTGACGTTCATTATGTTAAGTGCTTATCTGACTAAAAAAGGTCATCTTTATCTTTAAAGACTTTAGCAATGGCTTGGCATTTCCCACTTCCTTTTGCACTTAGACGCCAGTCATCCTTTAAAAGATTTGGCTGGGTGTCAAAATAGAACAGTATTATCACTTGTCATAGGCACTTAACTCCCTGTTTATCTGTTGACCCTTCCCGTGTGGTAATTGTCAAGGGTACTCACCTTTCAGTTATGTCTAAGTATTGAATTAAAAAAAATCGTATTCAAACACTCTTAAAATGGACAATCATCTATAGAAACATAACAAACCAGGAATTATTTTCCAAAATTGTGAGTCAAGTAAAAAAATAACATTATTATGTATTTTTGTACTTACCTTTGATGTTTCTGTCTGCATATATTTGTACTAAGAAGAATATGTCTACCCATGAGGCCAATGGATTAGCGTCCCTTTCATCACCCACAGTTGTAACACATTTCAAGGACACTGACACCAACATGTGAACCCTCAAAAAAGATTTAATATGAGTACAGGACTCAAGAATACAATTACAAGAATTTCAGATACCATAAAATATTTATGGGTCTCTGTGTATACCCGTCACTTGGTTTTATTTATGAGGAAAAACACCTTTAATGGCCAGGTGACGGACTATAGTTGATCCCAGGCAGAGACATAAAGTAAGGTCCAGAGGGTCAGAGTATGATGTGGGTTTCACTCCTCAATCAGTGATATCCACTCAACAGGAATTTCACAGGGTTATCTTTGTCCTCAAGGAAACAATGGGTTGTCAACAACATGGGTTGTGGGGGGGAAAACTTGCTGGCTAAATGATAATGAAGGATGGTACGGCAATAACCAACATTGTTCCCCACCCAGGAGAAAACTCCAGTTCTCTCTTCTTGTCATTTTTATTGTATTATCATTATGTAATTTTACTGAATCTGAGGTATGACCCCTCATATGTGTGCTGTTCGACACTTGCCGCCTGGTAAATCCCGCAGACTAAGATGCTTAATATAGATGCAGACTCAGAAGGCATCTGATATTGTTGTTTGCGTCTCTGCCAAGTCTGGGATATGATGACAAAAAACACAATGTCACATATTAACCCCCATAAGCTCTCTGGGTAATTTAGAGCCCATATGGCATGCAGTTCAAACATATCTCTTTACAGAAATCTGATACCATCTCTTGAGTATTCTAAACAATGCTGGATGACAAATATAGAATTCCATCTTAAGTTTGTTAAAACAGAATTTAAATCCCTTTGTCGACTGTTAAACCCTAAAGTGGAGTGAATAGCTTACCACAAGAACATGAAAATAGAATTTTCCATAAATATCTTCCTCCTTTGCCTTAGCTCTTGGAGTAATATTCATATCAGATGCATTATTCTTCAATGCACACTGAGAATTTTGTTTGGCTTTAATCATTTACATTTCATTTAAGTGAACCCCACTTAACTCACTAGACTAAATTAGTGCTCTGCTAATCTCAGCAAGAGCCTAATATGGAGCACAAACCAATCTCAACAAAGATAAGACTTAACTCAACTAGCAGGTTCTGGCTTATCCCTAATACCCATAACTACCCTTGTTGCACCCTAATAGTGAACAGGCACAATAGCATTCCTGCCTTGTAGGATGCCTTCCCCAAATTTGGGAGGGTGAGTTCCTTTATAAAGAGTTCTCATGATTTGTGTCCAGACAAGTCAGACGTTTTATCTGAGGGTGAGATTTAAGCAAAAACTGCACTGTTGCAGTTAATATTAGAGAATTCAATTTTCTACTACAACTTCATTCAAGATAAATCCGTTTTACTTCTCATTACTTCTTTTAGTATTGGATTGTTTGTTTAGTGACATGACAAAGACAAAAAAATATTAATTCACATCTTAAGGAGTCTTAAGGAGTAACAGTAACATTATATTTACTTTAACAGGTTCTTCTTCAGCCGCTGCACCTTGTGCACATCAGGTAAGAGTCAAGACTCATGCTTATTTTCTATGAGAAATTTTTTATTCATATGTCAAAGCTGGTTTTTATATGATCATGTAGTGTTTAGAAATCTAAAAGGGAATGTTGATCATAGCATGTCTGATATTACCAATTCTTAAAACTTCACATTAAAATGGAATTTAACCATGCCATCTCCAGACAAGGCAATCATGGGGGACGCTCATATGGCACAGTTTGGAGCAGCGGCTTCTTACCTGCGGAAGTCAGATCGAGAGCGTCTGGAAGCACAAACCCGTCCCTTTGATATGAAAAAGGAGTGTTTCGTGCCTGATCCAGATGAAGAGTATGTGAAAGCTTCGATTATCAGCCGCGAAGGTGACAAAGTCACTGTACAGACTGAGAAAAACAAGGTAGGCTCAACTAATATAGAGTTTTTTGAGAAGATGCCTTTTCAAAGGCAGGACACTTGCAATGACAGAGCTATTTCGATGGTACTTTTTCAATGTGGTTGCTGATACATTATGATAATTGTTAATTAGAAACCACCGAGCATTAGTAAGGTCTTATAAATATGATTTGCCTTTGGAACAGTACTATAATACAATCTGGACAAAACAGCAAATTTGATGCCACTTTACACAAGAGTATTACTCTAATGCTTACATTGTTTTTCTGCTTCTAACAGACTGTCACTGTAAAAGAAGCTGACATTCATCCCCAGAACCCACCAAAGTTTGATAAAATTGAAGACATGGCAATGTTCACCTTTCTCCATGAGCCTGCCGTGCTGTTTAACCTCAAAGAGCGCTATGCAGCATGGATGATTTATGTAAGACTAGACCAGTTCAACATCACTCAAGAATACAACCTAATTAGCTTCAATTACTGAACTGTATTCGTCCTATCCTTCCCACAGACCTACTCAGGGCTGTTCTGTGTCACTGTCAACCCTTACAAGTGGCTGCCAGTGTACAATCAGGAGGTGGTTATAGCCTATAGAGGGAAGAAGAGGAGTGAAGCTCCTCCCCACATCTTTTCCATCTCTGATAACGCCTACCAGTACATGCTAACAGGTATGGACAAAATCTGTTCTGCTCTGAAGATCTGAGAGTACTCGTATTCTAGATGAAAGCATGCAAAATGGTTCCTAAACAAACATGCAAAGTGTGAGGAACCTTTTTTGAATATTGCACAAATCTTCTTAAAGATCGATAATATCGAAGCCATAACTGAAGACTTATTCTCCGTTTCAGACAGGGAAAATCAGTCGATTCTTATCACGTAAGTATTATTTTTCTTTTAATATAATTCCTTAGTTAATTCAGTACTTCATGACATTTTTTAATGAGCATTTTGTTGCTCTCTGTAGTGGAGAATCTGGTGCAGGAAAGACTGTAAACACAAAGAGAGTCATCCAATATTTTGCAAGTATTGCGGCTGGGGGCTCAGCAAAGAAAGATGGGTCAGAAAAGAAGGTAAGTGTCATTTTCATATGTCACCTGTTTCTGCATTAACTAGAAAAAAAGCATTTAACTCAATTGCACCATGCCAAAGCATTTACTTTTTCATTAAAGGGAACCTTGGAGGATCAAATTATCCAGGCCAACCCTGCTTTGGAAGCTTTTGGCAATGCAAAGACCATCAGAAATGACAACTCCTCAAGATTTGTAAGCTTCAGAATTGAACATTTGTGTAAAACTTTTAGTGAAGATGTAAATAGTCACCCAATTAACATTTCAGCGAATGCAATAGCATTGATTTCACAACTATCACAAATGTAGTATGAGAACACCCTCTGCTGGATGAATCAAAATTATATAAAGAGAACATAAGGTTAACAGATGGCAGCATCCGGAGTCATCATAAATATGATAGTGTATATTTAGTGTTTATATAATTATGGTACAAAACATTGAAATCAGCAAAAAGGGCCTTAATCATAAATTATGTTAGAATTTATAGTTAAATTAATCTGAATCAAGTACCTCTTAACACAAGCATTAGGCATTTATAAGCCATACTGATTGATTTTCAGTAACTTAGTTATTATTGCATTCATTGTGCTTAACTTCTTAATATGATCATTGTTTTTTTTATTTAAATTCTATAGGGAAAATTTATCCGAATTCATTTTGCTGCCAGTGGAAAGTTGGCCTCTGCTGACATTGAGACATGTAAGAATTAATTTAATTTTGATATCTGGACACTAGGTGTGGTTTCATAAAACATTGAGTGTCAAAGACTAAACATTTATTATTTTGTAAATATATCAGATCTTCTGGAGAAGTCAAGAGTGTCTTATCAGCTTAAGGCTGAAAGGGACTATCACATTTTCTATCAAATCCTCTCTCAGCGGAAACCTGAGCTGCTGGGTAAGATGCAGTAGATATTCTGTAATCAAAGGCCTTTTACAGTAGTGCCAACTCGTCACAAACTGACAGTTCTTTCTTTCTGCTGAAATAGAGATGCTGCTCATCACCAATAACCCCTTTGACTACGCTTACATCTCCCAAGGCGAAACAACCGTAGCCTCGATTAATGATGGAGACGAACTACTTGCTACTGATGTAAGAATGAAACGTATTATATTTGTGTGTTTTCTGTCACTGTAAAGTTCTCTAATGACATCTAAAATTGTGTAAACTTTAGGAAGCATTTGATGTACTAGGCTTCACTCAGGAAGAGAAAAATGGCATATATAAACTGACTGGAGCCATTATGCACTATGGCAATATGAAGTTCAAACAAAAGCAGAGGGAGGAGCAAGCAGAAGCTGATGGAACTGAAGGTGAGTAGAGTATAATTCCTGAAGCAGAAAACTAAATACAACAGTATCTCATCTCTTATGCATAGCAGTGTTTTCCTTGTAAATAGAGAAATCGTATTTATTTTACAGATGCGGACAAAGTTGCATATCTGATGGGCCTAAACTCTGCTGACTTAATCAAAGGTCTATGCCATCCAAGAGTAAAAGTAGGAAATGAGTGGGTCACCAAAGGGCAAAATGTCCAGCAGGTGAGTTGGCATGGTATTAATTACTGTAAATGGTGTCCATTTAGACAAGTAATGGCAAACTGAATGCTTCTCTGTGCTCAGGTGTACTACGCTATTGGTGCACTGGCCAAGGCAGTGTATGAAAAGATGTTCCTTTGGATGGTTGTAAGAATCAATCAATCTCTGGACACCAGACAACCTCGCCAGTACTTCATTGGAGTGCTGGATATTGCTGGCTTTGAGATCTTTGATGTAAGTCTTTGTAGAAAGATCCTCATGTTGTCATGTTTAAAATGCATATTTCTATGCAACTTACAAAAATGTATCATTTCATTCGGATTTTAAAACAACAGTTCAACACCTTTGAGCAACTCTGCATCAACTTTACCAATGAGAAACTGCAACAGTTTTTCAACCACCACATGTTTGTGCTGGAACAAGAGGAGTACAAGAAAGAAGGGATCGAATGGCAGTTCATTGACTTCGGCATGGATTTACAGGCCTGCATCGATCTCATTGAGAAAGTAAGTAGTGAAAACGAAAAAGCTTTCAAGCATGAAAAGTGCTTTAACTATTAAACAAAACAATTTTCTACAGTCAGTAACTCAATCCTATCAACTTCTTCATTCAGCCTATGGGGATCATGTCAATCCTTGAAGAGGAATGCATGTTTCCCAAAGCCAGTGATGCAACATTTAAAGCAAAGCTTTATGACAACCACCTTGGAAAATCAAATAACTTCCAGAAACCAAGAGTAATAAAAGGAAAGCCAGAGTCTCATTTTTCTCTAGTTCACTATGCCGGCACAGTTGACTATAATATTAACAACTGGCTGGTGAAGAACAAAGACCCACTGAATGAGACTGTAGTTGGTCTATTTCAAAAGTCTACACTCAAGCTCCTGTCAATGCTATTTGCCAATTATGCTGGGTCAGAGTCTGGTATGTATTAGGAAAAATTATGAATTCACAATATAATCTCATGCACTTCAAAGTGCTTTGAGTACTACCAGTCATAAGTAATTATTGTGCCTTGTTTTAACCAGACGGTGGTAAGGGAGGTAAAGGAGGTGGAAGTAAGAAGAAGGGGTCCTCCTTCCAAACTGTGTCTGCACTTCACAGGGTAATTGAGTTTCAGACTCAAATGATCATACACAATGAAAAAAGAAGAGATAATATGCACTAATGATATCAAGCTTGTCTTCAATGAACATATGTCAATATTTTTTGAATAGCTTTACTGTGCATTTATCCCTACAGGAAAACTTGAATAAGTTAATGACAAATCTGAGATCAACACATCCTCACTTTGTACGGTGCATCATTCCTAATGAGACAAAGACTCCTGGTGCGATGGAGAACCCTTTGGTCATGCACCAGCTACGCTGTAACGGTGTACTAGAGGGCATTAGGATCTGCAGGAAGGGCTTCCCCAACAGAATCCTCTATGGGGACTTTAAACAGAGGTAATTATTATTGGTTCTTTGACACTTAAACTCTATATTTAAAGAAATACTTTCCATTATTACAGACATTCTGTACTTATTTACAGGTACCGAATCCTAAATCCTGCAGCCATACCTGAAGGTCAGTTCATAGATAGCAGGAAAGGAGCTGAGAAACTGTTGGGATCACTGGATATTGATCACAATCAATATAAATTTGGACACACAAAGGTGAAAACTTAGTTAAACTGAAGAATAATTTTATATCCATTATTTAATATGGGAGCAAACACGAAAGTGGCCATGTTGTTCTGTGAGTAAAGAGCATGTTTCTAAAATGAATTCTGCCTAGGTGTTCTTTAAGGCTGGTTTACTGGGTCAACTGGAAGAAATGAGAGATGATAGACTATCTCTAATTATTTCTGGAATTCAAGCTAGATCCAGAGGTCTCCTGGCAAGGGTTGAGTTCCAAAAGATAGTTGAAAGAAGGCAAGAATTCCACATATTACAATTTGTACACTTCAAAAACACTTTTTTGTGATATTTGCCGACATAAAAAATGTAATATCCTCACAGGGATGCCCTACTGGTTATCCAGTGGAATGTCCGTGCCTTCATGGGGGTGAAGAATTGGCCCTGGATGAAGCTCTTCTTCAAAATCAAACCTCTACTCAAGTCAGCAGAAGCAGAAAAAGAGATGGCAAATATGAAAGATGAATTTGCCAAACTCAAAGAGGCTTATGCTAAATCTGAAGCACGAAGGAAAGAACTAGAAGAAAAAATGGTTTCTCTTCTCCAAGAGAAGAATGACCTACAGCTTCAAGTCCAAGCGGTCCGTTCATAATGCTGTGCCTATAAAACCTGAAAAGTAAATGTGTTTTCCACAGAACAGAAATCACTGTAATGTTTTAACCTTTTAACAACAGGAGCAAGACAATCTATGTGACGCAGAGGAGCGATGCGATCAGCTCATCAAAAACAAGATCCAGCTTGAGGCAAAAGCCAAAGAGCTGACAGAGCGGCTTGAGGATGAGGAGGAGATGAACGCAGAGATGACAGCTAAGAAGAGAAAGCTGGAGGATGAGTGCTCAGAGCTCAAGAAAGATATTGATGACCTGGAGCTGACTCTGGCTAAAGTGGAGAAAGAAAAGCATGCTACTGAGAACAAGGTCTGAGATGTCTTTACACACACACACACACACAAAACACACACACTTTAAACTTCATGATCCATGGTCTTTCACAGGTGAAGAACCTGACAGAGGAAATGGCAGCTTTGGACGACATCATCGTAAAGCTAACTAAGGAGAAAAAGGCCTTGCAGGAAGCTCATCAGCAGACACTGGATGACCTGCAAAGTGAGGAGGACAAAGTCAACACCCTCACTAAGGCAAAAGCAAAGCTGGAGCAGCAGGTGGATGATGTGAGTGTTACAATTTACATCTACCTTTGGTATTCTTGATGCAAGCAAATGCTATGCAGCCAATTGACATGCTCAATAAATCAAACATGTTTAAATATTTAAACCAGTTGGAAGGATCTCTGGAGCAAGAAAAGAAGCTCCGTATGGATCTAGAAAGAGCTAAGAGAAAACTAGAAGGAGACTTGAAGTTAACCCAGGAAAGTTTAATGGACCTGGAGAATGACAAGCAGCAAATGGAAGAACGACTGAAGAAGTAAGGCTATTTCACCCATTCTTTCGCAGTCCAATTTGTTTGCTCAAGACTAAGGACTGTAAATATCTCTCTTGTAAATATAGGAAAGACTTTGAGATTAGTCAGCTCAATGGGAAAATCGAGGATGAACAAAATATTTGCATTCAGCTACAGAAAAAACTGAAGGAACTTCAGGTATAAAAAAATGAGTATATTGCCACTGAATATTTTGTCTAATGAGACAATGACGACCATGACATTTTCAATTGTAGGCGCGTATTGAGGAGCTGGAGGAAGAGCTCGAGGCAGAAAGAGCTGCCAGAGCCAAGGTGGAGAAACAGAGAGCAGATTTAGCCAGAGAGCTGGAAGAGATCAGTGAGAGACTGGAGGAGGCTGGAGGAGCCACATCTGCTCAGATTGAGATGAATAAGAAACGAGAGGCAGAGTTTCAGAAACTTCGCAGAGACCTTGAAGAGGCCACTCTGCAGCACGAGGCCACTGCCGCCACGTTGAGAAAGAAACAGGCTGACAGTGTGGCTGAACTTGGAGAGCAAATAGACAATTTGCAGAGAGTCAAGCAAAAACTGGAAAAGGAGAAAAGTGAACTCAAGCTGGAGCTGGATGATGTGGTCTCAAACATGGAACATGTTGTTAAGACAAAGGTAGTATTAATGCATATATTTTTTTTATATATTTGTCATCTTTGATGGGAAGTAATTTTCTAGCCAAATTATGTACGTTGTACAGGCGAATCTTGAAAAGACCTGCAGGTCTTTGGAAGATCAAATGAATGAATACAAAATCAATTTTGAGGAGGGCCAGCGTTGTATCAATGACTTCACAATGCAGAAATCTAAGCTACAATCTGAAAATGGTAAGGCTGCCAATAACTTTTTTAATTCTTATGACTGACAGAACACCGACAATAATAAAATACTTGACACATGTAGGTGAACTTTCAAGACAGCTGGAGGAGAAAGACTCTCTTGTCACCCAGCTAACCAGAAGCAAGATGTCTTACTCTCAGCAAATTGAAGATCTCAAAAGGCAATTGGAGGAGGAAACTAAGGTGTGAATGAGTATGAACGTTGTCCGATTAATATTTCAAAATGAATTGCATTCATTTTGTTGACCTGCTAAATAACAATGTGTCATCCAGGCGAAGAGTGCTCTCGCCCATGCTGTACAGTCCTCCCGTCATGATACAGATTTACTCAGAGAGCAGTATGAGGAGGAGCAGGAGGCCAAAGCAGAGCTACAGCGAAGCATGTCTAAAGCTAATTCTGAGGTGGCTCAGTGGAGAACCAAGTATGAAACTGATGCCATTCAAAGGACTGAGGAGCTGGAAGAAGCCAAGTAATTATGTTTCTATTTCGAATTTCATCGAATTTTTGACTTGTCCATGTGACTTCTCTACTGACAGATAAGCTTTTTGTTTGTGTTATGTTTCTTTTAAAATGTAAGACGAACAAAAAGTTTTTCTGTTAGTTGGCTAAGCTTCACCAAACAGAAGGTAAAATATAATCAAATGTCTATCCACAAGAGCATGCACTCACACAATTGTATTCCTCGATATTGTTCCGTTTTCTAAAACAGGAAGAAACTGGCTCAACGTTTGCAGGAGGCAGAAGAAGCTGTTGAAGCAGTAAATGCGAAATGTTCTTCTCTTGAAAAGACCAAACACAGACTCCAGAATGAGATTGAAGATCTTATGGTGGACCTGGAGAGGTCAAATGCAGCAGCAGCAGCCTTGGACAAGAAGCAAAGAAACTTTGATAAGGTAACCAAACTTGATTTGGGATCAAGCTCAATTTTTTTTTTTAAGTTATCCTATACTTAAATGAGAAATTATGCTTTTAGGTCCTGGCTGAGTGGAAGCAGAAGTACGAAGAGTCACAGGCTGAGCTAGAGAGCTCTCAGAAGGAAGCCAGATGTCTGAGTACTGAACTTTTTAAGCTGAAGAACTCCTATGAAGAATCTTTGGATCACCTGGAGACCATGAAGAGAGAAAATAAAAATCTCCAAGGTAAATACACCAAAATAACTTTTTATTGGCAAAGAATCCTAATAGATACGTAAATGGAGATACTAGAAAGACAATAAAAGTAGGCTAGTGCAATACGACTTTATGGTGTATTTGGAGTGTGGTGGTGGAAGAAGAATTTATAGTATTTTTCAAGACATTTTTATTTATATCACTGAGGCTGGGGAACATATGGCAATATGTTAAAATGTGTTTGTTTTTTCATCTAGAGGAAATTTCTGATCTCACCGAGCAACTTGGTGAAGGAGGAAAGAGCATTCATGAGTTGGAAAAAATGAGAAAACAGCTGGAGCAAGAAAAAAGTGAAATTCAGTCTGCTCTGGAAGAGGCAGAGGTAAGTTTTCAGATGAAACTTGATTTCTTGACTTTGAAGAAAATAAAAAATATAAAAACAACAGCTGATTAAATTATATTATTACAATTGTTTAAAATGAATAATATTTTTCAAGTACTACAAAGTAATAGATCACAATCTAATGTTTAAAAGGCCTCATTGGAGCACGAGGAGGGTAAGATTCTGCGAGCTCAGCTAGAGTTTAACCAAATTAAGGCTGATATTGAGCGCAAACTAGCTGAGAAGGATGAAGAGATGGAGCAGACCAAACGGAATTTGCAGAGGACCATTGACACTCTGCAAAGCTCCTTGGAGTCAGAAACACGAAGCAGGAATGAGGCCCTCAGAATAAAAAAGAAGATGGAAGGAGATCTGAATGAGATGGAGATCCAGCTTAGTCAGGCAAACCGACAAGCAGCAGAGGCTCAAAAACAACTCAAGAGTGTCCAAGCACATCTGAAAGTAAGATACACTCAGAATCAATACTGTGAATCAGTTAGGCAAAGAATAAAAGCTTTTGAAAGGGTTGAGTTGTTGAAGTGTTTTTCTTAATTAGTTTGCACTCATCTTTCAGGATGCTCAGCTTCAGCTGGATGACTCTCTGAGAACAAATGATGATCTCAAGGAGAACACTGCGATTTTAGAGAGACGCAACAACCTTCTGCAAGCTGAACTGGAGGAGCTGAGAGCAGCTCTTGAGCAAAATGAGAGAGGCCGTAAGCTTGCGGAGCAAGAACTGCTGGATACCAGTGAAAGAGTGCAGTTACTTCACTCCCAGGTAGAGTGAATGGATCGTATTCTTAAGGTTGGGAATGGAAAAAAAATCAATACCCATTCTGGAATTGGATACTTGTTATAAAATAAAAAATGATCGATCCGCTTATTGATTCCAGTGTGTGCATTGTAATGTGGTTTTAAAACATTCAAGAGCAAGAAGATGTGAAAGAGAACTCAATTCGGCACTTGTTTTCTGTGCTGGGCACATCCGGACTATCTTTTGTTCATGGTATTGAGCCGCAACAGAATGTTACAAAAGAACAAAAAAAGTCACAGAATAAATAGGATTGATAGCTAAATGTTCTAAATGTTTGATTTTTTCCCCCCATATTGGAATCAAAACTGGGAATCAATAGGCTGAACCGATATTGGAATCTGAATCGCTAAAATTAAAGTGATACTCAACCCTACTTAATCTTCATTTTGAACAAATCCATTCTTATGGAATGCAAATACCTATTTTTTTCCAGAATACAAGCCTACTGAATCAGAAGAAGAAGCTGGAGGCTGACACATCCCAGCTTCAGAGTGAGGTGGAAGAGGCAGTGCAAGAATGCAGGAATGCTGAAGAGAAAGCCAAGAAGGCCATCACCGATGCTGCCATGATGGCTGAGGAACTGAAGAAGGAGCAGGATACAAGTTCTCACCTGGAGCGTATGAAGAAGAACATGGAGCAGACCATTAAAGATCTGCAGCACCGTCTGGATGAAGCAGAACAAATTGCTATGAAGGGAGGCAAGAAACAAATCCAGAAACTAGAAGCTCGGGTGAGTGACCTATACCTTAAATCCCAACAATATTTTCTGACTGTTTAAAGTGGTATGCTGTAAAAACATTCATACTATGCCAACAGGTGAGGGAGCTGGAGAATGAAGTAGAATCAGAACAGAAGAAGAGCAGCGAGGCAGTGAAAGGAATTCGCAAATATGAGAGACGTATTAAAGAACTGACCTATCAGGTACAACAACAACAACATCTAATTGTATTACTGAATACACCTATAGAAAATGTTACAACAGCAATTTCAAATATTTTTGTCTTACATTGTCTTAAAAGACTGAGGAGGACCGCAAGAATATGGCTCGTCTGCAAGATCTAGTTGACAAGCTTCAGCTAAAGGTCAAAGCTTACAAGAGGGCTGCAGAGGAAGCTGTAAGTATTGGCCTAAATATCACACTTTTGCTGAAAAATCATTCTATTCAGTTCAGGCTCTAATCTCAGAACTGCTAATCCGGGTTCATAGGAGGAACAAGCAAACACAAATCTTAGCAAGTTCCGTAAAATACAGCATGAACTTGATGAAGCAGAAGAAAGAGCTGACATTGCAGAGTCACAAGTCAATAAACTGCGTGCCAAAAGTCGGGATGTTGGTTCTAAGGTCAGTGCTCAAGATAATACATTTTTAGAGACATACTTATGCAATTGAATCATTTACCACAACTGATAATCTCTTCCTTTTATCTTTTTCATACAGAAGGGACATGATGAAGAGTGAACCTCAAATGGAATTAGTTATCCACTCAGTCCAGCTCTTTTTCAGTCACACAGTAGAATAAAGTTGAATTGCATTATATCTGTGTTGCGATTGAGTTGTGCATTGAAATTATATTAAAGTGCCCCTATTATACTATTTTAAAGTTTCCTAACATTGTTTTGGAGTCTCCTACAACAGGTTTACATGCATCAAAGGTCAAAAAACTTTTCTCATATATTTGCACATCACCACATTTTCAATGATTCTCAAATGACTCGTCAGATGAATCAATCTCTCTAATGGTGCTTTCTATTATTTATCTGTGTCGGAGGAAGACAGGCGTTGCCTAGCTAAACACACCAATATTGAATAAAACCTTGTTTCAAACAGGTGTTACCAACGTGGCTAGCATTGCTAACAGAAGATAAACTAAAACATTAAATAAAGTGACAAATTTCAAATGGCGGAGTTTTGATTAGCACCTGTGTTCGGGTACTCAGCCGTGCTACCATAGAAAATGCTTTTCAAGACAGGGAGTGCTTCTCAATTCTTATTTGTACATTTCTTTCCTCGCATCTCAGCTCCACTCCACATGTATAAGTGCAGTGCTGAGTTTGACATTTTTTGGATAAGAAATGCAAAAGATATCATTAAATATCACTGTGTAGCTGCTCCCTGAATCGTCGTGCTTTTTTCCCAGCTCTTCGTTTAAGCAAAAGGTACGCTAAAAACAACGTATTACATCGACGTTAAACCGTACGTTAACCGTGCTAACCATTACCTTTTACTCGACCTAGTTCCATTGCTTAGCAACGGGAAGAAACTCCTGTAACTTCAGTGCCCAACCCGTATCACGACAAGACGTGAAATAATCACGTTGGTCCACTTTGGAAAACGTGTAGATGTCACGGTTTAGTTTAAACTCAAAACCATAAATAGGGCTATACTGCCCTCTTGTGTCAAATTATATTTCTATATTTATTTTTCCAACAAATAAAGCCAAAACTGCAATAAAGCCCGTCCAATACACCCTTGAATTCAACAGATGCAGTGGCTCAGTTGATAAAGCGTTGGGCTTTAATCAAAAAGACCTGAGTTCAATTCCCATACTTGTGTTAAATTGTTGTGATTATATCAAACAAAGTGGCCTAAACAATATTTCTTCAACCCGGTTTTATACCTAGACGCATGACTTAAACGCAGGCAGACACAGCAACAGTTGTAACTTGTAGGCAGGTATATTGATCATTAAATCAGAGTTTTGTTGTCTTGAATGATTCATTCAGTCATTTTCATTCATTCATTGATTTATGTCACTTGTTTGAGTAATCTAAAAAAAAATAAAAAATAACCCCGATTAGGGGGCCCCCTGGTGGTCAGGGGCCGCTTAGTTCGATTATGCCTCGGGCCGGCTCTGATTGGGAAACACCTGACTGGATATTGTGTGACAAATGTAGTTCAGGAAATATGGAAACAGTAGAACATGTATTATTAAAGTGTGAGGCTTATGCGAGAGAAAGATTTTAATTTTTTCAAGTATTAAATGGAAAGTTTTGTCTATCAAAGCATTATTAGGGAATGGCCCAAAGCAATTTAAAATATATTATTATTTCATTTTTTAAAAGATACTCATTTAATTAACAGGATTTAGGTCATTACTACCATAACGTTATCCACACTCCAATCCAGTAACCAGCCTCACTGCAAACAACATGCCATCAACAACAACAATAAATAAATATGCACCCATGTTGCTTGACTTTTTATTTATTCATGATTAAATATCCACATCACTAGTTAACAATTAATCACAATTATTTCTTTCATACCAAAAAACAAAACAAACAAACAAAAAACATCTTAAATAAGAGGGGAGACAGTAAATCAAGTTTAGGACCATGTCTGTAGTCCATGATGTAAGCATGCTCTTTTGCTGTGTTCAATGTTTAGTAGTAGTACACACACATTGTGAGTCCTAACAGACACACTAGGGGGCTCTTTTGCTGCTTAACTTTGGAGTGCTCTATCTACTTTTAAACATGCTGATTAGCCTACCAGTGACAGCTAGTCTCATACAGATGTGCAGCATGGATAACAAACATTCAAGGTCTATGTGTCAGGTGCAGTTTTGTGGGAGGAATCATTGTTCCTGTGGTTACTGATTAGCTCTAACCTATCACCCCACCTTTTGCATCCAGTCTCAGGCGACCGAAGTCATTACCAGAATTCTGTGCATTATCTATAGCCTACAGGAGGACATCCTCAGAGACCTTTGAGTTTTTCGGTCCTCAGTCAAAATCACACTCCTCCCCCTTTTATTGATTACACTGTATTAGGCTATGTGACCTGTGATGACAAAGAGAAAAAGTTACACATATAATAAATATTCTTTGCTTCCTGAATACATAATATTTTAAAAACATTCTTGTTTGCCAGCCCTTTTTTAAAGAAAAAAGGCAGTCTCACTTAACAATAAAATACTATCTGGAGAAATATTCATAGATGCAAAATCTTCACTTTGCTTCTCTATACAACCCAATCAAGAAGTGTTTTCCCTATAAAGTGTGAAACGTGTATTTACAAAACTGCTTTGAGCGGACTGGTGCGGGGGACGTGAGAAGTGTACTAACACAGTGAGAGTGTTCATTCATTATGGAAAGGACAAAATAGAGCTGTCTGAAGGCATGAAAGGTTATGATCACTGTATCAAGAGTACAACACTGAAGTTTACTGGCACAGCCCCTGGAAAGTACGCACTAATCACAAAAGGAACTACAGACAGGACTGTTTGGCCAAGCGCAACTGCTCTACGCCAAGAACACTGGCTCACACTTGTACAAACTGTATTTACAGAATGCTAAACGAGACACAGGTCACAGGTACATGTTATGGATTTCTGAGTAACTAGGGCTCTTTTCATGGGACACAGTTTAGAAAGATGTGCTCAGTCAATCATATCGCTCTCCTTGTTGTATAAAACACCCATCATAAAGTGCATTTAAAATGCTCGTCATCTAATTGTTTAATTTTTAAGATATTTGCATAATTTAATACTTCCTGGTCTCGGTTGTTCAGTTTTAAATGGGACTTTCTTTGATGTTACAACATTATCACCATACATTATCTGTCATGACACCACAGTAAAATACCAGGAAAAAATTTCACAACATTTACTGTAGGCAATCAAACCCTGTATACAAACATAAGCTTTTAACCAACAACAGCAACTTTTTTTTTTTTTGCAGGCATTGTGGAGCCAAAGATATCTAGAGTAATATTACTACCAGTAAAGTGCCCACAAATTCACTGTTAACAGTGTCACTAGTCATGAGCTTCAAAAAAAGCAGCCCTACAATAGTAGGTTTAGAGAGTTTAAAACTATGATATTCAACTACTTTGTGAATAATACATCACTTGGTAAAAAACAAAATGCATTTCCTAGTATGTTCGATTAAATAGTCATTTCTAAACAACAATTTATCAATTGCCATTGAATAAATAATAGGGAAATGCACTGGATTGCAATGCTCAGTTAATGTTAATGTGCCCTCCCACATGCCAGTTTATATGTTCAGTGCAAAAGTCTTCTACTTTTTGAACTTGGAAGAACGATACTTAATTCAAGGTGAGGGATGATTTGGACCTTTGAGCAAATAATCATGACCTGTGTACAGAGTGTAAACATATCCATTCTAACTTTCTTTATCCATCTATATTCCTTCCATCCTGTCTGTTTAGCTTGTGTGCCACTGCCTTTTCCTCTTCCTGTATCGTTTATGTGTGTCATGTGTCATATTAGTTCACAAGATGCTTTGAGGGAATTGGAAAGTGGAAGATGTAATCAGATGGTTAGACATCATAATGATACAGCTCATAGTTACAGTAATTTACGATTAACACGATACAGCAAACTCATTGAAGATGTAAATATGCTATTGTTTGAACAGCCTATACGTTTCAAATGATTAAGTGCTCATTTAAATACTAGGGGAGACCAGGGTTTAGAATTTGTGTGAGGTGGACAAGGTCAGAGGAGCAAAGGAAGCAGATGGATGGATGGCGGCTGGTTCGTCCCTTTTGACTGGGATTAAAGACAGCCCCACATACTAACAATACAGGGAGCTTAACTGTCATAATACGATGTAATAAGCTACATCTCTAGTGAGTTCTGGGGTTTCCATTGGAGAACATATAATGCCAGACAGAAACGAGGGTATTGCATTTCAATTTAGGTCTGTCTAAGGGACAACACAGGCTTGTAGGAAAGAAACTCGGTGTTGACGGGCTAAATGCTGTGGTTTCAACAAAGATGACCTATGCGGCTGGACAACCATCCAACCATCTCCAATCATCTGGAGACTTCATCTCAAAACTAGCCTCAAACCAATCCCTGCGTTCGAACAGCAGCACTGTAAATTAAGTCATTCCCAAAACATGATCTCATAAGTGGTTTCCCAGCAAGGAATAAACAAAGAAAACTGAAAACAAGAGAAGAAGCTAATGAGAAGAATGGTTTAAAAGGGACAAGCTGTGTTGAAATTTCCCCCTTCTCCTGCTGGTTTACACACATCTCATAGCTGAGTGAATGGGATAAGCTGGGTTGAGTGTGAGGACATGGCGGACCCCAGAGAAACACTGAGAGAGGTGCTGCGATGTGGGTGGGGGTGGCTGCCACTCAGGGAGGACCAGGAGATGATTTTAGCGTCGTGGTCCGTGCGAGCTCGTGCGTTCTCGCGGAAGTTCAGCTTGTAGGGCTCAGTCTGGAGGCAAAAAAATTGAAAAGCTATATTAAAAAGATAAAAAACTAAATTTTATAGATATTGGCAGGGCAAAAACACCCACTAATAGCTGGGCACAGTTTCGTACGTCGTAATACATCTGTCAACCTCAAAATCTTTTCAAAAGATTTTCCTCCCAAAACTAATCTGTTCCTTGTGCGTTACTCAGAATTGAACTGAGAATGTCTTTTAAATTTCAGTTTAGTTCTTGAATTTGAATTTGGGTAAGAAAACAGTATTCGCTAATAGAATTGAAATCCTTGTTTGAATTTGCTGAGTCTTTTTATTTTAAAGCCCTTATAATCTGACAGAACATTAAATAGATATATTTTGTAATTTGTGGAAAAAAAATGTACACCAGGTTTTAAGATGTCTTCATTTGAATATATGAATGCATTTCCTGTGAAGTTCTTGAAATGTAATTTAGTAAATTCTTCGTCCTGTCATTCCAAATAAAATTCCAGTTCAAATTCCTGTGTGGTGTGGCCAAGTCAATTCAAATTCCAACTCAGGAATTGAAAGGGAGACAATTCTTATATCCACAATTTAATATGTATTTCCATGTTTGTCCATAAGGTATCATATAAGGGCTGAATCTGTCAATTTTGCACTTACTTGTCCCAGGGATGCGCTTGTCCAGGCCTTGGGAGTCCCGGGGCCCTTCTCCCAAAGAAGGTACAGGAGTAGGAGAATTCTCTTTCAGCCCATTCTCTTTTGCCCCATTTCCTGCCTGCAAGGATGAGGAGACGGCCGGGGGAGATGGACTTCCCTCAGATTTCTGCTGAACCCCATCAGCCTGGAAACACATTGCAAATGCAAGGTCAAACAATAGAAAGAAGACAAAGATGCATTGATTGGTGTGTGCAAGAATGTAAGGAGATTAATATGATATGAAACACAAATACATATATGAAACATAAAAACCATTGTGTTAACCCTTAACAGCTGTGTTAAGAGTGAATCAGTTTGACAATCCTTTATATACTTTTTGCGCTGAACAAGTACACAAGATACACAGCAGTTCAAACATTTAGGGTAGGTATGATTTTTCCCCCATGTTTTTGAAAAAGGTCTCATGCATTCATTTGATCAAAAATCCAGTAAACAGTAATATTCTCTGCTGAAAAATCCAGCATAAACCAGCATAATTTTCATGCTGGTCCAGGCTGGTTTATGCGGTTTTGTGCTGGTTTAGAGCTGGTTAGTGCTGGTTTAGCTGGTGGACCAGCATTGTCATTCAACATTTCAAAGGATAAAGAGATTCGTCACCTGTTTCAAAGGATCTGTAAACAAATCCGTTGAAAATAGTTGAAAAGAGCTTGCGAAACAAAAACATTTAGAGATATGAAAACAGAAAATTGCTAATTAAGGGTGTAATAATAAGCAGTTTGCTCAATAATATGGGCAATAGTGATAACATGCACTTTCATCAATTGCTAAAAGATAATTCATTCGACCAAAGTCAAGGGGCAAGTGTCCAAAGGGGCAAGTGTCCTTTGACTAATTGGTCATCACTTGTAGAGTGAATACATTTTATTTCACAAACTGCTACACTGCCTCAGTGTTCCCTTTCAGTCAAGATTGCCAGACGTATTTTTTAGAACAAGCCAATGCACATTGGCGAGAAAAGCATCTCACTCTCCGCCCTGCGGCACGATTATAAATACGGAAGTAGATGCACACACCATTTGCACGCACCATTGTCAGAGCTCAGGTTCATGTTCAGGTCTTCTGAAGAGTGTTGTTATACAACAAGCGAGTGTGTTGTGCTTCTTCTGTAAGTCTCTCCTGACGTCGGTGTTTACAGCGTGAGAGCAGTGGTGATCGCAAGCTACCAAGCTCTCAACTGCTGTTGTCACAGCAACCAAATTTCTGTTTGTGTTTGTCTCACAGCCGTTGGAGGGCGAAGAAAGTGAGTGCTTCACTGATACATGCTGCACCATCCCTGTATCAGTGTTGCCGCGGTCATTCCCCTGTGTGAGATTTTTTAACTTCCTGAAAGGGCAACATGGGTGCATTTGCATCTTTTTCAAGATGTCATTCCGCCCATGCATTTTTGGATGCGGTCGTTCCCGGTCTCTTTGACGGTCACAATTGTTGCATCACGTGTTTGGGCTTTTAGCACGCTGAAACAGCTTTTGTGGACAGTTCAAGTTTCCATTGTTGAGATCGAGACTCGTCTTCGTCCGCGAAGCGCCCTGACCTCGGGTGCCGCATGAGATGGGTGAATAGTGCCCGGTAACCATTCCCTGTGGCCTCCTCACTCCTCCCTTTCACCGCAGTCGTGTGAGTCCCACGTGGTGTGTGCTGGTAATGGGTGGGTCAGTCGTTTCACCTGGGGCTCCCCCAGAGGACAGGACGCCGATTGCAGCATCAGAAGGTGAGTTGGCCTCTGGAGATAATGACTCGACTGTGTTGTCTTCCTCTGGAAGCATATATAGCGTTGTCCGAGCCGGATCCGGAATTGTCAGCTATGCTGAAGACCTGCTCAGTCTCAGTTGGATGATTGGTATCTCAGGGTGGGCCATGCTGGTTCTCTTCTTTCTTGAAGTGCATGGACCGCTTACTAGGTCGTTGACGGCACTTTTTACTGGAAAAAGTAAAAAAAAAAGTCCCTGGGAATCTGATCGTCAGGTTCCTGAGGAGAGCAAGGAGATTCAATTTTGGTTAATTTCAGTTGAGTTCCCCTTGTCCGAACCCTGTTGAGTTCCTCCACACCCCCTCGGCATTGGACGTGGCGGAGCGTCCGGTACTAGGCCTATCACCCGTAAGCAGTGTGGAACCTGTGTTAGGCTGGGTCCATATGTTGCAATCCCTACGGTGATCCCATATGTAAATTCTTCCATGGTACGGCTCCCTACGGCGAGCCTGTGTCTTTCCCTTGGCAGAGTTCTTCTGCCGTCACTGTTCGGTGTTGTCTCCTCCATCTTAGGCTAGAGCCACCCCAGTGACATTCCATATGTTGTACTGCCACAGACTACTGTGTGTATTCTCCACATGTTACCTCCCTTCGGGTAGGATGTGGCTTGATGCATATCTTGCAAGCCAATGTGCATTGGCTCGTTCTAAAATATCTGAAGACAATAGGCTCCCTAGCATGATCCCATTTCAGTCGACGTCGGCTACGTCCTCCGTTCCCTCCTTCAGGCATATGCAACCAGGACGTTCGTTTAACATGGGACCATATGAAAACTGAGCAGTGATAGTTTAACATTGATGATTTTGCTCTGTCAACAAACATGTAACCTACATCATGTGTTTTTCTTCATAAAATAATTTGTTAAAGTTAATTGGATAATCGCCTTGGTCTTTATTTAACTATGAACACTCACAAAGAAATGTGATATGCAATACATTCACAAGTTATGTTGTGGTTTTGCTGGGATCATACCAGCACCCAGAATATATCATATGCTGGTCCACCAGCACAGCAGCATTCCAAGCAGGTCCCAGCATCCAAAACATACCTCAAGCTGGTCCACCAGCACACCCGCTTCCCATGATGGGAACCAGCAAATCATCAACCAGTATCCTATGCTGGGAACTAGCAAACAGCATCCCATGCTGGTCCCAGCATGCAAAATACACCTTATGCTGGTGTCCAGCACTGCTGGATTTTTCAACATAAGCCAAAACATCATGACCAGTCACGGGTGAAGTGAATATCATTGATCATCTCCTAACAATGCCACATATTGAGGTCTTTAAAACAGTAATTCACTAGGCAATATCAAACAACATGCACACAGACTAAATGAGTGGTACTCAGCCATGTGAAGTGCTATTAACCTGACCACGCTTCCATATGCTGAGGGGGTTGAACCTCTTTACAAACTGTCTTGCTTATATTCTCTTTTCCATGTAGACAAGGAATTATAAATTGGTTGTTATGCTCACCTTTTTAGTGGGCATATTTAATGTGGTCTGTAAAGTATTATATTACCCTGCATGTGTTTGTGGTGCAAATTGGACCACATCACATGCATATGGCATTGGTGTGCAGTGCATTAAAAAAAATCTTCTGGTTTTACTAATTGTTAATTGAAGGTAGTTACTTTACTTGCATTTGAAAGAACCCCATGAAAATATAATATCAATAATGAAAGAGGGATGCACATTCCTAATATGTTATATCCTCTATTATTTATGACCACCTTTACATTGTTACTTCCTGGTTCATGGCCTACATTGTCCAGTGATCCCACTTTGGCCTTGGCATTGACATTCACCTTATGGGATTCAATCTTCACATCACCACCACCTGAGAGAGATCAATCATCATTCACATGGCTATTTATTACATGTACTCACAATGAGATTGCATTCACAGTAATAGGCAACATTAAAATCGATCCATCCCATACCTGGCTTGTGCTTCATGTTGTCCTTGGATCCACATTTTGCGGTCACTTTGCTCAAGTCAACCTTTTTATTTAAAATCTGAACCTGGAGACCATGAGTAAAGAGTTGCTAGTGTGATTGAAGTGTCATTTGTTTCTTATGATGGCTGTCTTTAGAGGAAAGTCAATCTAACTGTAAACTGATGTGGTTATATGTGGCTCATCACATGCTTGTACTTCTATGATCAACACATTGTTATGAAATGAGTTAGCACAGTTTTATAAAAGAGAGGTGACACTGTACACTTACATTTCCTCCACCAGGTACATGCTTGATATTGTCCTTGGAGCCGCATCGGGAGGTCACATGGCTGAAGTCCAGCTTTTTGTGGACTATCTGAACCTGAACATAGCACAATAGCAGAGGACACATGGTCATAGATTATTCTGTAACACATGCAAAACAGATCGACACAATGAAACTAAGAAGGCTATGAGTGTGTTAAAAAATATTGTACTTTTGCAAATCAAAAGTAAAAAGTAGCACGACGACACTAAAAATCAAAGCTACTCATTTATTTGCACAAAACAGTTATTTTCCCTTTATTGTATTTGAGGATGTCAGCTAATTCCTGAACTTTGTATGTGGCCGCCCTCTGGTAGACTCAAATAAATGTTCATTGTCCACTTTGCTGTTTGGTGCAGTATTTGTTTGTGTGACTCATATATTTGTTTGGACAGAGTAATAGCAGGCCCGGAACACTTTGTCTGACTCAGAGTGTGTTTTTCATAGCCTAAAGCTCACTTTATAGCGTTAATCTCAGGTATTGCTTAAAAACTCGAGGGACTGCTGTCTAAATATATTTAATTTGACCTCTAGTAACAGACCACTCCAGGAAAAGCAAATGTGATTTGGAGTTAACTGCATAGCTCAAAGGCTGTGCGGAAAACTGATACATTTGCTGAAAACAAAAAAACATGACCATGTTGATTCTTTGAGCAGCAAAGAAACACCATTAGCACTAAGCCTATTTAGTAATTAACATGCAAAATGCTGCTAAATAATTTGCATGGAACTGCAAACATGACAGAGTAACAGTTATAAAAAGGCACAATTTCAAAATCTGGCATTGTGAAACAACAGAAGGCTGTAGGTGATCTTGGCGGCTAAAAACACATTTTGTAATACACAGAATATTTGAATGTAAGGAAACAAGTTTTTTTTAACCCCTAAACCGTCATCCCCCCCAACCCCTTTTTTTTTTTTTTTTTTTTTGCATAGGCATGAAAATTCACTATCCAAAAAGTTCTAACTATGCTTTGGGATGTAGACATAAGGTTGGTCTTGTTTTAATAACCAGTCAATAATATAATATTAAGCAATATCATGTAAAACAGTTATATAATATTTTATCATCTTTTTTGAGACATTTTTGTTCTATTTTCTCTAAGTATTTTTTTAAGAAGTTCATGGAAATGAATCATCCCATTTTTTTTCATTTCATACGTTCTCCAAGAATAGCCACAGCCTCCTTTGCGAACAGTTGTAAGAAAGGTGAGATAAATAGCACATATTAAATGTGCAGTGTAAACACATTTTCCCCCTTAAAAGCAAAAGCAAGAGTGCAAATAATCCAAAGTAATAAATTAATGGGACTACAAAGTGTTGATACAATTGCTGAGTCTGTACAACATGCAGTTATGCTCTTTATGGACGTGGTTACTGAACAAAAACACTATGAAACGTGGGGTGGTGATGGCACAGTGGATAAGACACATGCTTTCGGTGTGAGAGACCTGGGTTCAAATCCACTGCGAGACACCAATGTGTCCCTGAGCAAGACACTTAACCCCTAGTTGCTCCAGAGGTGTGTGGTCTCTGACATATATAGCAATTGAATAAATGTAAATTGGTAACAATGGTAAGCAGACTCGACAAATATTCCACAAAGAGTGGCACAATGTTCATTGGTGAACTAATGAGAGACGGAATGGTGTGGTGTTAAATCCACAGACATACGAAGCTGCATTGCTCTAATGAAACATCAAATTTTTCTAACAAGTGTACGTGGACAATTTTATCTACAACAACTGTGATCACAGGTTCATTCAGAAAACCATTTTACATTATTTATCATAATTTCAGTTCACAAATTGTCAGTCTTTAAGTGTTTAGTGTTTCTGTGTACACTCATAAAAATGTGGGTTTGTTAAACCAGTTTCTAGAGGGTTTTTTGGAAAGACAGCGAGAGCAAGAGCAGGAAACAAGAGTGATACTGAGGCAGCGAGTCAGGGAGATGTCATTGGGAGGGACTCACTTTGCCCTGGCTGGTCTTTGGCAGAGCATCGGTCTTGCCCTGGGCTGCAGAGACCTGAAGAGACAAGCACCCCTTTAGTCAGTCCAGTGCAGGGAAGAGGTACAGAAAGCCCAGGGTCGCAGGGTCGGAGGAATAGCATACTGACTCACTCATTGTGATACATCCTAAGGTTACTTTTGAACCTGGAAGAATCGCCTGACAGTTTGTGTCTAATGAATTGTGCAGGGGATAGTGTATTTAACTGTGTGTCTGTTCAATTAACTATGAAGAAGATCTATGGCATCATTGAAACTTAAAGGGATAGTTCACCCAAACATTTTTTCCCCTCACTTTGTTCCAAACCTGTACGAATTTTTACTATGGAACAAGAAAAAAATATATTTTGTGTTGTCTGGTGTCCATACAATGAAAGTCAATTGGGTACAATGCTGTTTTGGAATGGCAAAAACATTATTCAAAATATTTTCTTTTGTGTTGCACAGAAGACATAAAGTGAATAAATGGGGTGAACTATGCATTTAAATATTAATGGAAGCATAAATCCAAAAAGCAAACATAATTAATGAAGGTTTTACAAGAAGACGTTTTAATTTAAATGATGTATTGTGGCCTTGACAGTCACCGTCTGAAATCCAAATGCATTGGCTTTACTAGATCCTTGGTAAGATAAGAGAAAATCCTTTATGGAGTCCTGTTATATGGTATTTTTTATTTCAAAGAGATGGGGTAAGATAGTTGGCTGTGAGATGGCTATAGAAAACAGACACATTCATTCTATAAATTTGGTAAGAAAATCTCAGTGTACAATGAAAAATTTAAGGCTTTGTTTTCCATGGTGGACGTTAATCACAAAAAATTGTTGGATCCATGGATCCATGAGCTCAGTCAAAACTGTCTGTATCTTAAAGTTAAGGATCAATCAGATGAATAATGGAATTTACTTTGAGCAGCAGCGATATGAGACATACGAATGAGAAACAACTATTGCAGAATTTGAGATTTCTTAACGTGTTTAATAGCAGCAATAGAGCAGCACAAGAGCTTATGATCATGTGTTGCCAAATAATGCATCAAATTGATTTAAAATCTGTAAAATGTGTGTCTCTAAAGCCTAGATTATTTCATTCCTTGAACACATGCACATTCTCATGGTTCTGTCCTGACCAATCAACTCACCTTGCCTCCTCCAGGCTGGTACTTCATGTTATCGGTGGAGCCGATCTTGGAGCGCACGTTTTTTAGATCCGGCAGTGGTGCGTTGGTGATCCGGGTGTTTCGAGGGGCTCGAGGCACAGGGGGCTTCCTCTCAAGGGGAGTCTGCTTGGGCACGGGGGGTTTGGTGATGCGGGACGGTCGAGGGGTCGGGGTTCCATTGGTGGCTACTGTGCTGGTGGCAGAGGTTGGTGTGCGAGTTGTCCTTGAAGTTGTTTTAACTGTGAAAACATGAAGCAAATAGCACTGCAGTAGAAAACACCACAGGAGGTTGCAGGAGAGGTCACAGACAGATCAATCCTGTGGTCATTGACCTCATGAATGTTTCTTCTTCCTAAGCCACTACAAAAGTGGCAAGCCCTCATCTGAGTGACAAGGTTTTCTGCTGTTGTGTGCAAAGAGATGAAGAGAGGAGTTGAAGGCTCTATCAGTGTGATGGTTTGAGACAAGCCTAGTTGAATAAGTCTATCCCTGACTATGTCAGCATCTTCAGATTTGATGACTAACAACTGCACTAGTCAGTGTGTATTAGCTCAGAACTGCTGTGTTTTCAGGAAACAGTAGAGGTAAACTTCTCACCCTGCTCTTTAAGCCTCCATCAAAGCAGCGTTTAGTAAAAGCTACAGACAGGTAAGCACCTTTATTTGCACATAAGCACCTGACCACTGTAAAGATGATCTCACCACTTTTGAATCTCTGTATTGTTGGATTGTCTCTGTTTACTTGCTCAGGATATATTTTATCAACATTATTATATTTCATTGGTTGTTATTCAAGTCTCTGCTAACTGAAATGTTTGCCTTAATATCTTGATGGCTTGTTTGTTCTACATTGGGAGAACAAACATGTTAATCACACTTTAAATTACATCCAGTCTCAAAGCCTAAGATGGTTTAACGATTTATATTGCACCTAAAAATGGTAAGGCCGTTCGGAAATCACAAGTTCCAATCTTACTGGCAGCCCTAAAGCAACTTCTGGGAGTTAAAATGTCTTTTTTTCCAGTAATAAACAAACACTGTTAAGTTTTTTTGATTGATACTATGAAGCAGCTTTGATACAATCTGTATTGCGAAAAGTGCTATATAAATATATTTGACTTGACTTAAAATGGACAAGAGTTAGAATTTATAGCTATATTTTTTTACAAGGTACAACACTGCAAGAATAAGCATAGAAATAACTAATCTGACACAATCTTATTACTGTATGTAGCGAATATCATTGCCAGGTATTTTGACATTTCATGTAATTAAATTTGTTATGTCTAATTTACTATACAACAAAGTCTATCACTATTGTACCAAAATATTTCTCGATTAAAATACAAGATAAAAGGTAAGAAAACTACATCATTCTCACCTGGTGCCTTTTTCACCTCTCCTGCTTGGTTTTCAGTCTTTGTAGCTATATAAACACACAATCAAATTAAATTATGTAAATTTAAAAGTCATTATGCCTCACTTAACCTTAAACTGAGATCCTATATACTACACCTTTGTCATGGTAGTGCCATATATATATATATATATATATATATATATATATATATGTTTATTGTCCTTTTCTCATTTTATAACCACAGAACAAAACATGCTTATACACTTTCACATATACATGTTTAATTTACACTTCTTAAAGGATGAAATGCATTAAAAAGTAAAAAAAAAAAAAAAAAAAATGAATTTGTTACAAATGGTGTTTACAAAGTCTTTTGCTGTAAGGTCTACATTTCCAGTTTATATGATATTTATGCATGGCTTTTACAGCTGATCAAAGTCTTTCCTCTTGCACTTAGCAATATAAGTTGGCCTTTCCAGTCAGATACAGTTTGATATCTCCTTTATCCACATTTTCATGGATGGAGCACCCATACCCTTCCAGCATAAAGCAATAGCTTATCTGGGTTAAAGCAGACCAAAGTCTACAAGTTTAATAGGTCTTGATGTTTGTATAAAGTCCATTGGATATATTCCAAGAAGTTTTACATTTAAAGAAACAACTCACCGGAGAAGCGTCGGGCAGAGGTGGAGCTTGTGCCATTTTTAGAGTTGGTAGCAGATGCAGCTTTAGCCTTTGGCACTGGAGGGCGACGCTGGGCTGGTGCGCCAGTTTCAGAAGACTGATGGAAACAATACGATTTCAGAAAGCCGAATGACCAGGGATGAGTTGACGTCAAGACAAGAGGTTGATTAGATGAGTTACATACACAGTGGCTTACGGGTGGTGCTTGAGGGTGATTGTCCAATTAAGGCAGAGTTTGACTTGAAATCTTGATAAAAGATGTTTCATCACATAACCCTGATGAAAGATCAGAGCATGATCTTGGTCAACCTACAAGCAAATTTTGGTATAGTGGGTGTTGGTGTGGATTTTTGATGCTATACGTGATCGTAATGACTTTGTAGTTTGCTAGTAGTCAATTAAAGGGATACTTCATCCAAAAAATACAATTCTGTCATCATTTAGTCACTCTCAAGTTCCAAGTTCCAAACCTGTTTGAATTTCTGTGTTCTGCTGAAGAATTTTGGTAAACAATACGACGGAAGTCAATGGCCATCAGCTGTTTGGTTACCAATTCTTCAAAATATCTTATTTTGTGTTCAGCAGAAGAAAGAAATCGACACAGGTTTGGAACAACTTGAGGGTAAGTAAATGATGACAGAATTTTTATTTTTTGGTGAACTATCCCTTAAACTTACATGTATAAATTGTTTCAATATTAAGATGAATAAAAGAATCTAATCTCTTTACAAAATAATAATAATAATAATAATAAATCCCCTAACTGAAAAATCACCCATAAACACAAGCAGAGAAGAGATGACACTCAATAAAAAGGTGAAAATAAACAATAGATTAAAGGCAGAGTAGGCGATTTGTTCCAGAATTTTCTTTTGTTATTCTGGTTGAAAGTCTCTTCACATCCTGACAGCAATCAATAAGGTCTAAATGTATTTATATGTATATATATATCTTCTTCTGTGGAAGGCGTAGGACCATAAAAAGTTCATCCAATCATTGCAATGGTACGATGTCCTACGTCAGTATTTTCATCACACATCTTCAACGGTTTTAATGCTAGGCAGAGTTAGGCTTGCTATTGCTAGCTGCTCCAAAAATTGCCTACCCTACCTTTAATTATATTCCACAAGCTCCATGCAAAAAAGTAGGAGAAAAAGCAGTTTAGAACCTCATCACAATAGAGAAGCATATAATTAGACCTTTTCTGATATCTGTCCGTCCTAGGCGAATTTACTGTAATTGAAGGAACATAACTGGACCTTATTTTATCAGTGGTCTAAAACATGCCTCTTTTCTTGTGATTTTGCTGGTGATTGAAATTTTGAGTTGACAATGACACAAACGGAGAGATGGGCACTGGAGAAAGTCACAAAAGTCTCCCCTGTGGATTGTTGGCTGTGTGCCAAACCACAGATGGGGGAAATGGTGTTAACTCACCTTGGCCTTAGTCTCAAGAGTAGACGTGGTGGTGGGGGTTTTCTTGGTACCAGTAGTGGGGGTTGTTGCCTTGGGTATAGGGCTTTTTTTACTGGCAGAGTTGGGAGAGGTGCGTTTGGTGGCACCAGCACTGTCTCCAGTGGACAGCGAGTTTGGTCTTGCTGAGCTTTGTTTGGTTGACCCAACTGAAGGCTATATGCATGTATTTGCAAAAAGCACAAAAGAAAAACTAGATGCAAAAGTGGCAGCGTATAAAATAAAAGTAGTCAACCATTATGAATTATTAATCCTTATTAAGATGGAAAAATGCGAGCAAACCCCTCTTCTCAAAGGTGACAGTTTAAATCAAAGTCAGAGTAGCATATCTGATGAATGAAATCCCTCTGTTTTTCAGACTTACCTTGGTCTTACTGTCCAGGCTGGTCACCTCCTTGCTCCCATTTGCTGTCGGAGACTTAGCAGGTCCTTTAGCAGCGGTCATGTTCTTCTCAGCTTTGGCTGTCTTGTCAACTTTTTCCCTGTTGTCTTTCTTCTCCTCTTTCTCCTTGTTTGTCTTCTCGGGTTTGTCTACTTTCTCCTTTTTCTCAGCTTTATTATCCTGTTTCTCCTCTTTCTCGGCTTTCTTCTCATCTTTGATGATCTGCTCAATCTTCTGAGTCTTATCCACACTGTCTGTTTTCTTTGTATTCTCATCTTTCTTGTTCAGATGATCGATCTTCTCCATCTTCTCCGGCTTGTCTTGCTTCTCAATTATGTTGATGCTTTCCATCTTTGAAGCAGTTTGCACATTCTCCATTTTCTCCTTGGTAGTCTTATCTTCTTTTACTTAAGAAAAAGACAAATGTGAAATATCCATATTTAATCAAGCAAATGTGTATTTGCAATTATTATCATTTTGAGCTTTAGCTTGTTTTAATATATTTATGGGGACATAAATTAACAGTAAGCTGCACTTGATGCTTTAAGTCTTAGTACATTCTGACAATAAGAATGAGAGTAGATGAGCATGAGAGGTCATGAAAAAGGGCACAGAAAGTGCCTTGAGCGGACAGACAGAAAAGCACATTGTCAGCCTGGATGCCTTATGTAACTTGGCACCATTCTCTTCACAAAGTGAAAAATCAATGGCCAACGGAGGACCAAAACACCCCCCCCCCCCCCAAAAAAAAAAGAGAGAGAGAGAGAGAGAGAGAGAGAGAAAGAGGAAAAGAAATAAAGCAAGTGCTTTGCTCCATAGACAGGATGGCAAATACTTATTGAATACTCATATTCGTTTCACAGCCATCTAATACTGTTAAATTCTAGCAATATTTATGTAAAGTATACTTTTATTATATTTTTATACCGTGACTTTACTATTATTTTATGTTACATAGATACACAAAAGACATATATCTGTTGATTAAATGGAATTTTATATGTCTCTTTTGTACCAGACTATTCTGACCTCTATAGCAGCTGATTTTCAAATTAAAGCTAGGTTTTCTCTATTACATTTTTAATAATGTTCTTGAATAATATAATGCTGATAATTCTTAAGGGGTCATTAATTAGAAAATTAGAAATTTGTGATTAGCTAATAATAGTTAATAATAGAAAAGTTATGAACATTTGGAACAGAGGGTACCTCAAATGAAAAACCAGTCAAGTCAATTGTTCTAGTTTTTGGATGTTGTAATCCCAATATATTACATATTCTGCCTTTAAGTGTCTTAAAATATAGAAGATGCATACACAACAAGCTGAAAACTGTTAGACTAACTGAGATCAGAACTGTGCAAAATAAAATACAAGACACCATTCTGGCTCAAAATTAAATCCACATTGAAGAGTTAGCTAAATAACATAACTCCTAATCCTCTCTTAAAATAATCTAATAATATAGTGCTTAATATAATTTTTCAATGAAACCATCTATAAAAGACCATGTTTGCAACAAAAACAAAACACACTACTGCTCAAAAGTCTGTATTTAGTAAGAGTTTTAAAAAAAATGAATTTCATTCAGCAAGGACACATTAAATTGATCAAAAGAACTGGTAAAGACTATCACTTCTACATTGTTACAAAATATTTCCATTTCAAATGTTGTTCTTTTGAAAGTTCTATTCATCAAAGAATCCAGAAAAAAATTATCAGCGTATCCTTAAACATTAAGCTGCACAAATGTTTTCAACATTAATAATAATACGAAACGTTTATCAGTATATCAGAATGATTTCTGAAGGACCATGTGACACTGAAAACTGGAGTAGTGATGCTGAAAATTCAGCTTTGCAAAACAAATAGACTAAATTGTTAATTATATAAAAAATACAAAATAGTTATTTTAATTGCTATCTACTCAAAACTTTTGAATTGCAGTGTGTGTTCAGCTCTGTCACAGATACTATGTAAAGAAAAAACATCAGATTATGATACATCTGTTTATGCGTTAGGAGAGATCACAAACACACTGGATTGTAGACCATTGCAGACAATGAAACCGGCACCATTGATATAAGAGCAGCTGATCTCACCTACCATTACAAACACCTTTAGGCTGAATATCACGGGATGAAACAGAATTCCCACTTTCCGACAGCTGTTGCGGTAACTGTATACTGCCAGAACTCTGTGACACACCAGCAGGCTGTTCTTTTATTCTAGTAGGGTCTGATGAGATACTCGTCGTGGATGGTAGAACCCTCTGTTTGTCGTCTACGGTGAAGTATTTGACGGCGGTCTGTGGTGGCGGCACATCCTTGCCTGGATATTTATCAGGTAGCGGGAGGCTAGCGGGCACTGTCAGGTGGGTACTGCCTGACATTGTGCGCTGGACCACACGGTTCTGTTGCATGGGGGGTGATATGGGTGGGCACGTCTCCGTTTTGCCCTCAACCGTGCCCTCCATATAGTTGTCATTCACCACGCCGATCACGCAATAATTCGGCGTCAGGCCTGTTTTCGAGACGCCGCGGGGCGAATCCCAATCACTGTCTGAAGACGACATGATGGCCCTCGGCGGTGAAGGTCTAGATGTCACCCCGTTGGTGGAAAGGGCTTTCCCTGGAGACAGAGGTGATGGAGAGGAAGAGAGACTTGTGGGGCTTTCTGCTGTACTGCCCAAATTCTTCCCGTCCATGCTGCATGGGTGACTGGTTGCCCATTGGTCCACCTTCTGGCTGAGTGCTGTCGATTTGGAAAGGTCCTGCTTGTCGTCCTCTAAAATTCTGGAGGATTGCAGACTGCCTGGCTGCCCCTGCTGCCAGTTCCAGCCCTGGGCAGCTGTTGAGGATGCCAAGCTTGGCATGGAGGGTGGCACTGAGCACAGATCTCTGCACTCTGAGCGCTGGGTTGACATCCTTACCTCTCTAGATATATTTTCCCTGTATCAAAGTGTCTATCCGTCAGTAAATGGCAGTGATTGAGATGAGTTAGTCTATAGCGGCGGTCTCTAAACCTCCCTCAACGCCGAGGCAGAGATGACTCTGCGTCTCTCTCCCAAATACCCCCTCCTCTCTCTGATTCTCTCTCTCACCCTAATTCTGTCAGCACATTCCTTCCAAGTCTTCGATCACGTGATTGCGTGAGCTGCGTCCTTATTGGCCGCTCTGCACTGAAAACCCTTGCTTTTAGCATCCAGCATGTTTATAAATACCCCTTTCTCTCTCTCACACTCACACATTGTCTCGTTTGGCACTCAGAATGTTCTGGCAGACACAAGCGTTCACCTTTACCCTTAGTGGTGGTGATGGAGGATGTCATTGCCTGGTCCTCAGGTGTTGTGTCCCTCACTGAATACAATAACGTTGGTCTCTATTACATTTAAACATATATCAGCTTATTGGGGATCTAAACCATTATATTTCTCTGTCTCTCACGATATGAGAGGCTGATGGAAGTGTGACCTCTGTTGTTTATTGTGCCTTTCACTCTCTAGTTGAGTTCACTCTCTCCCAATTTACTAAACAGGGCAAATTAGCGTGAGGGCGCAATTCCCAAAAAAAGCGCAGATGGGAGTGGAAAATTATGTGCGTGATTTACTGACGACACGCAAATTAAAAACCAGAGAGGCAGCCGGTACATGGTGGCCATAAAGGGATGGTCATGGTCAGAAACAATGCTTAGGTAGGCTGTGGCATTTAAACGATGCCCAATTGGCACTAAGGGTCCAAAAAAAAAGTCTGCCAAGAAAACATCCCCTACATCATTACACCACCAGCAGCAGCCTGCACAATGGTAAAAAGGCATGATGGATCCATGTCCTCATTCTGTTTACCAAATTCTGACTCTACCATGTGAATGTCTCAACAGAAATCGAGACTCATCAGACCAGGCAACGTTTTTCCAGTCTTCAACTGTCCAATTTTGCTGAGCTCTTGCAAATTGTAGCGTCTTTTTCCTATTTGTAGTGGAGATGAGTGGTACCCGGTGGGGTCTTCTGCTGTTGTAGCCCATCCGCCTCAAGGTTGTGCGTGTTGTGTCCTCACAAATGCTTTGCTGCATACCTCGGTTGTAACGAGTGGTTATTTCAATCAAAGTTGCTCTTCTATCAGCTTGAATCAGTCGGCCCATTCTCCTCTGACCTCTAGCATCAATAAGGCATTTTTGCCCACAGGACTTTCACATACTGGATGTTTTTCCCTTTTCACACCATTCTTTGTAAACCCTAGAAATGGTTGTGCATGAAAACCCAAGTAACTGAGCAGATTGTGTAGTACTCAGACCGGCCCGTCTGGCACCAACAACCATGCCACGCTCAAAATTGCTTAGATCACCTTTCTTCACCTTTCACATTCTGACATTCAGCTTGGAGCTCAGGAGATTGCCTTGAACAGGACCACACCCCTAAATGCATTGAAGCAACAGTGTGTATCTGCACAGAAATAACACTAACCGTTAAACCTCTATTGGACCAGTTAATTACACGAGTCCTACCATGAAATATGTGAGCAGTAAAAACTGTGCTTTTCAAAATTATATCAGAGACACCACAAAACAGCAAAATCCACTGTATCTGCCCTTCCGGACTTGAGTAGAAGTGTGTGATGTTGTAATATGCGTGTAATCTGTTTTCCCACACATAAACAATGCATCTACTGCAGAGCCATTCCAGGCCATTGACAGATATAAAAGGAATCTTTTCTCTCTGCCTGTCTCATTTAATGGAACAGATTCTTGTGAATGGATTATGTTGCATAAGGACATGTCAGATGTATTTTATCCCTTGAGAACACAATGCACGACATCATATGTTTTATATACAGAGGATATGAAACCTTTTGCATTTGTTTATGCATTTTTAGTCTTCAATTGTGGTACATTCTCTCAGGGATTTTTTTAACTGTTTCCTATAGTTTATGATTAAAATAAACAATTTTGTCTATATAATCCTTTTTGTTGTCAATATTTAGACAATAAATTAATGCATTTAACATGGGCACAGCATTGACTATTTCTGATTACAAAAAGTTATTATATTATATTATATTATATTATATATATTCAAAAGAGTTTCATTATGACTATAAATACAGCATAGTCAATATAGCAATTTTATGCTAGTGCCAACCTCTATATGTTAAACCTGTGCTCAATAATTATCAAAATGTTCTTTTCAGTAATGAAAACACAGCATCAGAAATGCATTTAACACATTCAGCGTGGGATAGAAGATGTATGCTCATTGAGTAATCGGGATGTCACAGAGTGTCTATTTCTGGAACATATCCTACAGTTACACCCTAGCTTGTTCTTTGGCAGGTCCTATTCGCTGCATCACCAAGGAAACCGCCTCCCATAACCATAGCAACAGTCTCCCCGTCAATGCAGCTGCTGATACTTAGGGTCCCGTGTGGTAGGAACCACCCGACGGGAGGGAGAGGAAGTGAGTGAGCAAGGGCAAGAAAGGACGGCTGATGCGAGTAAAGGGACGGAATAAGGGCCAAGAGGGGCATCTACTATTTTTGTATTTTGAAGACTGAAATGCAGAGAAAACCAAGTGGTGTGTCAAAAAAAAAAAAAACATCAACAGGCCCTGAAAAATGTCCAAATTATATTCAAATGCATTTGCAAATATTAATTATGCCTAACTCATAAAGAAGAAGAGCAGAAAAATATCACATTTGCTCACACCAGGCAGGAAATAAACCAATACATTTGTGCAAAGCAGGAAGTGGCATTACATGCAAAAGCATTTCATCAAGTTTAGCTTTTGCTCTTGTGAGTTTAGCTTGATGAACAAATCCGAACAGCTAAAAAGCAAAGAATTTCCAGACTCATTACGTCATTAAAGACACCATAAGGGATCTTCTGTGCTAGCCTTTAATCTAAAGCTACCGCCCAGTGCCCAATATCTCTCAATATCCCTGCCGGAGTGCAGCACCTCTCAAACGCCTCTGAACACACCCTAATCGCTTGCTATAAAAAGAACAACTCTGTAAGTCTTATATAATGACGAACGGCAGAGTCATCAATTTTAAATGAGTTGTTGCAAGAGGATGGGAGAGAGAGGAAGAGATGTGTATGTGAGAGAGATGGAAGCCACAAAATACTATAGGGAGTATGAATTCAGCCTATAAATACCACCAACTAAAAATAACTGTTCCTAAATATTATGTGCTTGAATCAACTGTTTATTTGAACAATTCAGTTAATGAAACATTTATTTTCACATTAAGATGAAAGATTCTTTCATTCAAACTAATGCTGGATGCCACCCCTACAAAGGTTTTAATAAGAACATTTCTTTCATATTAATGGATATACTACACTGATAGGGGCTGTACCCACAATTCATTGATAATGATAATGAGATTTTCTTACCTGGTTGATGTACAATGTTGTTCAAACAATGATGGACATGAAAAGAAGAATAAAAGAATATCATTAACAACACATACTTGCAACTGCTAGAAATGAAAGGTTATGGGTATGGAAGAGCTAAATCTAAATATTTCAAAAATCTACGTGTAGCAGGTGAATTGGCAGACAGACATCTTAATCTCATAAACTTTGGATTGACAGTTTTGAACAAGAATCAAAAAGCATACAGGAGTGACAAAAGGAGTGACATACAGAAAGCGTTCACCCACAGAACGATTAGGAAATGTAAAATCCCACATAGACAGTTGACTAGATGACACACAACTACAAGACATGTGTATTTTGAGGGATGCTGTGACCAAGAGAAATTGTATTGAAATCCAGATGATTGTAAACTAAAGAGTAACAGTTAGTTGGCTGCCAGTCGCGATGCATAGCGATCAGTGTGTTATGACTGCATTGAAATGTTAAACATCTTTATTATAACAATGGATTACATGCAGCAGAGGTCCATGTTATAGAGGACTGACACAAAGAAGGACAGAAAGAAAGAAAGAAAGAAAGAAAGAAAGAAAGAAAGAAAGAAAGAAAGAAAGAAAGAAAGAAAGAAAGAAAGAAAGAAAGAAAGAAAGAAAAGCATGGAGTACTTAGTGACCTGCTACAGTATTTTTTGCTACAGAGATAGCTAAGCAGAGGAGGGCCCACTTCATCGAGCCATGCATTATGTAATTCATCTCCATACAGTCTTCATTATCACCAACCTTCCAGTAGGGGGGGCTGTGCCGGCGGGGGCTCCTGCTGCTCTGTGATTGATGGGATGAAAGGCATAGCTTCTGAGTGTAAGCTCACTGCAGTGCTGGAGGGAATTGTTGGGGTGCAGTGACTAACAGCTGGTGCACTCTGAGAGGCAGCGAAGTCTGTGGCAATGGACAGTGGGCCAGGGGTCACATTGGGGGCAGTGGTGTGAGAGATGGGGGTTTTCACAGGGGTGCTCTGGGATGGGGGGCTTGCATCTGGGGTCTGCGCCTGCAGCACGGAGTCAAGGAACATAACAGTCTGAGTTGGACTGAGGGCAAGGGTTGACTTCTGGTTGGGATCAGCTGGGTGAGTAGGGTCAGTCTTTGAGTCCATGGGTAACTGATCTGTACGGTGAATACCAGGCAACTCTAGGTTAGTCTTATTAATATCATCTTTAGATTTATCCTTATCAAGCACATCCCTGTCAATCTTGAATGTTGAGTCATCTATGGTATTCACAGTGGAGCTGGGGTAATTTGAGAATATAGAGGTGTTTGCCTGGCTGGTCGGTTGTGGTCTGCATGCTTGGGTGTCCGTGAGGTGTAGAGGTTCAGGTGTGAGCGAGGGTGGTGTACTTCCCTGATCTAGGCTTGCTGTGGATGGGGGCTTAAAATCACCCAAATTAGGGCTGCTAAAATCCATGTCCATCACAGTTGAGGGAGCACTCCATTCTTCTGGAAGCTTCTTCCTGCTCTTGCTCTTCCTGGCCTTGATGCGTCCTCCCCCTCTCTCCTGGATCTCATTTTCCCAAATCTCTTCATCCTTACCGGGAGGTGAGGGGCAGCCGTGGTTGGAGCTTTCGGAAGGAGTCTCTTCAGAGTCTGGGGAACCAAGACTGTCCAGAAAGTCATACATTTCTTCCCTGTTCTTGCGTTTCTTTTTTTTACGCTTCTGTTGCTTCTCGGTTCCTTCCTCAATGGACTTTTCCTCGCCGGACGCTGCATCTTGACTCTGGAAACCCAAGGCATCAGTGCTCCTCTGTTCTGCCTTGTTGGAAGCATTGGACTGCTCCGTTGAGAGCATTTCCTCACCTGTCCAAGGGCTTCCACAAACTTGTTTGTGTACAGAGAGGAAGAGGAAGTGTCACTGACTACCATACAAATGATCGGACAACAAAGTTTGTGCATCTCCAACTCATAAAAGCTTTGAATAAGTGTTCAAAGAGACATTAGGTCAGCTACCAATATGAACCACTGATCACTTGCATCATATAGTGCGTTATACTAGGAGGTGATATGAGGACAGACAAAATTCACTATTCACAAATTCACAATGTATATAATTATTGTATATGTAGTCCTTAACTCAGGAGATAAGTAGCATTAGCAATGGGTTCCCTTTGGAATTTCCAATGGGTTTTTAGAACAGTTATTTTTATGACTGAAAGGTCTGCGGGTAACATTACTTGAGGAGGCTTTCACTTTTTTTACAAGCTAAATATACATGCTCCCCATCGTGTAGAAACTGCTGATGCGCATATGGTCTAGCTTGCATTGTGTAAAAAATTATGAGTGGAGACTAGCACATTTTAAGCTTCGATCCCAAAATTCTGTTTATGAAGCATAAGCAGTCCTTACCTGAATCCATGTTTTCAAATTGGTGCAAAAATTGATGTGAAAAATGTGTTGTCCCTCAAAACTTCGAAGGTTGTACAGACGTGTCATGGACCATGAGCCTTCTGTACGATTATCGGTAAACTGTTAAGTTGCTAGTTACTAACAGAGACTACAACAACAAGAATGTATATGCTTCACATTATATTTGGACATTTGTTGTAGGGGAGCGCGGGGCACAACCTAACGCGGGGTTAAATGTAACACGGACCTTTTACATAGTTAGTCAGGATCAAGCCGGTAGTGTTTTTCTCTCACTGCCAGAAGACGGTCTCCCTCGAATTTGTGGAAAGTTTTGATAATATTTCGTGAAGATACTGGACAAAGAGTGTTTTGACACCATGCAAGTAAATTTTTTCATCAGAGTTGGGTGTGTACATTTCCAAATCTAACTTTATACTGCCTCAATCAAGATCTTGTTTGCTAAAACGCTGTTTTGAAACCTAGCAACCTCCTAGCAACTGTTAGCTAGGCTTAAAATATGTTTTACACAGCGGGGTTAGCACAGTGTTACAACTAAGCCACCAAGTATACGATGATAATCAAATTAAAACAGGGAGCCACACAACATTCCAGGTTTGAATATTTGAAGAGTTCAGATGCAAAAGCCTCTAAGTGCCATTTGAAATTTTCCTCTTTAATGATCATTTTTATCAAGCTTGTATATTTAAGTTCAGTGATTTCACTTAAATGGCAATGATAATTACCTATTAATTGTTATTTAAGTGAAATTACTGGGCTTAAATATACAAGTTTGATAAAAATCATCATTAAAGAAGAAAATTTCAAATGGCATTTAGAGGCTTTTGCATCTGAACTCTTCATTTATTTATATATTTAACTTTGCTGGACTTTCACAAACAATGCTGGAATTTAAAATGTTCAAAATTGAGTTTACTATGCATTGATCACTTGTTTATTTATTAAAAATATGGCCTGTTTTTAATGCAATAAACCCTTTACATTTTTAACATTTGTATTATTACTACTGTTGTTGTTATTAATAATAATAATAATAATAATTTTACACTCTGTTGACACACACAAATCTAATTCAATTGCAATTACAATATTTGATGACTTTATTTATTTATTTATTGCAAAACTAGGCAGCCCTTTTCTTTGTCACTATCCATGATATTGATTCATAATAGAAGGATGATTGGATGAGGGATGGATGTATGGATATCCATCTATACAGATGCACAAACAATATCAAACTATACAAATAAAATAGTACTAAATTATGTGTGTTACACGCAAGTGTTACAACTAACCGCTCTGTTTGTATCAGAGATGTGTATGTTGCTTGTGTAAAAATAAAATGTTGAATCTAACTTAATGTTTTTTAAAATAATTGATCCAAAACCAAAATGTGTTAGGTTGTGCCACGCTCTCCCCTCTTCCCTATCTAAACACTTATTATCAACTTCAGAATTCTAGTTTGATGTATGACTGTTTGTAATTTAAGTTGCAGAACAAAATAAAACCCAGTGGAAATTCCCCAGTGGTGAATTAACCTTCAAAGTTGGCAGATAAACTAAACAGCTCTAGGAAACAAAATGACTTTTCAATTCTTATATGTCTGTTTGTTACATCCTGATAAAGGCCTATTACTACTGTTTCCTAAATAGGTTCTTATTGTAAGATAACAGATCTGAGGGTATCATTACAGCACAGAGCAGTTAAATGGGTGTAATAGTTTCAACAGTGGCTGAGAGAGAATGTGCTGAGAATATGATGTGCTCACTTGAGAGCACATCAAGTGAAAGTGCAAATTAACTCATGGAGAAATAACAGGCAGGGATAACAACAGAGGCAGGTCACAGAGAGATTGACTCAAAGAAAAGCAACAGAGAAGAGTCACATGACATGGACTACCCAATACAAATCCCAGCACTGAGGACAATAAATGTCACTGAAATGAACCAAAATCAACAAGACAGACACTGAACACACAATGGTTGACAAGATCAAAACATATTAAAACTATTAATTGAATTTGGGATATGTTTATCTGGACTGCATGCTGCCTTCGCGTGCTATTGGAATTATCATAAAAACTAGTTTCCTAGTTAAAAAAAATAGACATGAACACCCTCTCAAGTCAAAATGTGAACGCGATGAGCTCGTATACACGATTTCAGAAGTGGAAAGTAGCATGTGAAGGTAGCATTAGTCCAGATGAAGTCAAGATGAGGAAATTAATTCATTTCTAGACCTAAACAAATTGTATTTTTCTGTTTTACATAATATGATCACTAACCCATGCCTGTCCTCTTCACTGATCAAATGGTTATAAACAGTCAGATAATATAAATATTTCAGATACGCTGTCTAAAATGTGAAATGCCTTTCTAAACTGGCTCTGAGCCAGAAGACACATTTGTCTCCTGGTTTCATGGCCATCATGCTCAAATAGTAATATTACAGAGAGGCCGAGTATAAATCTTTAAAATGCCTTCCACTATAATGCACACTTGAAGATTAAGATGGGCCAATCTGATGGGTATTGAAAGGACCAATTTTGAATAATGATCATTGGCTGTATTGACCCATCATGTAAAAAGAACAAATTTGGATTTTATTTGGAATCGACATCACAGTGTGCAAGATATTTAGTCAAGTCAATAACTAAAAAACATGCCTGTTTTCAAGGTAGGCAATACATACCCATGGCATTTAATAGCACAGCTGTCATCCACACTATTGTTGATCAGATCAGTAAAATCGTCTCATACCAGAGGTAAATGACTATGAAAGTAATTCTGTTATGAAAAAGTATTGATGAGGCATCCATGCCTTGACCAGACAATGTGGAATGACATGAGAGCTGAAATCATAAATACATTCTGTGACATGATAATCATATTTGGGTTAAAATCTGTCTTACCTGTTCTAGCCTGCATTGAGGTGCCTTAAGTGGTGATAGACTTTACCTGCAGAATTTTCCTGGTTGTTACGAGGGCTTGTTTCACTTGGATTAGCAGTTATCTGGGATGGTTTGGGTGGTTCATTGGCAAACAAGGGTGAGGTCTTCTGAGGTTCAACCATGCTGAGGGGTTTGGAGGTCTGGAAAGGGGCCATGCCAACATTCATATTCATACCAATATTCATCCCAGGCTGAGAGAACCCTGAAGCATAGAGCAGCAGAGCAGTATCGCATTAAAACTTAACAGAGCCTGAGGAAATGAACTGAATCGAACCCACGGTCTGAAGTCAACAAGATCAAACACTGCAGTGGTTACCCAGAAAAGAATCCATGCTGTTATCCTTCACCGTAGATCCCATCTGTTGGTTTACCAATTGGCCAGGCATTCCAATCATTGATGTAGGACCTAGAATTAGAAAGACTAATATCTAGTACATGATTGGATTTTTGTTGAATTGCTTCATTCAGTTCTCAACAACGACATATGTAATGATCTTACCTGATTGAAAGTCATGATTATAGACATATTGTCCAGGAGGGCTGGGACGGATCTCTCCCTGAGGGTCCTGACGTTGACCTCCAATCTGGCCTGCAGACATAAACCCAGACCCTGAGAAAAGAGAAAAAAAAGACAAATTTACTCTGAATTTGTATATAATTTTCAAGAGATCAGGATATTTATGCAGGGAATGCTGTAGACTTTTTAAAAGTTAGGTAATTCTTTAAATAATACAATCGAAGAGTAAGACAAGGGCTAAAGACCTTTGATCTACATTTAATGGTATTACATTTGCAGCATTTGTAATTTCACCAGGAATCCTTCATACATTTCAAAATGTGATTATTTTTTTTAATTACAGACGGCAACACCAAAGACATTACCATATAAAAATGACACTAGCTACTGTATTTTACTGTATGTTAGCTAAGAGCTTGTGAAATCATGAAATATTGATTTACTTTTACTATTTGTCATGAAAAATAAATAAAGTATTCTGAATTTTAGACAAAAAAGGAGGTATAATCAGACCAACTAAATGATTTAAAGATTCCTGCCAATTTATAAAACCTCTTTAAACTTAAAATAGTAAGAGCTCTTTCTGACTATTTTGTAAAACATGGTCTGTAAAAAATGGGATATTGAATCTTTGGAGACTGAAAATTGTATAGAACTATAATGCATTTTACTAATAACCATGTGACATGAATAACTACATTTTTTGGTCCCAAAAGATCTGTAAATTTAAATGAATGTAGTGAAATTGTCAACATACTCCATAAGTTATTTTTCAAAATCTATTGAAATATATCATAATAAAATGTATATAAAAAAATAAACAAATCTAATTTTGAATGAATAAATCGAAAACATAAATGTTTTAATAATGATTTTTTTGAAGTGCCAAATTGCTTGGACATACAGTAGGTGGACAACCAGAATGACACTTACCGCCACGACAACTGCCGTGGCAAATCCACCGCGGGAACAATAAACCAGTCGTATCCACTTGATGGTCGTTCGTGAAATGACCAACAAGTGGCGCAAAGGGACATTTAGCGAAAGCAAAACGTAATTATGTAAAAAATAATCGCAGAACATTCAGTATTGTGATGTATTGCATTGTATTTGCGACCTCAGCTCTCAATGAGCAGTGGCAAATTACGTCATACAGATAATAAACGGACACTTAATAAACTCGCCAATAAACAGTTACTAATTTAAGCTTCAAGAAAACATTAAAGCTGTCGGTCAACAGCATGTAACAAAGTTCGATCTCGGGTCGTTTGAAGCTCCATGAGGTTGATGTTGTAGCGTTAGCCACAGAGCTACTGTTAATGCTGATTCGTAGTTTCGTATTATATGCTTGAAATGTTTCTACTGCAGTGTTTTAAGTTTTCATTACTTATTCAATTTAATTTCAGTATTGTGATTATTAATTAATTTAACAACGTTTCACTTGAAATAATCTGCTACCAGCTTTCAATCGCTCTGAATGAGCCGAGATTAAGTACTCATGAGATTACGCAATAAACAGACACTTTTCGAAATCTGTGATTGTAGCGCCTCTTAGCGGCAAAAGGCAGCAAACACACCCCAAATTTTGCCGCTGCGACAGAACGACGGTGGTAAAAGCCTTATTTTGGTTGTCTACCAACTGTAGTTCACAAAACTCACCTTTGAATGACCCATCTGTGGAAAACTCTGGTGGAACTCTTCATTGGTAACTAAGTGACATTTATTAGGTCCTGTAAACAAGTAACTTTCATGAAATCTGATTGACTGTCTAGATTAATATGTCCACTCTCAAAGGCAGCAGGGAGGGGTATCCTTGAAAATAGGTCTGCTCCCATCCATTCTGATATTTAGACATTATGAGAAGGGCAAGCGGAGATAAGTGATGCTGAGCTGATGGGACAGGCCGCGACTGCAGGCCTGTTACCGTAGTTACACAACCAGCTGAGGCTGCTATAGCTTCCCTAGGCAAAGCACTCTGTCAGCATCAAGACTGACTGACAAGAGGAGCCAGCACTGAACCAGCCTTAGCTCAGATACCAGTCCTGGATTAATGATTATCATGCTCCCACAGGGCTGGGCTGCACCAGCTCCATGCAATTATCCTCTTTGTGAAACAGGACTGATATGTCACTGTGAGTCACACTTTTATACCAAGGATGCAATGGGAATCGTTCGGCCAGGCCTTTGTGTTTCATGTTGATAAAGTAGAGGGGAATCGACCCCAATGGGTGGGTCTTCAAGGTTATTTGTAGGTTTATGCCTCAAGTAGCACATTTTCCATCTTATTTATGTCTTCGAGATGCCGATGATGTACTGAACTAAACTTGAGCAGGAGCAATACCCTCACCAAGAGAAGCATATGAACCTGAAAACATGCTACAGTTAAAAGCCCAAAAAATGGATGAGGAACTAAAAATAGTCACTTTTGTCCCAGACACGAGGCACTTGAGGTACAGAGACTGCCAAGTCATGCTGTGGTAGAGACATCCCATTCAGCATAGAATTGCTTACATAATGTCATAAACCAGTGCTGTACTAAGGGTACCAGAAGCACAGACAAAGAACCAGAGAGTCTCTGTCATGCAATATGGTTACAAAAGCACACAAACATGAAAGATGTACCAAACAATTTTCGGCATTTCTTTTATTTTAATCAATATTATATTATATCATAATATAATATTATTATTGCGAATAAATAATCCAATTATTTCTTCAGTTTATAAATGCAAGATGAAAATACATGATAATGGAATGAGTGTAATATTATTATCTTTCCAAGAAGTTTTACAACCTGTAATAGCATCATCGTTATTGATTAATCATCTTTGCTTGTACTTTGTTCTTTGGAAATGAGCCTCTACGCGCTTGTCAACAGCCAACTTACAATTTCCATAAATCTTTATTACTTTGTCAATAAAAAAGCTGTATTATCTTACACAACCTTTTCAGTGGAAAAAGCACTAGCACTGCTTGCTAGCTGGCCGTAATGCATTTGTCAGTACAGACATCTTGCTTAGTAACAATTTCTATTTTTTCCAGCAAGTCATACAAGGATCTGATGGAAAAACCACCATAGAAACACACACTTTTGCTGCTATTGCTAAATGCGATATGAAACAGCCTTGCCATAACGAGAGTGCTCATCTTTACAGTAACATCAAATAAATGGGCATTTCTCTCTCTTAATGGAGGCAGTAATTGGATCTCATATCTTTGTACTGAACTGAAGCTATTAATAGTATCTGTCACATCTACTGTGGACAGATCTGCTGATACCAGCATCTATATACAGCTCAGTGCTGCACACATATATATACAGTACCTTGCTCTTGAGAGTGCATCCTGCTGTACTGATGTCTAAGCATTCTGTCAAGCACAAGCCCAATATTATAAAGGACTTTTCTTCATATTTTCCTACAAGTACAAAACATAACAAACAATACTTTTATTTGACTAATGATAAGATAAACAGAATGGGATGGTGGCAGGTAGACCAGTATGCAAAAAAACAAAAATATTCCCCAGAACTAATGGCCCAAACCCTGAAGCTGAAAGTCCATAAAGCTTTGATATCTAATAATCTATAGCCATCTTGTGTAACCTTTACTAAAATAGTTTGTTTTTAGATGATTTATAAATGACTAACTTCACAAAAAGCACCAGCGTTAAACAACAACAATAACAGATTTTAACGTATTTATTCAGACACTATTAGTGTCCTCATGCATACCAGGTGACTAAACTGTGAAAATGCGCCCCAATAAATAACAAACACATTTGAGAATAAATAATGGTGATGGTTGTAACCCAAGAGGAAGGCTGTCCGCCTAACTGAACCTAGAGTTCACTTGGAATGGTTCTTGGCAGATGACAGCACGGTTTGAGGCGGAAAATATTTCTTTGATCAGAGATGTTGCCAACCATGATCAGACGTTTGTCCTAGACAAACAAACACAAAAGCAACCCGAAAAAACCTCTGAATATTAATGTGTTTTTCTTCATAAAACTAACTTGAACAGGATGTGAAACCAAAGTAAAGGAATAAAATGTGTTTCCGCCACTCACCATTATATTTTGTGGCAGAGAGAGATAAGAAATACAACAAACAGCATCTACTTCAGATTAAATACATCAGATCACAATCCAATGCAGAAGGATGACAATAAAATAAAAGCCTGTTCCGGTTTTTTTAAATAATAGGCTATTGTGAAAATTTTCGAAAGCTTGGGGTTGGCTATAGATGTTTATACTGTATGTCTTTGAAAAACATACCCTATGCTCACCAAAGTTGCCTATATTTAGTAAAAAAATACAGTAGAAAATGGTAATATTATAAAATATTATTACAATTTAAAATAACTTTTATCTAATGTAATATATAAAATAAAATATAATTTATTCCTGTAATGGCAAAGCTGGATTTTCAGCATCCTTACTCCTGTCTTTAGTGTCACATGATCTCTTCAGAAATCCTTCTAATATGTTGATTTTGGTGTTCAAAAGAACAGGATTTATTTTAAATAGATTTATTTAAAACATTATAAATATTACAAGTAATATATATAACTTGTGTGGTGTTTTATTTATCCATTTGAAAGCCAGGATATTCCAATAATACATAATTTTGTGTCCACAATAACATTTTGGTGTTGAACGACAAGAAAGTGAGCAAATTTTAATATATGGAAGACATACCTTCCATTTTCCCGTCCATCCCATCCAGAAGGGGGCGGTAGTCTGTCTTCTTAACAGTCTCGCCCACTTTATCATCAAAGGTCTGTGCCTCCAACCCGGCCACAAAATCCCTCTTCAGGAGGCTGTCCTGGGTTGCCTTAGATGCTCCGTCTGTGAAAGCATCACGTAAACTGAAGTCCATCCTCCTGTTGAAAAAAAATTAGAGGCAATCAGTCCAATCAGCAGGCCTAGACCTTCTCAATTAAAAAGTAATACAGCTAAAAGTGCATGTACAGTATATGAAGACTTCAGATGCAAAAGCCTCTAAGTCTGTCTAAAGTTTTTGTTTTATATATATATATATATATATATATATGAAGAGTTCAGATGCAAAAGCCTCTAAATGCCATTTGAAATTTTCTTCTTTAATGATGATTTTTATCAAACTTGTATATTTAAGTTCAGTAATTTCACTTAAATAACACTTAATAGGTAATTATCATTGACATTTAAGTGAAATCACTGAACTTAAATATACAAGCTTTATAAAAATGATCATTCTAGAAGAAAATTTCAAATGGCACTTAGAGGCTTTTGCATCTGAACTCTTCATATATTAGCAGGCTACTATGTATAGGTTTCTACCCAAGTACCGGCATTTCTGAATAAACTGAGTCTGGGATTTAGTGATTTTAAAGTGAAAGTATTTGATGAACTTATACTATGTGTGGAGAACATTCACTCAATATTATTTCACAGAGGTGGGTTTTAGAGGCTTTTGCATCGGATGTCTTCATACACTCTATATCTTGCCCTAGATGCAATAAAAATGTGTGACCTATGTTTGATCCCAACATCCATTTAACAGATAACAATTCATATCTTCAAATGCCCAATTTATGCTACACTCAGAGAGGTCATGCATTTAAAGAACTCTCGTATGGAGGCTTACAACATGTAAATGTGGCAGATGTTCATGCGTCTGCCCTGTGCACCATATATTAAGATCAACTGCCATTTTAAAGAATGTGGCTGCATGCCAAATGTACAGCTGTCATATAAGTTGCACTTTATCTATGGCCCAAGGTTACTTAAAACACTGATTTCCTTCTATATACAGGCAGAACGTGAGAATATGCTTCCATAAAGCATATTTGTGTACTGCGAGCATGTGAACCTGTGGGACATCAGGTGTCACGTAACGTACAAACTCAAATTTAAGTTGTTGATTTGCTCAGATCTGTCCCTTTACACACAGTAAACTATGTATTGTGCATATAAACAGTGTCAGTGAGAGAAAATGAAGGAAGAAAAGGGACAGAAAGGGACAGTGAGAGAAAGAAAGGGATTGAGAGAGAGAGAGACTCATTGTGAGAGATTCAGAGCTTCAGTTTGTTTGCCACCGCATGAGTTTAACTGTGTCGCATTGTTTCTGTAGCTGCCACACTATCCACATTCAGAGAACTCACATTAATACAATTACACACTGTCCTGTTCAACAAATGTCCAAAAAAGCCGCAACACTATTGTGTGACAAACACTCAAACCATCACAAACCAAATAAAACCATCATGCATTTTGACAACAGGGGGCAAATGAGTTAAGAGCTGAACAAATCTCTACAGCGGTTTTGATCTATTCAGTTTAAACATTAATATGATTATGCAAGTCTGTTCAAGGCTAAACATGGGATTAAAATGCTGCTGCCCCAAAACCTATCCAGAATCCATCTCCTCGCCCTGAATCTTCCTCCCTCTCACTCTCTCCATTTTAGTGCAGGTCTTTCCTATTCACTTTCATTACTTATCCACAGCTTTGACTTTGCATTTCCTCCCTCATCTTCTTGTCTTTCCCATCCCCCTGCATGTACTGTATATGGATGTAAAGTGTAATTCGGATGATATCCTGATGGTAAGAGGACCAGCTGCTCCAAAAAATGAAGAGATTAGAGGCAGTGTGATTCCCCCTCGTATTTGTCCCTGCTGACGTCTTACTGTACTCAGCTGTTAATGTACAACAGCACACAGTGATGTACAGTATGACATTAGACAGTAAAAGCATAAAAAAGCTTTGAACTGACAGGAATGATTGTGCAACATCACTTTCAGTTTTGTCGATAAGCCATATTTGTGGGCACATTTTCCTCAGAAACAAAGAACAATCTGATTTACTATTTCAGTATTTATTTACTTTTATAGTATTTATTAAACTTTTGAAGTACCTTTTATTTTTATAATTTCATTTTTATTTTAGTTTAAGTTTCAGTGATTTGTTTGTAATTGTGATTTATTTTTTTATTTTAGATTTTTTTTTTTTATTAATTTAGTTTTAGATTTAGTCATAGTTCATTTCAACTAGCTGCCAAGGCAACATTCCTAATGTTCGTTTTTAAAGGACTTTTAATAGTTTTAGTTTCATTTGACAGCAACATCACTGTTGCTTATTCATAGTATTTATTCAAAAAAGGAAAAAAGACCAAACGTTATTTTTTTCAGAGAGAATAAAACATGTCATACGGCAGGTCATATGGTGCAGTCTCCTAAGGCTTATTCATCAGACCATGGCAAATGAGACACAGGTACATCCCTGCACTTTTACCGCTCTGCCTCTGACTCTGACAAGGCCCTGTGTCCTGCTGTGATTCAGCAGTTTTTCTTTGTGCCATGCATGATGTCACCAGCCCTGGCACAGAGTGGCATCTCACAGAGTGCCATCACTTTCTGTTTACGAGGGACACTCTTTTTCACTTATTCGTTCATTTGAAGTCAAGAGGCCTGAACACTGTGGGTTGGTGTAAATGTGTATGTGTTAAGTGCAGTTGGTCCAAAAGTCTGAGACTGAACATCTGGGATGCAAAAAATGTAAAAATAAATACATTTTAATACATTTAATAAATTAAATATATGAAAGATTCTGTATTATTTTAGGTCATGATCATGTACAGTATGTAAGGAAATGAAAACCTAACATCCTGAAATTCATGTGAATTTTTAAATTCAGATTGTTTGAGCAAACATCTGTGTAACCACAGAGATTCAACAATGAACCAGAAACATCTCTTCAAATGGCGCTCAAAACAAATGGTCCAAAATCTAAACAGATTCTGACAGAAGCACAAGCTGTCCTCCTCGTGCAGTTTAACGGAGAACGGCGAGCTCACAAGAGTTTTTGAGCTCAGACCTCATATTTGGCTGATATTTGGCAACCGTTTGTGTTGTAAACGCTGTATTCCAAACATTCCTGTATGAATGCACACAGAACGTGGGATGAGGGTCTGGCTCAATGTGTTCCATTGTGTGCCAAAGCCACTGAGCATGCGGCTACTTGCTGCCATTCATTGTGACGGGGTTTATGTATCTGCGGCACCACCGATCTCTGTCTTTCTCTTAGTTATTCAGAGTAAAAATGCGGCATCCAAAAATAAATCACCTTCAATCAGTCAGACTGGAGTATCAGGTAACCAGTCTACTGGAGCCATCAACAATAATGATACATGATGTTTTTTTCATTTTACTGAATGGTAAAGCCAAAGTATGATCTTGTATATTTCTCACCCCAATAATGTAATCAGCTTACATCATCATCCTAAAACGGGGAGAGTGCTATTGGCCTGCCCATGGTCACAACATAACAACGGAGGGGGGTGGGCTGGTCCGTGCGGATTAGAATCAGGGGCCATCAGTGAGGGGAATGAGGATTATGTATGACGGGACGCAGGGCATCACAACAGGCCAGCAAGTCCTGACTTGGCACCCCAGAATCAAGGCAGTCCAGAAACCGCATGCCATCATCTTACTGAGCTTCCCTTTCCCAGCGACATATGATGATGACACAGTGGGTTCACCCCAGTTCATTTACATTTTTTCATTCTACTGAATGCTAAAGATTTTATGTTTTATTTTATATTTTATTTCATTCTCTTCTCAGACGTATGAGAAAGAGTTTATACAAGATGACAAGGTCAAACAGACATGTAAAAACAATGCAAAAATGTTTGTTACATTCGCGATGGATCACAGAAAAAAAGCTTTGTAGGCCTACTCTTTTTTTTTTTTCCGATGACATTATAAATATATCATGTATCAAAGAAGTTATATGAGATGATGAGACACTTTTGAACAAGGTTAGCCACTGCATTTCAAACAGCCAAACATATTTTTACTGCACTGGAAATGGTTTAAAAAAATATCTTAAACTGTTCATCTATAAATAGTGACAATTCTGTCAAACTAGGTGTCTCACTGCTGTATCCCATCTGTTTATGGTGCGGTGCCCAAGCTGCTTTTTTTGGACATGGTAGCTAGTTCGTTACTAGTTTAACATGGTCTACAAGCTCGAACCAGTTTTATAAAGGTCTATCAGCTTGATCCTAACCCAGCCACGTTTAAGCTATCATTCATTAAATATTATCCAGATTTGAAATTTTGCAGTTATGATGATTAAAGGGTTAGTTCACCCAAAAATGAAAATTATTTAATTATTGACTCACCCTCATGACGTTCCAAGCCCGGAAGACCTCCATTTATCTTCAGACCCAAGTTTAAGATATTTTAGATTTACTCCAAGAGTTTTCTGTATTTTCGATGCTTCAAAAATTTTAACTAACCCACTGATGTCACATGGACTACTTTGATGATGTCTTTATTTCCTTTCTGGACAAGGACATTATACCGTACATACATTTTCAATGGAGGGACAGAAAACTCTCGGACTAAATCTAAAGTATCTTAAACTGTATTTCATTTTTGGGTGAATAATCAAAATCCATTCAATATCTAATGCAATGCATAATAGTTTAGGGTAAGTGATTTTATATTATTTGTAGAGGCTTAAGTTTACGAATAACATTCTAATTTACCAGTGGATTTTTCATGTGCTTCCTGGTATTATTTACATGATGAAGCATGATCACACCCGCTATGAAAATATTTGCAGAATGACAATGACCTTTGTTGCATTAATCACCATTACATTTGATCATCTCCTGATATTTAAATGCTAATTAATATTTTAACATATCCGCCTCAGCTTACCTGACATCACACTTTTACCGGCCTCACCCATTCAAAAATAATACAATACAACAGACAAGAATACAAACCCAAGAGGGACACCTCCTTGTCCTTCACACTTGGTTTAACTGAATAAACACTACTGTGACATTTGTTCATGACCTGTATGCAAAGCAAACAAAGCCAGTCACAGTGCAAAGAATGAAAAATATATATGCATTAACTGAATAAAAAAAATTATTATTGGGGGGGTATGGGGGTGTGGTCAAAGTGTTCCCCTGTCTCTCTCTAATGCAACCATTCGGAATATCAAATTAGAAAACGTGCACATGAAAGCAGAATGTCTCATAACACAAATTAACCTGTCCCAGAATGCCAGGTCTCCATTCATGACCCTCAATGCATCGGTTTCGGATCGTGTGTTTACGGATCAGTATGACGCATGTCCATGAAGCATGTTGAAGAGATGCACTGCAGAGAGCCGAGCACGCGATGGCACTGAACGCGCTATGCCACTATGGATGAGAACAATGCGAAGAGACGCGACGAACTAGAACGCGCCCATTATAATCCAAACCAGCTTCATTTATCAGAACTGACTCGTTATGGGTTTTTTCGCGTCGTTTGTTTGCAGTTTATATGGGTTGTGAAGCTTAAATTGTCCTTTATAAGGAACCTTTCACGATTTCATCATTCCAAAATGTTCACATTGTTAAAACATTATGTGGCATTGCTGAAGTTATGTAACTGTAGTGGCTTTTTATAGAGGTTTGCCGTGGAGGACACCTGTCCAGAGCATCCTAACTGCGGCAGTGCCTAAACAAAGAAATCTCGGCAGGTCGACATAATTTTGGAACGCCTGGAAACTATAGAGAGCGATTAGTCATAGCCATTCTGTTGTTATATCGCATCATTATCTCGCGTGTGTAACAATAACTAACGCCTGTCATCCAGGGACTGCGACGGAATCAAAAGCTAAGCGTGCACGCCGATTCGTGGTCAATTTTTTTCTCCATTACGGTTAGCCTTTCGTAATGCAAATTTGCCTTTATTGTATTCCTATAGTGAAGCGGTAAAATGTGAGCACAAATCACAATGTCAATGTGCACTTACCCGTTGTTGTTGTTTTTAAAATTCAGTGCTCTGTAGTGTTGGCCGATGTGCACAGTCAGATCCGCCCTCTCGTACAGTGCGCCTCTGTGATCTCAGGCGACGCCCCGCCCCTTATTCTCCTCGACCAATCACAATTCAGGAAAATGTACCCTAGTCCAGCTCTAGTCTAGCCAAAGCAGCACTACATGCTCTTGCATCCTGAGCATCCTCTCGTTCCTTGCTTGCGTTCCCCACCATTATTGACGGACAGCCAATGGATACAATGAATGAGTAGCTGTGTTGATGGCATTGAGAGACAATAACCTACATCAGCACTGAACTGGCACTCAATAGATCTATTTGGGCACCAGACAGCGCAGTTGACATATATCGAAAAGGTGAACACATTGTATGTGAGACGTTATTGTAGTTTCTATGCAGGCCTTTATGGGAAGATTCATTTGAAAATCCCCTGAATGTAACTTCATACATTTATGACCCCCTTATAAAAATAGGCTGTGAAAAGGGTATAAACTATAAAGTGTTGTGGAAGTAGGGAATTCCTCTATTGTGCTCTTTATCCGATTCTGGATCATGATTAAGGAGTGCAGTTGAAGCATTAATATAAAAAATATAACAATAGCCTTACAGGCCCTTTTTTAAGAGGGTGTTTCTCATTCGGCTGGTTTCCCATTACACTCAACCCGTGTTTCCTTTCAGGAGCTGCACTTGAATAAACAGTTCAATGAATTGTCCTTTCTACTCTATCTAAAAGACTAGGCTACTGGTCTTAAAGAAACATTGACAACTGTGTTTTTGCATTATTGAATGAATGTGTTTCTATATTTGCACCAAGGGTTTAGGTGGGTCTTTTCCTGTGGGAAGGGTTTGTCTATGTTTTTGGCCGAAGTATATCCTATTATAATTTACACAAAGTTATTTGTGTTTGCTCATTTGCTTATTTGATGCTAAAAAAGATATTTCAAAGGATGGTTACACTTTCGGTTGAGAGCAAAACAACAAGTATGAGCAGAACGATTCACTTCATTTTTAGACACTCGTCAACCTTTTTGTTTTAATTAAGCAGTACAATGGAAATTGGGCAGAGCCTGAGCGTGACGTGGACTTTCAATTTGCCCTCTAGCTCTATAGATTGAATCTACTGACATATCAGAGCCTTGAAAATGGATTTCATTAGCTTTCATGCTGGCAGCAGCATTGCAGAAGTGGTGACATTTGAAAAAAGAAAAATGTCCTTTTTGACACCAGAGAAACAAGGAAAAGGATGATGTTTTTCTTTTATTCAGTCAGGTATGTTCTTTAATAAACTTCTATAGACTTGTGAATTTTGTGTATTCATTTATTCAATGTGAATGTGATTACAAGTTCATTGGAGGTCAAATGTGCACAATAATCGATTTATAGTAAGCTAACAATAAATATTCCTACTTAAGATTGCAATAAATTACATGTCATTACATTTGAACATTCCAAGCTATATTCCCTATAAACTCCCATATACCACATTCCCTATACATATCTTTCTAGCACATTTATATATGTCTTACTACTGGATGTGCTTGGCATAAACCATGCGGAAACTGATTATATATCTATTATATATGTATATTACTAATTCTATTAGTGATATGTATTATATTCTAAATGGATTTTTAATCATAATCTGTCTAAATCATATTTTGACCCCAAACTGATGATTATATATTTAGAGTGATAAAACATTGTCATGGGGAAATCTGTGCAGTGGATATTTGAAAGAAACAAACACATGTTTTAATGTAAATTACTGGCAGCAGGATTCACAAGTGTTCCCTGGATTAACTCACTTCTTCCACCTGAGATTCATTTTCTAAATCATACTCTGAAGGGTCTTTCCAGTCTATTGCTACAGTATGTCCTTTTCTCCAAACAAACAAACAAACAAACAAACAAACATCAATTCAACACAAAACTGCACTGTTAAAAAAACTGATATGCTAATACAAATCATTACATTTACACCTCAAAATAGCAAGTGAACACTTTCTTAAAAGACAACATTTTCACTGAGAGGCTGGTAAAAACAGTAGCTGCGTTTATATGGACACGTATAATCGGATTGACGACTCAATCGGACTAAAAAACCTTCATGTAAACAACTTAATCAATCTGATTGAGATTGATCCGATTGAAATTTCGATCGGATTGAAAGGGGTGGTTTACTCCTTTTGTAATCTGATCAAGAGAACGTATAAACACCTGATCGGATTGAAAACCGAAACTAAAATGACTGCGCATGTTAAAATAAGCAGGGCAACGTCCCACCAGTGCTTGTTGGAAATTGAGGGGACAAAAAAATACAGCATGACATTAGGAGAGGTGAGGAGAAAAAGGCAACCCCCAGACTATGCTCCTGTAAGGAGTACAGTGTGGGGACAGAAAAAAAAAAATACACCTCAGCAACATTAGCACACAATCAGTACACTCTACAGTACAACATGAACAAAAACAGAGGTGGGAAGTGGAGGGTGTCACGGGATGTGGTGCAGGGGTGCAGGAGTGCAGGTAGAAGGAGCGGGAGGAATCCAGATTCACATCAATATGCGGGTTTATTTTAAACATACAGGGCAGGGAAACAGGAGCAAACATCGGGTAACATCAAACATCGACTGACAAAGACAGACTGAATAAGATGGAACTAAATAGACAGAGGAATCAAACTAAATGGAGTGCAAACAGGTGAAAATGATGATGAACAGACGAGGAACAGGTGGCTGATGAGGGAGTGAGATCAGGAGAGGAAACAAAAGGATCCGGGGAAGCGTGGTGCAGATGACGGGACAAACAGGTGAAGACGAAGACTGTGACAGAGGGATGGAGGTAGCCCAGCGCAGGCAAACAGCCATCCAGTCCTGCAACCATTTCGGTGCTAGTCACAGACCCGCCTGTCAGACTAAGCGGCGAAGGCGAGGGATGGGGTATGGGGCGGGTGATTGCATATCTGTGTATGTACAGTATGTCTGAGTTGTACATGTATGTGTAGGCCTGGAGAGTCGCTATGGCTGGCATCATAATCTAGGTGCCTAAGTCCGCAGGATTGTCATAGCGATCCACAGCAAGTTGTCATGGAGACAACATTGATCAGGTCCCATTTAAAACGTGAACATCAACCCGATTACTTCATTTATCGTTGATGTAAACACCATGTTCGTATTCATCAATCGGATTGATTTCATTCCGATTGAACCATGCAAACGCAGCTACTGAGTGTCGTTAGACCAGCTAATACAAATTTACCAAACTACAGGGACATTAACGATGCCTCTACAACAGACTTTCTGAGGTAATCAACATGAACCTGAAGTAGAAGATCTTCAAAACATCCTGCCAACATTGTGGTGGTCCGTCAGGTTGTACGCATTGTTTTCCACTGAGATGGTGCAAAAAAGTTTCACTCTTAACACCTAGGATCAGAGTCATGTCTTTTTTGGATTGAGGAATCATCCTCTACCTGATGTTGCGCTGGCAATGACAGGCGTCTTGAACACTCGGAGGACTCTAAATCTGTCCTCCGACCAGCCTGTGGATGGTGAACAGTTCCAATAGGCTCTGCATTTATGAAACAATAACTACCTTGATCAACCATGACTGTTTGTTGGCGGCCGGTGAGTGCTGTAAGATTACCAGATGTGTTCCCTGCATTGTGGCTCATGGTATGTGGCCATCTCCCTGTATAAGCCCTACAAGGAGTCTCAAAGGAGGGCTGTAGGGAACAATCCGTTGTACCTGGCATACTTTCACTGGGACTGCCAGCAGAGTAGTGGGGATCAAGTATCTGGGAAAATCAAAGAGGATGAATTAATGATTGGAGTTTGTAGTGACAATCATTAAATGCAATACAAATTGATGACTGTAATGTGAAAGTTCGTGAAATACCTCAGAAAGAATGGCTGGCATTTCTGTCTCTAAAGGATGGACCAGTTTCTGGCCTGGTTTGGGTGGATTTGGAGGTGCTTCTGTAGGGGACGTCACAGAGCTATAGGTTGGTGGAACCAGCACCATCTGCCTCTGAAGCAACTGCATTATGGCCCCAATGTCTGTTGACATACGCTTCTCCAATCTTTGAAAAAAAAAAAAAACAGTTCAAAACATACCTATAATGAGCAAAGGACATCAAGATAACAACAATACTGTAGTTTGATCTCACCGCTGGAGTTGTCTATGCATCATTTCCAGTCTGTTCTCTACCTCAGTGCAATGACGATGGGTGACATTGTTCAGGACGGTATTGGAGGGAACCGAAGATGAGGTGAAAGACATGCTGTGGCTAGGTACTTCCTGGTACTGATGGCCACGACTGTCCTCCCAAAAGCTGAAGACGTTAGAAACCCCCGAAAGAGCTCCTAATTTAAATTAAGGGTAATGTCAAAATGATGTATTCACTGCAAGGGAAGAGTTCACCCAAAAGTGAAAATTCAGACATTATTTATGTTGCTCCAAACCCATAAGACTTTCCTTCATTTCTGAAACACAAATGAAGATATTTTGAAGATTTCTGTCAGTCCATTGAAAGTACATTTATGTATTCTGAAGAGAATTTATGAACATATTTTATTTGGGCTTTGATTCACATTCAAACAACATACATACAGCACATCAAATATGGAAAACAGAATCTGAGCAGTGAGCTTCTTGATTACAATATTTAATACGTTTTATGTGTGTTGTTTATGAGTAAATAAAAGCCTTCCAATCTATTCATTATAAGAAGCAATTCATAAAGTGCCTTGTAAAAGTATTCATACCCCTTCATTGTTATGTTGCAAGCCTTATGTTAAACCCCTTTAAATCACTTTTTCACTTTCAATCTATAATCTTCAATACGCCATAACAACAAAGCAAAAAACAGATGTTTTGTAGATTTTTGGGTGAATGAACTTTCATTGGAAGAACAGAAATTACTCAGGGTTCATTAAAAACATCTTTATTTCTGTTTCGAAGATGAAGGAAAGTCTAATGGGTTCGGAAAAAAAATGTAGGTTAAGTAAATGATGGCAGAATTTTCATTTTTTGTCTGAACTAACCCTTTAAGTGAAAATTATTCCATTTATATTCAAATGAACATAAATGTTAGGATCTTTGTTATTTTATGTTTTTTTTATGTCAGTTATATCAGGAAAGATATCCTCAGAATCCTACCTGACAGCACGTTGAAAGAGTTACTGGTTTTGAGGTTCTTGTCCCTTTTAGCATTGCTTATGCTAGTGATATGGCTCTGAGAGCAGTCCACTATCGTAGTGGGCCGTCGAGTCTCTTCCTCTTCATCACTGCTGGACTGGGAAGCAAAGATATCCTGCTCCTGATGAGCGGCTTGTCTGTCCTCGTGCTGTTTGTTTGGGACCTGTGTTTGGAGAGTCATCCTTTTGAGCTTGTCTTCTGTCCACTCTGTGTCTGTTACTGAGAGAAATTGCAGTAGTTATTAAAATCCAAGAATCTGGAAGAATCTATAAACTATCACACAGTGTTAGCTCTTACCTTGTCCGCTAGAGTTTCTTATGGAACGAAACAACAGCTTTGTACTTCGCGTGTGAGGGTCAAGACAGCCATGGTCAGAATCATCAGGGTCACTGCTCGTTGACCCGGCTTTAGTGTTAGTCTGTTGAGGAGATAACAAATGGTTAAAACCCACATTTATTCGGGTATGTACTATAATGTAAACCAATTATCAAGTTCATATGCAAGATTACGTCTCTCAAATTGAAGGTGATCTCCAGGTTGCTCCAGAAGTAATCTGAGAATTCTGGATACATGTCCAAGACTTCCAGTACATCATCTCTGTGGATTTTGTGCAGGTCACAGTACGTCAGTGCTCTCACATCAGAACTGGACTTTCCAGGACGTGCAAATAAGTTAATGGGCTCTCCGAATATATCATTCTTGCCTGAGGATGAGCAAAGGGAAGCGATATTGACCATAAGCTTTAAAAGAACACTCAAAATGTGACTCTTCCCTCAGTTAACAAACACTAGAAGCTTTGAATTCATAAAAGCATACTACCACACAATTCTCACTATTTTCCCCATATGAACAGTACGAGTAATATGCTAGTATGTGGTAGGCTATGCTATTTAAAATTCAGCCTCAGAAAACAGAAGAAAAAAAAATTGTGCATCAACAACAGATGGCGCTGCATGTCATTAAAAGAAACATAACAGAAAAATACACATCCACAAGGTGGCGGTACACAACAACAGCTTTCTCCTTGGATGAGTACTTGGGCTTTGTCTCAGAGTAAAATAAGAGAAAATAATACAATACAATAAAATAGTTTCACAATTTTATAAATCTAGAAGTGAAGAGTTCAGATGCAAAAGCCTCTAAGTGCCATTTGAAATTTTCTTCTAGAATGATCATTCTTATCAAGCTTGTATATTTAAGTTCAGTAATTTCACTTAAATTGCAATGAGGATTACCTATTAATTGTCATTTAAGTGAAATTACTGAACTTGAATATATAAGCTTGATAAAAATGATCATTTTAGAAGAAAATTTCCAATGGCACTTAGAGGCTTTTGCATCTGAACTCTTTAAGTATACTCTAATGGTGGATAGAAAAAAATGTTGTGTAAATGTAATATAAAGTATATATTTTCCATACATGTATACATGTTTTCCATACAGGTTTTTTTTTGTGTGGTCCATGGACTAAATTTGGAATATGCATATGATCACAATGTCAGTTTTTGTGACCCAAACTCTCTTCCTTTACCTAAAATGGCCACTACCACATCTCCCTTTAAGATCTCAATGGAGCCACGAGAAATGAAGTATAGCGCTGGAATCACATCACCAGCATGGACCAAGGTGTCTCCTGGTGGGGCGTGTGTGGTCTTGAACTTCATAGCCAAAGCACGTAAACAGCCTTTAGTGGAACCCCTGAAAGCTTTACAGTTCTGCAGCAATGTACGATTTAGATGCAAACAGATGTCTGCCTGTAAGCACTCTGGGAACCCCTTCAGCACCTGCAATGAGATAAAAGAGGCTAATGTGATAAATGATACAGCGCAATATGCCATGTCACGTGTGTATGCAAGAATAAAGAGAGTGGGGAAAAAATAGAGTATGCCCAGGTGTTTACAAGGCATTCTGTCTGTGACTCACAGCATTCATGTCAATGCCGTTCGTGTAGGACCAAGCATGTTGAAAGTACTCCTCCAGTTTTTGCTTGAGTGGGTTGGGGATCTGGTGGAAACGGATAAATTCCCGAACCCGCAGCATCTGAGTGTGGTAACGTGCAGTGCCAGAGTACAGCCTCTGGATGATGGCTGACACATTTCCAAATATGCTAGCATACATCAGCGCTGTAAATGAAACAACAACGGGAAACATTTTATTGTATTTTAGAGCCAAACATTTCATTCCCCTCAGATTGACCAAAGATAAATATTTATCCACTTAATCTTCAAAATTCCACCAAATTTTACAACCAAGTCACTATAGTATGATTAGTTGGGAAGTTTAATACTATCACTGGTTCTTTATCAATGGGGCCATGAAAATATTAGAATATTAATGATTAAAAAAAAATAATTCAGCTTCACTATCAAAGGAACAAATTATATTTTTAAAACATATTAAAATAGAAAACATTTTGTTTTTGAGTTCTCAAAATAAATGATTCAGTCATAGTAATAATACTAACATTCAATAATGAACACTAACCTCCAATAAGCATGACACAGATAGAAAAGATCTTCTCGGAATTGGTGTTTGGGGAGACGTTTCCAAAGCCCACGCTGGTGAGGCTACTGAAGGTGAAGTAGAGGGCAGTGACATATTTATCTTTAATCGAGGGTCCTGAGCCAGATATCGAAATATTATAAGGCTTCCCCAGCTGATCCCCCAAAGACTCAAGCCAACCAATCCGAGAATTACTGTTCCTCTCCACGTTCCCAATAGCATACCAGATGCAGGCCAGCCAGTGGGCGATAAGTGCAAAGGTGCACATGAGGAGAAAAAGCACCGCAGCGCCATACTCAGAGTAACGATCCAGTTTACGTGCCACACGCACCAATCGCAGCAGCCGAGCAGTCTTCAGCAGGCCAATCAGAGTAGTTGTCTGCCAAAAACATGAAAACAATCAAAAGGTTATGAGATGGTTGTTAGCATCTATGACAGAATATTAAAGTCTCCCTGAAATCAAAATGTGCAATTCTTATTTTTTTCAAGTTTTATTTATATAGCGCATTTCCAAAGCTCAAGGTTGCTCATGTTAATGTAATATTGCAGAATTTATTATAAATGGTTCATTTGTATTTATTTATTTATCCCTCATTATCTTTAATACAAATAACTTCTCTCTCTTGCGTCAAAATCTCTTTTTAATGCGTTTTTTTCTGTGCGAGGGCAGAGGGCACTCACATGACATCACAGCAACAGCAAACCACAAACATCAAATCATTTCCCAATGGAAATATCAAGTCCCGCCCAACATTTTTTCTTGTTTGAGAAGCTGTTTCAGCTGTTGATATACTGCATGTCGCAATAGGTAAGTAAGACTATCGCAACTTTCGTTGCATGCCAACTTTTAAAATTAAAATTACCCATAAGATCACTCACCTCTTCCCCTGAACGATAAATGAGCAAGTCGAAGGGGATGGCAGCCACCATGTCAATGAGGAACCAGCCTTTAAAATAGTAGATGGCTATCCGTCCAGGCTGACTAACCACTTCGTCGTTGCTGTTTACGTAGGTTGTGCGAAAGTTAATCACAATGTCTACTACGAACATGATATCCACAATGAGGTCCACCACGTTGAGTGGACTGCAGGAGTAACCGCAGCGCTGCATGGCGGCCTCTTCTTCGTCGCTGAGCAGAAACGAAGCTGAGTAAGGTGTGAAGATTGCTGTATAGATGACCAGCAGCAAGATGACCCAGTCCCAGACTGCCTTGAAGGGGCTGTAGTGTAAGATGGTCCATTTATGGATACGGGGAGCCTGCAGCTTATACTCAGGTAGGACATCCGCACCCAGAGACAGTACCTGAGGAGGAATGTACTTCACAATGAGAAGTCTTTTCAGATTATGACTGACATGAATTATTACTGAAGTGCTTTTGTCATTACATATTTCAGATGAAAGCACCTGCTGCTGCACATCTGCACCAAAACCACTTTCACACAGTCACATTATCAACATGATTTTAATGGTGTCCTGCTCCAGAATGAAATTAAAATTCAATCAAGTTTTTTTTTTTTTAAAGTCATGAATTCTTTTATTCATCAAAGAGGAATTCAATTGACAATAAAGATTTACATTTTTACAAAATATTCTGTTTTAAGTAAAGGCGGTTCTTTCGAACTTTAGGGCTCACTTCCAAACCCTCAACGTCCACTGACACTCCCTTGGCGTTGGATGACGTGGCTGGCTCACACACCTGGTCAGGCAGACGCTGCTCGGGTTCCACAGCGATGTGATCCTTGGTCGTTGTAAGGGGCATGGGCTCTAATGTTGTGGCGGATTCCCTCGCGTTGCCTGGAGTGGGCTGTGGCTGTCGATGCTTTTAGGCTAGGTGGTTCTGGCTGTCCATTGGATTGGGAATGGGGGTGGTGGCATTTGACAGTGAACGCTGATCAGCAGGAAACCAGCACCCACTCCAAAAATCCGGTGAAGCTCCCTCGAGGAGCCTCCCTGGACAACTGCTCTCGTGTGGCGGTGTTGGGGCCGGCGAGAAGAAAAGAGCTCAGGCAATTATCCGGGAAGGTGGTCTGATGGGCAAGGTCCAGAAACTCCTCTAAATGTTCCTCAAGGGACCATTCTCTCTGCTCAAGGAACAACAGTTTTACTGCTGGAATGTCCATATATAGTACAAATAAACCAAAACACGTACTTACTGAAAATAAATAAAACTTCAAAAAAACACGCCGCTATTTACTTTATAGGTCTGGTGTTCTGTCAAGCGGGTGGTTGTATAAACGTACACAAAGATGAAGATAAAGACAAAAGGGCAATAGAACAGAGTACCATAAAACACATCCTTAAACTGACAAAACCGCGGACAACTAAACTCAAACACAACTAAATATACACGTCATAAAGAGTAGACTGAACAGCTATGAGTAGAGTAGAGTGAACAGCTGAACATAAAAGTTACTACAGCCTAAAGTAACAGAACCGTGAAATTTACAATATTAATGTCTTTATTGTATTTTGGTCAAATAAATAATTTTGATCAAATTGGTATAAGAGAACATAAAAAAAATCATACTGACTGAAACTTTTAAATGGTAATGTACAATTACATGAATAATTATTCATTTGATTTAGATATTATATAATTATAAATCACAAATAATTGGTTAGTTCCAATTTACCCTTCGCTAAAATTAAAAAAAAAAAATGTTACTGATAAATTCTACCTTAGCGGCTATTGCATCAGCAATTTTCACGTTTTTGCTGTCTCCACATGCGTTTTTTATATTTCAATGCTGCATAATTGTAAAAAAAAATAAAATAAAAAAAATAATACAAAACATATTCAAAGAGAAACAGTATATAAATATTTATTTTATACCACTTTATGAGCACATATTCCTATGTTCTGTAAAGCTTCTCTGAGTTATCATCAACCTCAATTGTCTGTTTCATAGACTAGCCAGTTTAACCAAAACATTTTTAGTCCATTCTCCTCATTTAATTGTAGAACGCTTTTACAAAGCTTGCTGTAAGGCAGAAATATTATCATATGTTCCTGACAGGAACTGAGTGGGCTGCAACTCAGTGTGGGTGAAGTAATGAATCCATGTTTAGTCTCTGAGATATCCACTGAGTACACATCACTGCAGGGAGAACATTAACGCTTCACACTTGTAAACACCCTCTAGGCAGCAAATTTCATCTCATTATTTTTTCCAGGCCCCTAAAGATGAGACCAATGTTTAGTCATTTGCTCAAAGCTCCGGTGAGTTTTTATTACTCTTACTTGTGTTTATTTGAATAATTAAGGCAGTAGATTAAAACACACAAATTGTATTCACTACATAACTATAAAAAACACTTTATAGCTCAGGTATAAATATTTTTGCATATAAGCACATTATGATTTATTAAATATACAGAATCAAACAATTTCTTGTTTTAAGACAGCCTTGAACTTAGTCTACCAAAGGTGAACTTAGTCTACCAGTGATGCAGAATCATAATCAATTTATGTAAATCTTTCTCTTGCTCATAATGTATAATTAGAATGAAGAAACATATCCACAGAAGACTAAAAAAGCAAGAGGGAGGGAAAAAACATCTAGACTTCATTTGTTTATAGAAATTAAAATTTTCATAATCAAAATACTACACTGACACTTGTCCTCACAAATAACTGCACTGAACGGCTAATAAAATCGAAATCTCATTTAGCTTCCAAATTAATTATGTTTAGTTCATGCATCCATTTTAATAAATAGGTTAAGAATCTATGAAAAGGCTGATGTAGTTTACATCCATGACTTGCCTTAGCACTCACTTGTGTGGAACAGCAAAACAGTCAGACAATAACAAGTGACCTTCTAAACTACAATAATTCGACATAAAAAAATAAAAATATGCATAATACATAAGGTGGTTCTAGAATGAATTGTTCAAATACATATTTATACAGTATATAAACTTAAAGTCTCTGGTCGCTCTTACCTCTCTGCTCTCTTGGCCAAGAATGGGACTTGTGATTATTGAATGCTCAGATAGCCTTGTTTGCAAGGCATGTGTTTCTGAAATGAAGGCTGAGGCTGAACAGCAGAACAGAACTGGAAGAGCTTGTTCAGTGGCTTTAGCACCAAGGTCAGGATCATGATCCAATAATCTTCCGACTGCCCCTGCTACAGAATCCATGACTCCTCTACATGTCTGCGAGGGGAATGGTGAGCACAGAAGCTGCTCTCCTCAGGAACCAGGACCTGTCCAACCCCCAATTCTCTCAGTTTCTTTTCTGCCATCTTCTGGATTTGGCCATTTAGCAGTAGTTCTCTGGATTCTTGCAGTCCATCTACTCATGTTTTGTGCTACTGCCCTACAACATTTAGCAAGAAAGTTTAAAAGTTCTGTGGAAAAGCCATTTTTAAGATCGAAAGACCTATTTGTGCTGATTCAGATGCAAAATAGCTGCCAGTCATTACATACATACATACATACATACATACAAAATGAGAGAGAGAGAGAGAGAGAGAGGGAGAGAGAGAGAGACCACAGGAAGAGGGCACACCAAAATCTAGGACACACATTTCCCTAATCTTTTCAGTTTGAATACTGAGTAGTGAAACATTTTGTGATTTTATAACATTTTTTTTTTTCAATAAAAATAATAGCAATTGAGAAGGGAAACATTTCAGTTTACATATTTTGTTAGCATATAAATTAAGTCTTTTTAATAATTTTTAAGTCATATTAGGTTGAGAACCACTAATTTAAAAGTACATATTTACACAGATCTTGGAAGATTTGTTATTGTCTTACAAAAAAGTGAACAAATATAAATGATTTGCTAGTGTTGAATGGCAATACTGCAATGCTATAAGAAAAGTGTTAATTTTATGCAAAAAGCAAATACAATTTTTGGTTTCTTCTTTTTGAAAATCATTTGTTATACTTTTCTTCAAAGATCCCAATTGTATTTCGTCTTTAGGAAAAGGCTTTTAAATGTTCTACCTTGATTTATTAATATCCAGAGTGAAGGAGGAGTTACTTCGAGACCTTTTCTGTCACTTTGGATCATAAATAACATCAAAATCCTTCTGTGTTCCTTAACTCAAGGCTTGATTCACCCTCAGTGCTAATTAAGGAGCATCAACTCACATTAATTACAAGGCTGCTGTTGGGTCTATATGCATTAATAAATGAGCAAACATTTGATTCCAAATCATGTTTATTCACCCATGTCAACCAAAATTGGTGATAAACAATTTTGGCTCCTGTGACATGGGTACACTGTCCTTGTGAATTAGATATGTGTGAGTTTGTTGGGGTGAAGGGGTGGGGTGGACATGTCAGTCCAAGGCCAGTACCACAGCAGGGGTGGGAAAGTGAGAGGACGTAAGGGTGAAGGAACCGGCCTTGAGACTGAAAATAGCCTTTTGGGATGGAACAACATTGAAGCTACATTGAACAAAAAATAAAACACTGTTACCCTCACTGGCCCCTTGTTCTCTGACTCACCAGACAATTTACAGGTTTGATCTACAGCCAAGACATCTACTACCTTTCAGAGATCTGTGCAGTAAAATCTATTGAAACATACTTTTAATTTATCAGATTAGAAGAGCCATGTTGGCAGGGAATCTGCAATCAATAAGATACATGCAACATTCTGGTTCTCAATCTTTCTGACTTCTGACATTGTTCAAAATAATATTTGATAGAAAAGATAGAATTCCAGAATTTAATTTAATAAAATATGGGTTATACTTTAGGAAATTTTAAATGTATGACTTTTATAGGTCTAGAAATCGTACTACCTCAAATGTCCAGGTTTTCCAAGTGTTTTAGAAAACAGTGTTTTGTGGCAATTAGAAAACCAAGCAATGTGAAAGAATTGTTAGTAATCCTTTGCCAGAACTGACTTTTTCAAAACATTTTAACTCAATGCCAAAAATTCGGAATGGATTACTGAAAGTGAAATGAAATATATGACAGTTGAACACCCGTCCTTAGCTACATTCTATTTACTTCCTAAAATACACAAACCCCCTGCTGATAACCCCCCTGGGCGACCTATTATCTCTTTTTAATTAGCATGGATGTTGAGTCATTATATATGTAAACATTGACCACGAGGAGGGTTTACACGCCTTGAAACAGTTTATTTCTGATAGATGTACAAAATCTGCTTCACTGTCGCTGTCCTGTCGTTGTGTAAAGCCCGCCCCAAAGTTTCTGATTGGTGCCGCGATTTCGACGGATTAGAAATGGGCTCGAATGAGCTCTTTGCCAGACTAACTTGCAGAGCAAATCTAAATTTGCCAGAAGTTGTCTGGGTTTTCCCAGGCTAACTTTATCCTTCTTCTCATTGAAGACTTGACTGAGTGCCTGGGACCTGTTCTTTTGTTTCTTTGGATCTTTTCACTACCCCAAGAGCACCTACGGACTTTATATACTTTACCTGAGCACCTGGTTGAACCTTTTACAAAAAAATTATGATTATTTTGACTTGCAGGACTACCTTTTACTTACATGAGATCACAGCAACAGCAGACCACAACGATCCCAACAATTTTTCTTGTTTGAGAAGCAGTGTATTCGTTACAATATGGGAAAATTTAGCAATTTCCATTTCATGCCGACTTTATATTGTGAATGCATACCATACATTTTGTTATATTGTATAAAAAAATAATTTAAAAGTGTATTTAGGATTCAAATCAATCACCCTTTTAAAAAAAAATCTATATTGGTCAACTAATTTGTACCACTAATATGAAGTACTGTACTGATCCTCATATTTAAAAAAAAAAAAAAAAAAAAAAAGCAAAAACTGGATCTTATCTCTATCCTTTGCTCTGGTTGACAGAACATTCACCTATTCTACACTAAGAAAAGGTTCTATATAGAACCTTAAAAGGTTCTATCAGCGCTATGTATTTGGAACCCCTAAAAGGTTCTATACACTCTTAAAAAAAGGTTCCTCTGGGTTCTATATAGAACCCTGGGGTTCCATACTTGGCCAATAGAACCTTTTACCCAAAAAATGGTTCTATATAGAACCATTTTGGAGTTCCATATATGAAGCGGGGGATGGAACCATTTCTGGTTCTAAATAGAACCATTTCTTCTAAGAGTGTATGTCCATCCCTTGTGTGTTGTTTCAGGCTTATACTGTACATGCTTCAAGGCAAAAACTTTCCTGATGTCCAACCTCGCACCATCTGTCCACCAATGTCATGACATGGAGTCCACACTCAAAAGACCCCTCCATCAAAAGACTATTAACGAATCTCCCTCAAATAAATTAACAATGCTTCTTAACTGCCTTCACAGAGCAACCAGCCAACATCCAGCTCCAGGGTGTCCTTATTTGCCTGTGAAGAAACGAATTCAGGTCCTGGAAACATCACAAGTAGAGAGTTCAGATGTATCAAGCTGAAGAAGGCTGTGAGAAATCGGTCAATTGAAACATGGAAGTTGATCTCATGGAAGAGCACTCAGAGAGGGCAACCATGGATCAAGGAAGTGCTACAGCCCATAGGGCACTGCCATTTGCAGCGAGTGATTGTCTCAGTGCCTCACAGAAGGTGGTGTGGCAGTCAAGGGCAACCTTGTGTTGAGATGAATGTAGGGTGCTTGACCTGACTTCTGTGACTGTGGTGAGCAGGGCCCAGTTCTGACACCACAACATCAATCTTACATGCCGCCAACAAGAGGCTCTGGGCAGAGGCAAATGACAGTGTTTTTATCCTGTGCCAGTGTTCATGTCCTGTGGCATCACTTTCATCACATTATATACAAGAACAGGCGCATGCTACTGTAACAATTTAAAGGGATAGTTCACCCTAAAATTTATATTTTCATTTCTGTATAGTCTCTTAAAATTGAAGTTTGAAATTTAAGTTTGAAATTTGTGACAACCTAATTATGGGAAAACCCTTCTCTCATGTGCACTGTCCCAGAACAACACCTGAAGTAAATCCTGAAATAATGCTAACACTGATAATGCATTTAATTAAGAAGTATGCTATTCTAGGGGCAGCTGTTTACACCATCCGACTCTCAATACTGGAGACAAACCACACAGACTACCATTAGATTACAAATGATTTCAAAATCAATGTTTCCATCCACTTAAATACACTGAACATCACCTAATTCCTTAAATTCTAACTATTTATAGTTTCAGCGTACCGAAAAAAGGTTATGTCAAAATAATCCGAGCTGTCAATATTCTACTGGTTGAGTTTTCAGTTTAGTCATGCATTATTAATAAACATAAATGTATAATTTTATTATTAATTATTATGAGTGAGTTTAACTATGTATAAGTCGATGTGTAATACACTACTGTACCTTATGCTCACCAAGGGAGCATTTATTTGATCAAAATACAGTTAAACAGTAAATGGTAATGTATTAATACAATTTAAAATAATTTATACTTTTGTAGATTCATTTTCTACAGCAAAGCTGAATTTTCAGCATTTCAAGTCTTCAGTGTCACTGTCACATGATTTCTTTAGAAATCATTCTAATGTGCTTACAGCAATTGCTGCACAAGAAATATTTCTTACTATTATTAGTTGAAAACAGTTGTGCAGCTTAATATTTTTTTGTGAAAAGTAAATATTTTGTAACATTATACATTTCTTTACTCTCACTTTAGATTCACTAATTCTTAAAATAAAAATTCTTACAGACCCCAAACTTTTAAACAGTACTCTATATCAAATGCTAAAAACAAAGCGTATAGGGAACTCACCTCCTGTGCAACAATACTAGAGATGCGAACAGCCCTCTTGACCCTCGAGTTTCTCCGCTCAGTGCTCCCTTGCGCCCCCTCCTGAGGAATGCTGCCTCTGGCACTAAAGGACATGTTTCTACTCCAGATAGATAGCTACCTAGACTCTGTTATCCACCACTGTTCATCTCACCTCACCTACTGCTCTCAGGAACAACCAACACTGTCATCCTCTGAGGTGAATCACTTCTGTCAGTGTGAAGGCTTCTCTTTCAGATGTATCTCTCCAGTGGCTTCCAATAAAAACCTGATTGGTCTTTAAATTTCAAAGCAGTTTGCTCACTTTTTCCACGCTTCAAAGTTGTGCAGTCCGATTTCTGGTCAGCAATAAACACAACAATATGAGTAAACTGCTGATCTTAACATTGGTTTCTCACACAAAAATCTGAAAACGGAACACGATTCTGAACAGGAGCAGCACGGATCCATCGTCACACTGTTAGTGCAGCTGTTCCACTTTTTCCACGCTTTGCCTTTTAAAGAGAGTAAACTGCCTGTGGTATCCCTCTCCATCCCTCCCTCTCTCGCTTTCAGAAACATTGTGTTTGTGTATGTTTCTCTCTCTCTCTCTCTCTCTCTCTCTCTCTCTCCCTCCCTCTCTCTCTCTCTCTCTCTCGCTCTCTCTCTCTCCCGTGGAAGTCCCACTCGAGAAGAGATGTAATTGCAGCTGGCTGACTGATCCACCTCCTCACTCTCAATAGCCCAGCTGCAGGGCTTGATGGATATCCTCCATTCCCCTGATAGACACAAACATGCTAAAAAGAAGAAAAAAAATGCTGGGTTCTCTTACGAGAGACTTTTACTTTTACGCTAGAAGAAAACCTTTTTTCACGAGATATTGAAGCAAAAACGCGTTGTGGCAGCATGCAGATATAGACAATATGTCTTGCGTCCCTATTGGCTGTCCTGCGGCAACTGCAGCATCCTATCGAGAGGCCCTTGGTGACGCCAGATCCAATGGGGGCGCTTCGCGCCCACTACGTCACCTCCCGCTAAGACGGGCGTGGCCTGGGCCTTTAAATACATCTCGATGAATTTCACATCTCGCATCGCGAGATCCGGAGTGAAGAAGCTGCACCGTCTGAGAAAAAGCCTTCTGTGGGACGAGCCTTTGCATCTGAAGCTTCTGTCCTTCATCTCGCCGCCTTCAGTGGCCATACCGGGCCGGCTACGTTTTCCGGCGTTTATATCTTTTTACTCTTTTACTTTGCTACAACTCACACTCTATCTAAAAGAGCAGCATCTTTTTAAAGATGCCTCGTTCCTGTGGCTTGTGCACTATAAAAAAATGCTGGGTTGTTTTAACCCATCTTTGGGTCAAATATGGACAAACTCAGCCATTGGGTTAAATGTTTAAATGACATTTTTAACCCAACATTTGTGTCCAAAGTTTTGGCCCAAATTTGGGTTAAAACAACCCAGTATTTTTAGAGTGTGCCGAGCCGCACTCAGCTTTTATATCCTTTTACTCTTTTACTTCGCCACTGCAACTCACACTCTATCTAAAAGATCAGCGTCTTTTTAAAGATGCCTCGTTCCTGTGGCTCGTGCCGAGCCGCACTCAGCAACGGGGACCGCCATGTCATCTGCGTTTCCTGCGTGGGTAAGGATCATGCAACTCTCGTACTCGCTGACGGTGCCTGCCACCATTGCGAGCTATTCCCCTTAGTTATTTATACCACCACTGGGCAGGCTATATCGGCAGATCTGCAGATCTTCCAAGCCGGCCTTCTCCGGAAAAAACTGGATAAGGAAGAACCGGAAGCTATTATTGTGCCGGATTTGAGGAGCGCTACGGACCTGGCTCTTCGCGCAGTGAAATCCGCTGCACAGGCCATTGGGCGGAACATGGCTTCTCTCACTGTTGCTGAGAGATACCTATGGCTGACATTATCTGAGATGCCGGATTCGGAGTGCTACGCATTCCTCGATGCGCCCATCTCCCCAGCTGGCCTCTTTGACGCTCAAAGATTTCACAGATAGAGGTTCAGAAGACCTCACAGGCTATGAAGCACTTCTTTCCAAAGCGCTCTAGCTTCGCAGCAGGTCACCCAAAACACCCGTCTGCTGGAAGCTCCATACCACAGCCTCCGCCAGCCGTCGCTTCACAGCGCCGTCAAGCCTGGGAGCAGAGCTCACGCTCTCGCTCTGCCGGCCGCCGCCCCCCTCAGCGTAGGCCCTGGCAAAAGATTGAGATAAAGCCCAAGGCCTCAAAAGCCTTGGAATGCTGCAAGCACAGTGTTTACGTTACAGCACACCAAAGCTCTCCAAATGCATTAACTAATCGAATCCTCAAGTGTTACCAAATATTTTACTAAAAACTCAAAGAACAAAGAACTTCCAAAGAAGCAAAGAACAATGAAAAACAAACAATTAAAACAAACAATTGTTGGTTAGCGTTCACTTGGAAAACAACTGATCTATAGGTCATGCATACACTCTAAATGGCCCCTGACTCACTCATGACTGACTTCATGAATGAGAAGTCACTTTTCTCAGCCTACTACAAACAAGGTTATGAGACCCCAGGGAAGCAGCAGCAACCGGGTCATGATGAGCAGATATGGCAAGAACATGAACTTTTAAAGTGTAACTTCTCAAAATACCTTGCATATTATTTATTATAGCTTGTGAAATTTGCCCTTATTTGGGTGTGAGCAAAAACATGCTGTCTTTGTGTGTGTCCCTTTAAATAAAATTGATCTGTTGCTCCCCGCTCCCATTCCAGAAGAGGGTGGAGCCTTCACAGCTCATGCCTTGGATACTCTGGCAACAACAAAACTGGAGAATGTTACGCAGCCAAAAAGTCAGACACCGACACCGGAGTCGGACACTGATGGAGAGACTCAGGATGAAGTTACAACTTTTAGAATGCAACTGGACATTTCTAAATGGTTAGTGGATACATGGAGTTAAGTTGACTCAACTCATCAACTAACATGTACCGTCATGTTAATCAAAAAACAAAAATTCATAAACAACTTTCCAATCCAGCGTTTAACTGACCCTCTTTTGTAAAGCAGTCGGGCGTAAAATAATTTGCGTAAATATATAACACTTTAACATTTCCTTCATTCCTTCATACATAAATGAAATTAGACGAGGGTGTCTACTAGGCTCAGTGGCTCAGATGCCGGGAGTCTATTGAGAACATCCAATAACAGAACATTTGTAATATTTTTTTTTTGGAGCAGCCATTGTATATCTCCAGCTGCTACACTGAGGAAACAGAAATAGCGGACTGTTGCAGCACACTCAGTGTGGTATCTATGCTAATAGGGCAGATTGTCACTAGTCAAGGGCGGGGCTTCCCCCTACTCTTGCGTAATCTGGAACCGCTCATTTGGAGAGAATGTTTCACTGTTTTGTCAGCATCTCCCTTCATAAGCACTGCAATACAAAGTGGTTCAGAATCACACTTTAAAATGTCTTTTTAAAACTGTTCAGTCCATTTGGCTTCCTCTAGTTGTTTTTAAATGCAAGAACGCATCCTGTGAAAAGCTCATAATGGGGAACCCATTAAGTCACACAACTTCACCTGAAGTGGCTCAGTTGCTTCATTAGCTTTATTTGCATGGTCTCTGAATGAATATCTATCAGCATCATTTCAGGATTAGCCATATGGTTAGTGGAGGCTAAGGAAACTGTAATGACATCAGCACATTGTCAGTGAGTGAAAGGGAGAAATGTGTGCATGCGAAAGTGCACGCAAAGGACTGCAGGGCACTCTCTCATGATTTTTTTTCTACGATCAAATACAGCTCGATCGTCACAGTAGCATTTCCATGCTGCATAATTCATTAACTAAACAGTTTTTGTCGCTCCACCCAACAATTTCACCCACCCACCCAAACATAAATACAAAAACGGGGAAATAATTAAGAGTTTCTGATGGAAAGAGAATAGGCTTGTTGTTGAGAGCTCAAGCCTCCAGTCATTGTTATTATGACGCTTTAATTCTCAGGACTCTGGAGAGAAGCACCAGAGGGATGCCACTTCTACGATAGGACAGACAGAGGAAAAGGAAGGGGATGAGGAGGTATCCCTCTATTTCCCTACAGCATATATGTAACATTAACCAAAATAAGGTTAGAAGTTCCCCAGCAAAGACATCAGCAAATTCACCAATAGCAGCTGCGAGTCACATGTGCAAAACACAACTCCGTGAAAACCATAGACAGTAAAAGAAATGGACACAGCGACCTCATAGACTTCAACGGAGAAAAGTGAAGTCAATTAGAAGAACTCACTTACTGATTGCCAAGCGCACTGCGCATGCTCAAACTGAGCTTGATGATGTAGATGTGACATGAGCAACCTGTCTTGCAGTTGTGCGTCTTCTAGTAGCTGTGCCAAGAGGAATCTGAATCATTCCCTTGCGAATCTTGAAGAGTCGGAGATCGTGAGTATTAGCTGTCCAAGAGCTAGCAGCAGGAGCAACCTAATGACTCTCTATGGGCTTCTCCCTTGACTTTATGCCTATATGATAATTTCTCTACAGTGCAACAGAGAGAAATTACAGCCCGTTTTCATCCTTTAGCGTCATATGTGACACTATATGACAAAACGGCGAAATACTACGCACATGGCACCCTTTATCGTTTATATAGCACGCGAGCCCAAGGCGTCATAAATCCTTTAGCGTAATATGAGACTACCCTACCCTACCCCACACCTAAACCTACCCATCACAGCGCGTGTTATTATATTAACTATAATGAGTGCCATGTGCATAGTATTTGGCCGTTTTGTCATATAGCGTCACATATGACGCTAAAGGATGAGAATGCATTGGAAATTACCATATTATGTTATGACGTAATCGTTAGCCTATATTTACAAAAACGTAAAGGGGCCTTTTAGACATTGTCGTGTTTGTTTAGAAATAAACAATGGACAAATTGAATCTTTAAACACCTTAGATTTAAAGTTATTCGCTGTCAAAGTGACGCCAAAATGAATGGGAGTCAATGGAATGCTAAAAGGAGGTGAAGGCTTGCTAGCCAATGGTGGCCCTCGGGGAGACTTCAGTTTCCGGCTGGTGGATTACCCCCTTGGTGAAAACACCTCCATTACAAGAAACAAAAACACTGTCTGGACTGAAAAAAAAGCTAAATTAATCGGTTTAATTCAAATAAAAATGTAAATAATCAATTTTAAATACACTGCAGACAGTACAAAAGTTTAGTTTTGGTAAGAGTTTATGTTTTTTTTTTTTAAAGAGGTCTCTTTAAAATACTTTGTATTTTAAGATATTATTCATTCCTATGATGGTGAAACTGAATTTTCAGCATTATTACTCCAGTGTTCAGCGTCACATCCTTCAGAAATCATTCTAATACGCCAATTTTTTGCTCAAGTAACAGTTGTTATTATTTTCAATGTGTTGAAAACGGGTTGTGTTTAACATTTTTGAGGAAACCACCTTTTATAGGATTCTTTTATGAATATAAAGTTCAAAAGAACAGCATTTATTTGAAATGTATTTTTTAAAACATTATAATGTAAATCTTTACTATCCCTTTTTGAATAATTTAATGCATCCTTGCTGAATAAAAGTATTACTTTTAAAGCTACACTGTGTAACTCTTTTAGTTTATTCTTAGCTAAAAACACTTAGTTCTTTCAAAAATATATGTGCTCATTAATGTATATTTACTTTGTTCAAGTAATAAAGTATTCTCGTGAGTTATAATATGCCATTGAAAATACATACGGGTAAGGGGTTCTAATGTCGGTCACCATGTTGCCCCTCCATCTTGAAAGTACATTAGCCAAAGAGGGACAAATCCGTTAATTCAAGCTTCACCTTTCGCGTTTACGTTTGAGTTAACACTCATGGACGAGGTCAAACTGGAAGCCATGTTAATCTTGGACTACATTGGCCACCGTAGGAGTTAAAACGAAATCGGAATTGAGAGGAACAGAAATGGTCATATACCTTTTCATAGCTAGATGGGGTAAAAATCACACAGTGTAGCTATAAAGAAAAAAATATGATATGCAAGACTTGAAAAAACAAAAAACTAAACTACTACTATGAAAAACACTTTTTTAAATAATATTTAGATATATAATGGGTGTATGAACTTCAATTAAATTAAATCTACTCCTAAATAGTGATAATACTGATTATGTCAACAGGGCACTGGTCTAAACAGAGACAAATGACTAAGCATCTCTGAACACACTCACATCAGTGCTAATGGCTGCTCAGTTGAGGAGATATAGATCTTTCTGTCATGGGGCATCCAGATAGCTTAGCTGAAAATGGAAGGACACCTCGCGGCATGTGCCATGTGACCTTTGGCATGACCTCATTCCCTCTGTGCTCTGTTGCAATGCCCTTCAAACGGGAATGCGGGGCAAGTGTCTGTTCAGCCAGTCGTGTGCAGTGGTCTATTTGACTCTGACAAGGATGCTACATTAATCTCAGGTATGAGATATTCCAGTAGAACAATTATAAAAGACTGCGCGAATGAACTGTAGATGCATTATACAGAATGAACTGTATATGCATTATCTACTTTTTTTTTTACATTGTTTCTGAGAATTCCCCGAGACCAGTGTTTAAATTCTCGTTAACACTGCCTGAAGCATTTCTATATAATGCATTAATTATGCCTTTTTATTGCACCTTATAATGCCTTGTATGGTCTCATGAATAATTGTAACCACAGTTATATTGTAATACTACCTCATACCTTATGAAAGCATAATGCATTAAAACACATGGAAAACAGCCAATTGCAGATTTAACAAGGCATCTGTAAATATTATAATGGATTTTAATGCTGGCTACACTTATTTATGAAAATATTTAATGCATTATATTATGAATGCCATTATAATGCATTACAAGTGTTACCAAAATATTCACTACTACATGCACATGTATTCCATAAAGATGTTTCTACTGCCACCAACTGGATAGAAAAAAACTGGTAAACCACTGCAACATCTACTTCAAGTTCATCATATGGGGCAGTGAAGGTGATAAGGTAATAAAGCCCTGATATGTAGTGATAGGCCTATATATAGTTTACTTGAGGGAGTGAATGAAAACGAGTGAGTGAATTCGGACACTGAGTGTGCCAGAAGTTTGTGCTTTCTGTTTAATAATTATTTGAAGCTCATCAAACTGGCAGCTCCAGTAGTAAGATAAACAGATTTGTCTTGAACTCTGTCACAGTGCATTATGGGTATTCACACTGCATTATCGGTTGCACATTTGGACAGCACTACAAAGAGCTGTTCCCTAAAATAATGCCCTTATTTAAAGCCGCAGTCTGCCGTTTTTCCTCTTTGTTGTCCTCTCTGTTCGAAATGCAGAATTATCAAATTTATGTGAGTTGTACTTCAACACCCTCGACACGGCACAGCGTGGATGAACACGATGTTTGAGGAGACTGTGAGGCTGTCAGTCACCACGCCGATGTGGATACTGATTGATTGTGTGATTGTCGTTTGAACCTTTCTGGATCCACCATCAAATTTCTAACTTTAAACATATCAAGTGCTGTGAGAAAAGGCTTTAAATCTCCACCTCCATCATCTTCACAAGCAATAAAGCTCATACTAGCCGAGACTCCTTCTGTATGTGTACAGATGTGACGTAATGACTCTAATTTAACTAATGACGAAATTTAACATTCCTGCAAATTCCCTATTTTGTCATTGAGCAGTTTTAAAGAATCACGTTCTCAATGATTCTCAATAAAACACATTCTTAATGAGTCACAAGGCTTTTTGCTCACAATACACTTCCACCCTGCAACCGTATGAGTGAAAAACCTCACCTGAGTGACCTTCTCTGTCACATTATGGGTCCGGTCTATTAGTTTGCAGGGGGCGAGGATGTCAATCTCACTAGGCGGAACAGCAATTAAGGGGTCCGGCTTCATATCTAAGTTGTGTGGCATTTGAGGACCCCGAACTGAGGTCCGGAGCCGAATGAGATCTGAGTCAGAAGTAGCATTCTGTAAGCTGGCTTTGCGGTGCATGGCGCCTAGAAGAAGAAAAAAAAAAATGAACAAAGGTCTAATTAATCTCATCATATAATTTTGCACGTATTTGTTTTAAATTGTTACATGGCTCTCTGGAATACTAATAGACTTTTATACTGTTTATTGGACTGTACATGTCCAACCGGCAACATGTCGGTACTACTATCTTATATCACTTGGTCTTTGGCTAATTGGCCAATTGCTTCTATCATCACCTGTGCTACTAGGTCTGACGGGCAGCTTCCTGTCCCAGTTGAAGTCAGTGGTGGAGGGTGAAGGCCGCATGCCGCACAGGCTCTCACAGGAGCGACTGTGAGCCATACTGCAACTGGACGGACAGGCCTCTGAGGTAAGGTTGCGCAGACGCAGGGAGGACTGGGAGAAGCCCTGGGGCAGGGGAGGGGACCCTTCTGATGGCCGCGGCTCAATTTCAGGCTCATTTTGAGCCTTATCTTCCCATAACAGCTGAGATCCCCCGAGTGCAGAGCGTTCAGGCAGGGAGAGCAGTTTGTCCAGGGCTACAGACTCGTGGCCCATATGGGGCATTGGCTGCATGTAGCCTTTTTCAGAATCGTCATGCAGAGACTGTTTACTGCCACTCAGGGAGCGTAGCAGGGGCAAAGGCAACCTGAGTTTGTGTCTTCTTGCTGTGAACACAGGAAGTTAAGTGTTTTATCAGATCATCGTTACATTGCATAATTCAAACAGAATCATGGTAGCTCATTAATTGGGGTCCCATACATGCTATAGCTATGCTGTAACCATCCTGCAGTCTAAAAACATCTTCATTATCGCCATTTAAAAAATAGGTGTGTTGTGAGTGACACTATAAAAATGTTTTGCAAGCAGCATATAAATATGCCATTATATTACACTGTAAAAAAATATTGATGGTTTGACTTAAAGTAAGTAACCTGGTTGCCTTAAAATTTTAAGTTCATTGAACTGGAAAAAGTGAGTTAATACAATGAAGGAGAATGATTTAATCATCAGAAACTGAAAATTATATGTTATCTGAACTAAATAAATTATTAAAGTTGATTTGACAAAAGAAAAAAATGTTGTGATTACTACACTGTAAAAAAATATTGTTGGTTTAACTTGGGTTGCCTTAAAATTTTAAGTTGATTGAACTTGAAAAAGTGAGTTAAAACAATGAAGGAGATTAATTTAATCATTAGAAACTCAAAATAATAAGTTATCTCGACTAAATAAATTATTATAAAGTTGAATTGACAAAAGAAAATATGTTGTGATAACAAATCTTGAAAATATTTTTTTACAGTGTAGATATAGATGTTTTGCCAGCGAAAACATGAAATAATAATTCAAATAGATTTTGACAATATAGTCTAACAAGTCTACCAATAAATACCACCATTTGGTGGATCTCTAAAGAAAAGCATTTAACAATGCCATGACGCAACAGGAAACAACAGTGTTCACAGGACTGTTTACATTCAAAAGGCTTTTTAACAATCATGGTTTTAATTATTTTTTCATGGTGTTTCAATGCTATTTGTTGATTTTGTTGTTTTAAACCCCTTGCAACTGTAGCACTTTGAGATTTCTTTGATCTCTAAACATTACAAATAGAATGTATTATTATTATTACATAAATTACTCAACATTTTCAGTAAGCCAGATAGACAGACTACGAAAGCTGTTTCTGGCACCGAATAAAAAATTAAAAAAGGTAATTGCGACTTTGTATCAATTTATTGCAGTTTACATGTCGCAACTCTGACTTTATAACATGCAATTGCGAATTTATATCTCGCAATTCTGAGAAAAAAGTTGCACAACATGTAGCAATTATCTTGTAAAATTATTCCATGGTGGAAACAAGCTTCCATTACTGACTGACTGACAGACAGACAGACACATATGTAAAAGTAAAGAAACAATTTCATTGATTCTCTTGAATTTAAACTTACAATCCTTTAAGTACAAGGAACTTCTACTAAATCTCATCATTTAATTGTACAATACAAAATATTCTTGGACATAATTGTCACACATTCTTTACAAACGTGAGGAAGCAAGACCAAATCTAAAATGCAAACACAATATAATGTAATGAATTAAATCTGTCAGTCCGATCTGAGTACCTTTAGAGAGCCAGGGGATGGTGTGTTTGTGGTTGATGTGTCTGGCCGGTGAGCTGTCGATGGGTCTGTCCGACTGACCCGCTATCTCAAAGTTCAGGATGAACATGATGACTAAACCTTCCTCATTCTTAACTGGAACCACATCCACAAGGCACGGCAAACAAACACCTGCGTTGAGAAGGGAGAGATCTGAAAATTTGCAATAATGTCCAAAATCTGGGGTCTCTTGACATCAGAACAGAAAAAAACCTCTTCATTATGTTTCTGTCACCACTAGAGGGCAGCATACAACAATAGATTCCAAACACAGTAGATTCAGACAGATGACAAGTATTTAAGTGGATTAATTATTATTTCACAACCCGTTTGTCACAAAAGCTATCACAATCTATGAGTGCGTATAAGGTCTGTGATAACCAGCTTGGCAGATGTCCTGAGCCCTGACTGTTCACTCTGGCAACTAATTGCCGTCCCTCATTGGCAGTGTGCTCTTTCATACTGCCAAACCAATCAGCCCCTCTCTGTGCCAGTCTGACGGGCCAGCATTGATAGCCAGGAGTGGTTCACAACAGAGATGAACTCAAGGGCAGGCAGGACGACAATGGAACATGGTGCCATCTCCCTGGGATTAAAAAGTGAAGCACTTCTTTATTCCTCTGTAAATCATTTCATTCATACCAGCAGCATCTGCTTCTGTAAAACACAGTCACAGAGAGCATAATCATCTGCTGCTTAACACCGGCATCTTCTGCGTCATAATCTTCACAGTGTATAAGATACCAGACCAATACAGGGGAGAACAAATGCTGGTGTGTTATTATACAGGTTATTTATGGGGCAAATACATTTTATATTAAAAAAGTTGCAAGATACAACAAACACAAAAGAGTGTGACCAGGTCAATGTGTCAAATTTGCTTTTAAGAGATGCTCACACACATTCTCAAGATTAACTTGTGCTTTAATTTGCAAATGTCAAGGTCTGTTTACATCCATGAAGAAAAAAAAGACAAGCTTTCATTTGAAAACCTAACAAACTAAATCGGATTTTGACTTTTTCAGTACCAAGGACAGAGGTTAATGCCACCGGAGGAAATTGTATTGTTTTCATAAGAACATAAGCACCATAGAAAACTGAAATTAATAATGGGATTTAGTGGCTCTAAAGCCTGACACACGCTCTCATCTTTCTCCTCCTCTCCACCACATCCTCTTGTCTGTCATGAGGATTCAGTTTTAGATGCACTGTATCATTTTCATCCTGTGTTGTCAGATATTCCAGAAAAGCAGCCATTATAATGAGAAAATCACATGGCCTTTTAGAAGAGAGAAAAGACTAATTAATCATTTTGAAATGTTTTTTGTGGCCTTGGTCTATCACCAAGGTTCGTCATTTGCAGATTAACAAGGCATTTAGTGTCCTGATAATGTTGATATGTTGTTTTTCATTTGTTGTTTTCAGTGTTTTACATTCCATGTAGTGGCCTACATAGAATCCGTCACAGCCTTAAGTGAACTGAACTCACTTGCTGACTCACTTTCTGATGTCACCAAGAAAGCAAAAAATATATTCTATCTTTACCTGTACACACTATATCTGTCTCATCTTTGCAGAAATCAAATTAGCAAGGAAACTTAATAAACAAATACACATCAGCCAAGGGATTTATGCACTCATGAACGAGTTGCAAATAAATGATGAAATTTGCATAACTCTACAGTGATAGATCTCATGCAGCTTTTCAACTTGAATGTTGGACAAGTGTTTATTATTTTGAATACCTGCTGCAATAAAGAAAGCTAGACGATTCAGGCAGCTCTATATCGTCAGTGTGTGTCCTTGTCCTTCCTTATCCTCACGATTTACTCGTAGGATTTGAATATCATAATAAAACAAATTACATGCAAATTTAGATAATAGCCTATTCATGACTACTTTCAGAAAAACAGCAACTACAAGCCAGCCAACGTTCATGTTACACTGGCAGCTCTGAAAATACCTCAGAATTTGACATGTGAAACAAATTTTGAACTGTTGGCACATCACAAGCAAACACAATGTAGTCAACAAAGTGCCAAACAAAAGCTTTAAATGCAATGCTCTAATAATAATAATAATAATAATAATATATACAGTATATATAATAACTAAACAAGATAAAAATATAAATAGACTACAGGATGATATTGCAACATACAACATATTTGATCATTTTCACTTATAAAGCATTCAGAAAGTTTGACTCTAACTTTGATCCTATGGTTATATCAACTGCAAGATCAGGTTACCAACATGCAAACAAAAAAAAAGTCAATTAAGTCTATCAGCATCTTTTAAGAAACTCCAAACTCAGCTGAACGCTGAAGAGGGCTTTCTGATGCGAGTTCAGGGATGAAGGACGGACATTTAAATAATTAACTCCTAGAGATGGTTTCAGTTATTACTCTGTCTAATTATAGCAGAGGAGGCCATTACCAGAATATGAAGACAGATGAGCAGGGTCATCCTTTGCTTTTGCACTGAACCGAGGTTTTCCATTGGACCTCTCCTTGTTACACTCATGTTTTAGACCGTTTTGATTATTCAGCAGTTCTGCCTTGTTATAATAAATATTGTTGTTACTGCTCATGTTATTATATTTAGATTATTTTATCTTTTATAAAGCTATGATTCACATTTCACGCCTGCACGCTAGGATTTAACATATTTGCACATTTGGCATAAACCGTGTCCTCCGGTGCACAACATACAACACCAGGCCTAAATTAAGATAAATAAAGGCCACTGCACAAATCAAAAGCTGTCACAAGGAACCGGCAAAAGTAATGATTATGAATGTTTCAAATATATCAAGGAGACATTTTAATTGTTTATTAGTATTAGTGTCTGTGTCGCCTGCATAGTGACCGCAGTAATTAGAGAGAAATGCACTTACATAAGCAGAGACTAGTCGGTTTCTTTTCGTTTTGAATTGTTTCGTTTAAGATTTTACATTTACAAGCTTTCTATATATTTCTCGTGTCTGTGAGTCAGCTTAAACACTGAGTTTTGGTTCATTCATGAAGAGCTCCAGTTCACGAGCAATGCAATCTCGCCGATATAGTCTAATATTGGCTATAATATTATATTAATATTGTCTGCTATATCTGCTTATTCATTAAATCCAGGGAATTGGTTGATAAAACATTGATTAAAAATAAGATACAAATTATACAAAACGAAGGTCAATTTTTAGAAAGGCTTTCTACAAAACAAAACTTAATTAAATTGGTCATAATCATGTCTGACCCACACGTCTCCCGATTTATTGCAGCATCTCGCAACACATCCCGCCTTGCCAAAACACACATATGGGAGATGGGGAACGGGTAAAAATAAGTAAAAAAAATAAATAAAAGAGGACTTGAATAAGCCCATAAATGGCATTTTTGAGACATGCTCTTATCGAACTATGTTGTATCCTCTTTCCATATTGTGAATAATAAATCATTTTAATTTGCTTGTTGTACAATGGAGTCTAACAACAGGCTTTTTTTCTCTGATTTTGAAAACTCTTTGCGATCCACTTGTCGACCACGATCGACCGGTTGGTGAAGGGAAAAGTCACTACTCACGGTGTCTATCGCTAACTTCTAGGTTTCTGCGGCTTCTCTTCCAAAGTAGTGACGAAACGCGGTCTGTAGCGCTGTTTGTTTGCGTTCGGCTACAGTAGAAACATGACGTCACGATATGTTGATGTTCAAAGAAGGGGGTGCCCGTGGTTATGTAGATATAAATGTCTCATTTTAAGGTAATAAAAACATTACAGTTTATTTAAGTAAGTTCTTTATACACCAATGAAAACATAGTTATGGATGTCGAATTGCATTTCTGTTAATAGATACTAAAAAATTTTACACATTGCACCTTTAATTGGGCTAAATGTGAACGCCCTTTAACTTAAGTTCAATGAAAGTGAATGGGGACCAGAGACTTCGTTCAGGCTGTCAGTCCAAATCTGATTCTGACGCGGTAGTCCAGCGCATCGCCTCCACATTTTCATGTAGTAAATAAGGCAACATCTGTATAGCAAACCCCTCCACATTTCTGTTGTTGTTTTTGGAGTATGCCTACGAACGCTACGTCATTGCCATAGAAACCAATGCAGATATTCCGGAAAACAAGCACCAGGGGGCACAGAAATCTGAACAATTGCGATACACAGTGTGAAGAGTCAATAATTTCGATCAGATTCCAATCGGATACACAAATATTCACATTTGGACAGACAGTGATCATAGCCTGACAAGCTACCGAAAGGATAAAAAGCATTAGCAAAAAATTGGTACATATGACGTATGCAGCACTTTATTTCAGAACGTTCTGAAGTCATATAATAATGTGTGTGTGTGTGTGTGTGTGTGTGCTCGTGGAGTGAAGAACAGATGAAAAATTTGCCCTGCCTTGACATACTGTCATGGTGCTCACCATAAGGTTTTATTAAAAAAAAGCAACTTGGTTATTCTACTATAAATAACTCATCATGAAGGGCATGCAACAAATAAATGTTGTTTGGTGTTCATTTTGGTGAAATATTCCTTGAAGTAAAAAAGAATAATACAATTATTTTTTTATCAAAAATAAGCTCAAACTAATGAGGTTCTGTTATCTCATTAAGGTAAAGAAAAAAATGTAAGCAAAGTTTGAAATGGGAAGTTCCTGTTAAAAGTCGTCCCCAGATCATTTACTGCAAGAGTACAAACTGCCCCAGGGGTCATTATTAAGTGATAATCTGCTATGCTTTATACAGTTCACAATCATTTTCTTCATAGTTAAACCTCATAGGGCCAACAGACTTTAAAAAGGGGTGGGCAATTTCACTAATTGAGTCGACTTTGGAATTGCTCTTTTGTGTTGAAGGATTACTTGTGCAACCACCATTAGTTCCACGCTCATGCTTTCAACGTCCTTCCCAAGAACTGTCTTCGGAGGCAAGGATATTTGTGGCAACAAGAGTGCTTTTACGGAAAAACGGCCATTTGTGCACTGGATAAAATAACGAGAAGGCAGTATTTGTTGAGGTTCATGAAACAAAACTGTTATATATGCTGATTAAAGTAGTTTTATCCTCAGAAGGTTTTGAATATTTCCCCATGGCCTTTCTGTGTATCGCAGCTTTTCGCTGAACCATCATTATCCTTCAAAGTTCCCTCGGAGGAGCTTTTCATGTGTCCTTTCAGCAGGTAATTTGTGTAAAAACTTTCAGTAGTCCTCTCCAGACTGTAGGACGTTATTACTGACCATGACACCTTCATTACCTCACATTAGTTTTCAGTAATAAATGATCCTCTGGACTATAGCCAGCTACACATTTATAACACGTCCACATCTTCTTGTATTTATGCTTGGACTCATAGATCATAGACTCTTAGAGTCAAAGATTTCGCCCAGGATTAAAAAAAAAAGACTTTTACGATATGGATCCATCAGCAACGCCACAAACATGTAATTAAACATGTTTATTATAATGCCTGATCTGTGATTTGTTACAGATTATTTCTTTTATAAGTATGTGTTTGCGTTTCTGTTGCAGGAGAAGGTGTGGCCTGCACTAAAGCCAGCAGAGATCCTCATTGGTCTGATTCTGATTGGTCTAATTTTGGTTCCATTAAAAAGGACCACCCCAAACACTCTATGGAGGCGAATATGTGTAATTACTCTGGCCTTTAGTTATATTGAAAATATTACAAATTAATATATATTTACAAATAATATTTGTAAATACTCAATTTAGGGGAAGTAGGGAGTGCCATTTCTTTTGCATACAGTATATGTTTAGGGAGTTAGGGAAGTTGCATTGTATTTTTCTTTTGATGTGATTTTTTTTTTTTTGAAAATTTAGAGGGTACTAAACTAGTTATTTTTTAAAATTATTTTGGCCTTGTCCACTCCTGAATTTAATCCCTTTGTTTCTGGTTTTCACTATATTTTTGTTAATAAATGCATATTCGTTTGAACATTATCTTTGTGAGTAAGCGCAAATTCATTTATGTTCCGGCTGGCTTTAAACAGTCGTATTCAAGTTCCGACAGATTTTCTTTAACTCAAAATTGTTCAATATTGTTTATGCATCAGAAAAATAAAGCCAGTGAATAAACGATCAACTTAACATTGTTTCTCTTAGTAACATGAAAATAATCTGTTATTTAAATTGTGATTAAACTATATGCAGAAAGCGATCAAAGAATGCTCCCTTTACAATCATCTAACATATCAATAACAATTTATCTGGACTCCCCTCATCAATGACACTGTTACACTTCACAGTGAAGCTCTCACTGTATTTACATCGTGTTTGCATTGTTATTTATGGTGAAAACATTCGTAAGAGTGCAGAAATAGCATTGCAATGATGAGTTCACTGCATTCACACGATCAACAGACTGTCTGTCATCTGCTCAATGCTCATCGGTGCAACCTTTCATGTGATGGGAATAGATCTAAATGTAATGCTATAAACAATATTTTTCATGATTTGTTAATCGCGACAGCTGATAGTAAAAACTTAAAAGTATTTGAGAGGGTTCCACATTATTTCAATTATTTCATATGCAAAGATGTTAGCCAATCACAGCAGTGGCCGTTTACACTGAAGTCTCACAGCATACATGTCCCTTAGATTGTGACTATTTTTGATGTATAAATCATATTAATATTATAAGTGCACCCCAGGACACATTATAAATAATTTTAAAAATGTGCGCCATTGATTTCATAACGAGTTTGATCGCTTTCTGTGTAACTTGTTCACAATTTAAATACAATTATTTTCATCCTTCTAAAAGAAATGATGTGAAGTTGATATTTTAGTCACTGGCTTGACTTATGCATAAACAATAGGTTATTGAAAGATTTTGAGAGAAAGATTATCTGTCTGAACTTGAACAATTAGGCTAAGTTACACATCAGAAATTGTTGTTAGATAGCTCGATGATTTATTTCCAGACGTTCATAGAGGAAATAAAACTAACCCATTGTTTCTTCAGAGGCTCGGATGAAGGAACTAAAAAAAAATACTTTTGTGTTCATTTGTAGATCCGAACACTGATCTACTGCCATGCTTCGCTCGTCTGCAAAACATGATATCTCTCGAGGAAAAACTCAAATCGCACTCGCGCGTTCATACTTCCTAGCTCATTTTCTATTGGGCGAGCCACATTCTCTGAGCGGGCAAAGCAGAGAAAGGGGACGTTATCTTTCCTCCGTATGACGTCACACAGGGGAGATTCAAGATCAGCTCGTCTGAGCTTTCATTTTCTCAAAGGCAGAGAAAGATAGCTAAAGCTTGGTTAACACCGATTGAAATTTCTAGCCACTGGGGGACCATATATAGACTAGGGGAACTCATATTAATGTTAAAAAACCTTAGAAAGTGAACAATTCATGTCAGGGGTCCTTTAAACTAAAGCCAACCTTTAGACTAAACTAAAGCCAATTCTTATATAATTGTTGATTATACTGTGATTATAGTATAACATGATTGGCTGCTTCATTTCCCCTTAAAGAAAATTATATTTGTATTATATAATTTGGGTGACAATGCATCCGACTGACAAAGAGGAGAAACCCATAAACACATTCGCAAATGCAGCATGATTTCTTCAGTAATATATAGCATGTATTTATATGTAAAGTGTGATTCTACATTATTAACACATTGACAGCATCTAAACTGTAAGCATTTTATTTATGAACTACTTTAGAGACTTGCAAATGTTTACAGATCTTTTTAAATTCATGGGATATTAATTCAAGGAATTAAATACAATTTAATTTAGGATGTTGACTTTAATATAGCTATTTAAAATCAATTAAATTAATATATTCAGTGCCATCACAATAATTGTGTGAACATTATAAAAATTTAATTCTGGTCTTATGTCCTATTTGTCACATTCAGTCATAGTTTTTAGTTTTATTATCAAGGACTTTTAGTTTGCTTCTCTTTGTTTTTCTGTTTCAGTTGTTTTATGTTCCCGAGGCGCATGCTGTAAACAAAACAATCTTCGCAAACATGTCTAAGGATTTCGACACAGAGGAAGACTTGCATGTAAGAAAGTCAGAAAACGGAGAAGTCTCATATTTCGGAACAACTAAATGTAGCCTGAGCACACCTGAGAAATTCAGGGTGGTTAGTTTACAAAGGGTCACACTGGAAAGTATTTCTAACATCCAGATCAGTGGAAAAATACCCTGTGCTTGGATATTCTAAACCTTAGGATGGATTATGACTATGAGTGTGTGTATCAGGTCAGTTAACATTTTAGCATATTCTTCAATTCTCCAGAGCATTTCTGGAGCTCATGGATGTTGTAATGTTGATAACTTGTATCTATCGTAGACTTAAATCCCCACTGCATTGCCCTCTGTCCTGAGCACCACAGAGGACACAATGTTGTGAGATGCCCTTATGCAACCATTTGGATATAGCACTGGGAATTGATCTGGATAGTGAGAAATTGTCCTTTGCAATTATGTCTTCTATGTCTATTGTTCCTATTCTCAAACTCCCAGCTGTCCTGGACATCAATACATCATCCAGAAATGATGTCTTTAAATAGGAGAGGACAGAAATAGAAATAATTAGAATAGCACTTTCAGTAAGTTGAGCATCCACAATAAAGGATGCTATACTCAAAGATCAATTTTCATGGGACACCATGAATGTCACATAAAGATTCAACTAAATTAAATAATGTAATGTTCAGGGAATGAGTAGTAGTGGTCCAACAAAACACAGAATGCAGGTTGCAATTCATCGACAAAACTATGAAACTAAATGTATACATAAATTTAATTTCTTATCAACTTGAGGTCAAAGGAACTTATAGCCTGTTGTAGAGCTTACAAAGCCTACTCTATTACAGCCATTTTGTTGCCATTTTTAAAGGAATAGTTCACTTTTTAAAAAAAACTTTTGCTTATAATTTACTCACCCCCATGTCATCCAAGATGTCCATGTCTTTCTTTCTTCAGTTGAAAAAAAAATTAAGGTTTTTGATGAAAACATTCCAGGATTTTCTCCATATAATGGACTTCAATGGGAACCAAACGGTTTAAGGTCCAAATGAGAGTTTCAGTGCAGCTTCAAAGGGCTTTAAACGACACCAGACGATGAATAAGGGTCTTATCTAGCAAAACGATCAGACTTTTAAAAAATAAATAAAAAAGTTTACGTTATAAGCACAAATGCTCGCCTTGCTCTGTTCTGTGATGTGCGTTCGTGACTCTCCTGTTCGAACTCGTTCAACACAATTAACAAATCTTTTTTCGAGTCATGACTCAAAGGGTCCTAGATAAGACCCTTATATATCATCTGGTGTCATTTAAAGCCATTTGAAGCTACACTGAAACTCATTTGGACAATGAACTGTTTGGTTCCCAATGAAGTCCATTATATGGAAAAAAAATCCTGGAATGTTTTCATCAAAAAACTTAATTTCTTTTCGACTGAAGAAAGAAAGACGTGGATATCTTGGATGACATGGGGGTGAGTAAACTATCAGCAAAAGTTTTTTTTAAAGTGAACTACTCCTTTAAGTGTCACTGTGACTTCTACAAAATGAATGTTTAAAAAAAAAATGAACATTAAAGAAACACCCCCACATAAACGTACCATCTTTTCTGTATAGACAGATCTCCACTTTTCTTTCTTCAGAGCCCAGTAAGGCTTTGGCCATCTGGGCCATCGCTGGTCTTCCAGTATGCGGTCCATACAGAAAACTGCATGTACACGGCTTTTGCATGACCTCTGCACGTGTGTAGCCGCACATGCCGCAAAAGCCATCATTGCAGAAGATAATGGCACAGTTTTCAACTCGAGCATTGGCGATGATGAATTTGCGATCTTTTGAGAGACAATAAAAAAGAGGTGCAAGAGATTCATTAATCACATCCATGAAGAACCAAAAAAAAAAAAAAAAAACAAGCCGCTGTTGTGAATGAAAGGATGTATGTTTTAACTTGACTAGCTAAGAGTGATATACAATATGACATTTTGTGAGATAAATTTCTAAAGAGTTAACGTTTCAAAATGTTAAACCTTTAACAGTATTCTGACACTTTTTAAAAAATTATAATAATCTAAAAATCCTAATAACAATCATTTAAAAAATTATCGACGTCAATCAACATCATTCAGTGCACGTTTGATAAATAAATAAACATGTCTTCACTTACTCTGCCCCTCGAATTTGCGAATGATGGTGTCCAGAAAGGTGTTCTGGGGCGCAACGTGTCCCCGTCGAACAGGCATGATGTCCTATTTCAGTGGGACCAAAAAGTTCAGCAAGTTCCTCTTCAGCTTCTGTTTATCTATAAAAGCGCGAAATATCGACTCTACTGCCCTCATACATGCACACAGGCTTTTCGTGTACACCTCGTCGACGTAAAAGCAACACGAGCGCGCGCCTCTTTGAAAGTCTCACAATAATTATTACGCATTGAATCTGTCAGTGCGCGAGTCGTCGCGCTCGCTCAGTCAAATGTTTGCAAATTAATGCAAATCTGTCCCAGTTTCTCAATCACTTGCTCCTACACGCTGAGAAACAGTCTATATCTGTTTAGGAGCGCTTACAAACTAAATTGACTAGTAGACTGATAGTGAATATGGAGACTGGAGAGGCAAGTGAGATGATGGATGGGGAGGGGGAAGGAGTCAAGGGTGTGGAGGACCGCATGATTCACTCATCCTGATGTTACCTTTCAGAGTGCCAATGCTCAGCGAGCTCAAATCCGATTTAGAGCGCCATTCCGCGATTGTAAATTAGACAAGAGCAAACTAACTCACAGTGGTAGTAGAATAGCTAAGAAAATGTTTTAATACTGTATTTGGCTAACATGGATACAGTGACTTCTAGATGATTTTCATGTATTTGCAAATGACCTTTACGTACTGTATATATTTAACATAAAGATGTGATAATATGGTTCCTCTTGATATGCTCTATAGGTTTGCTTGTTTGGAACCGGTGTTTTAATTCAGGCAGGGTATGCAGACCCATGGGGATCCAAGGAGGAAATGTAGATTAAAAAAAGTTTTCTAAATGTACAAATGTGGATAGAAAATGTGAATTTTAAAAAGACACAACTGGCAGCTTGCAAACACATTATTGTAAAAATTCTTGAGGACTTAAAATACATTGATTTTGTACTTTAAGAGATAGGCTAATTGCTTATCGTGATAATGCCAGATTGTCTGAGAAAATAGTTTCGTGGAAATAATGCACAACAAAGGCATATCTATTTCCATTAAAATATAAATCAATTAAAAATACTATTTGGCCAGTGGAAAAGATTGAGTAAAACTTTCTCTGAAATGTATAGCTCTCACTATGGAACCGAATCAAGTGCGTTTCCCCTGGAGTTCAGGCAGCAGTCGAACTGCCACTTTTCAGCCAATCAAAAAAAAAAAAAAAAAAAAAAAAAAAAAAAAAAAAGAAAGGTGCTACCAATAGCCAATCAGAAAAGAGCACTGTTGTATCTGGGTAAGATTTAACATAACAACCAATGAAAAAAAATCCTGGATTTGTTCATGTGATTCTGCTACAACATCTTCCGAAAGTTTAGTTTACCCACAAATGAAAGGAAACTAACCATTGGAGCTCAGAGCATCATTAGAGCACAGAGTAAGTCATGATCTCCTGTTTTAATTACAAAAAATTCACAACTTGTTTGAAACAAAGAGAACTTGACTGCTGTTACAGAGAATGATAATTAGCATCAATTTTTCATGAGTGTTAGGTTTTACAGCCTGATCACTGACAACACCTGCTCAGAACAAGTAGTAGTTTAGACCTAGACATATTTTTGTTATCACACAATGCCTGACATATTGTCACATTATAAACATCTCTCTCTCCCTCCAAATAGGCTTAATAATTTTATTAGCATTAAATAAATGAAAGTGTATTGCATAGTCGACGTTATAATTTGACCGCCTGTTAAAGCCCTTTGAACAGTTTGCAGTTTGCATTGAAAGTATCTTTTGGACCTTGAACCGTTTGGTTCCCAGTGAAGTGCATTATATGGAGAAAAATCCAGGAATGTTTTCATCAAAAACCTTAATTTCTTTTCAACTGAAGAAAGAATGACATGGACATCTTGGATGACATGGTAAATTATCAGCAATTTTTTTTTTAAAAGTGAACTACTCCTTTAATGAAAGTTCTGTAGGTAGGTTTGAGTTGGTTCTGTAGGTTTTTTTGTGCTGGAGTTGGAAACTTCTTCAAGACCCCCAAAACTGTATCTGCTGCCATCTGCTGGTTGCACAGTCAATCACATAGGAGAGAGGGTTGAGGGGGGAGGGGGAAGGGGGCAAACAGACAGAGTACTATAGTCTTTCAACCCACAGAGGGCAGCATATGTAAGCATGAGAGAAAAAAAAAAACCTTTTCACTGAAAAAGTATTCTAATCAATTGCTAACAACAAAACATTTTCCATATTCATTTCAGTTGTGATCATGTGCTGGACCCCACAGAACAAACTCAGTTTGTAGTGGCAACAGTAGGTTTCACCAGCTGCTATGCAGGTTGTTCCTATGAATTCAGCAAAATGCCAGTGTTGAGACCCATATCAGCCTCTCTCACATGACTGATGAACATGTTGTCCACGTGTATCCATCAGTCATGTCACGGTATGCTTGTGCACACACCTTGTAGCAGAAAACATAACAAGTCATTGCCAAGGCATATTTCAAATAAATGCGCACACACACATACTCACTGAATGATCAACATTCGAATTTGTTGTGCAAAGGGATAGTGTCAACCTAAAATTCATGTAGTTGCAGTGGTAGTCTTTTCAGGAAAAGTTATTTCCAGCATTAACTCCTCTCCAGTCCTAATGGTTCCTGAATGGAATGATTGTTGCACGTTTCCTTTGAGGCTAAGAACGTCAGGAGGGGGTGGGGCAGAATTGGGCTGGGGTTGAGGAATGCCACATTGTGTCAAGCCTTTTGTTCCCATCACAAGTGTGCAGATGACTCTGACACGGCAAACAATCACCTCCCTCCCAGTCTTCACAGGTACAATGAGAAGGGCAGCTAACAAAAAAACAGGAAGCACCAGCTCAGAGCTCTGTGGCAGGACAAAACGGCCTGTCGCCCAGAGGGAGGAGTTGTGTAATGCTCCTTATTTGGAAGAACGAGATCACATGGGCTACCACGTCTGAACAACAGTTGTGAAGAAAGTCAGAGAACTTCGAACTCTGCCGAGCCCAGGAGACTTGGGGTGAGACAGAGAGAAAAAGACTCAAAAAAAAACAAAACACAGAGCACATGGTGTGAGGGGAAAATGCCAACCAACTTTACAGTGGTGCCAGTGGAGGATACCCCATTATCAGATCCAGATTATGATGGGGATATACTGAAAGAGGAGGACAAGGAGGAGCCAGATATGGTAGCAGAACCCTACTCAGGTGAGAGCGTTCTGGGGGTGGGGGAATCCTGCCTAGACATGTGCAAACAAAAGAGCAGAACTTTTAAAAGGCTTCCTGTTAAAGGCTTGTTTTTTTAAAACTCAAGTGTATTTGTAAGTGCATTCTGAAAAGCAAATGTGAGTCTTGTTTACTGGCATGTGTTTGTGAAATCATATCCTCATGGAGTGTAAACAAGTAGCAGTTTCCTGTTGCCCCTTTTTCCACTTTCCTGTTTCTCTCACTCTGACGTCTTTTCAGTGTTTATCTTTAGATAAATTGCTACACACATTTGTGCATAGCAAAAGAGACCTTGTTGTACAACTATAGTTCTTGTAATATTCTTCTATTCTGAACTTTTTTCTTTTGTGGATTCCATTCAAAGTTAAATGTCCAAAGCTCATGTTGGAGCACAACAAAAATATATTTTAAGAATATTGGTAACCTAACAGTTTTGGTGAGCTCTGACTTTGACTGTGTGGTTAAAAGTAAATAAATAAAAACCTTGAGACATTGTAAAAATGATATTTTATGTTTCACAGAAGAAAGTGAGACGGGTTTGCTGAGAGTTTAAATCAGAGCTAAAAGAGAGTCATTTTATTCATCAGGTATTTTAAGTCAAGTCCGGTTTCTCAGAAGTTTTGGTCTGGTGCCAACAGCCTATTGGTCGATGATCCTTTATATTCTGTTTTTTGGCACACAATTGGTACAGGCTTAAACATCTTAAAGTTAATAGTTATCCGTTTACATTCACTTAAGAATTGCATAATCCAGATCTTTTCTTTTATGTGTTTACATGATGGGCGTGTAGCAGAGCTTGTGGTTCATTATTATGGAATTTCTCTTCTTCCTATAAAAGTGACCTATTTAAAACATTCCATGACAAAAATAAGTTTAATTGTGCCGTTTCCTTTTTCCTTTTTTAAGTGAAACTGGCTGTGTGGCTGTGAAGGCGTTTTGTATAGATTGTGTTATCAGTTGATAATGTAACCCTCATTAACCTACTGTCTATATTTTTTATCATATATTTTATTTGATAAAATCTTAAAAAAAAAAAAAAAAAAGATTCAGTGGGGTTCTTGACCCAATGATAAAGAACCCTTTATGCTAAAAAGGCTCTGTATAAGGAGCAAATGACTTAAATGATCTCAATAATTTAATGTGTAATTTTCTCTAGTGATAATATGTTTACAAGCTGTTTAATTCATAAAATGTTATCAAAATTAAACATGTATTAAACTAAATTAATTCATTAAAACTAAATCTATCAAATAATCTCATTATTAAAGGGTCTGTATATGAGGTGCCATCAACATGGACAAACCTGCTGAAAAACCTGTTGTACACAATCTTCTACATGCTGTTTAACACTTGTGCTTCCTTATGCATTTTTGTCTTTCAGTTTTGTTTTGTTTTTTGGTCACTTTGCCTGTGTTAATGCTTACTGCATAAAATTTGGCACAGTTGTGTATTTTTATTGGAATTTTACTATTTCACTGCCATTTTCTTAAAAAAAAAATCTTTTTTGGACTAGGTACACAAAATACTCCCACTTAGCGCCTTTTGGACAAAAAAATGTCCCAATTGAAACCCATTAAAACTGCATTTTTAATCCCAGGTTCATTTAACTAAAATGATGCAATCTATAAGAAGCTTTCATTCTGTTGGCAAGGCTTTAAAACTTAAATTTTTACAATTTTTTTTTTAATCAGATGGTGCCATTTTTCCAGGTTTGGCCTATAAAACAAATAATCGCTTTATTCCTGTTTTCTGCTTTGGCATATTATAGAGCCAATTGGATACATTGTGCAATGGTATTGTGTGGGTGTGTTGGTATGGATGTCCGAGTGTGGTTAGTATGTGTGTTACAAAAAAAATATGTGTGTTTGTAATATTGAGAGAGAAAAACTCAAACTTGCAAAAGTGACAGTAAAGATATTCATCGTGTAACAAACTTTTATATTTCAAATAAATGCTGTTTTGAACTTTCTATTCATCAAAGAATGAAAGTGTATCAATGAAAGTGTATCAAGATTTCCACAAAATTATTAAGCAGCACATGAAATGAGCATATCAGAATGATTTCTGAAGGTTTGTGTGACACTGAAGACTGGAATAATTATTTTGAAAATTCAGCTTTGCTATTCCAGGAATAAATTACATTTATAATAAAAAAAAAATATTTAAAATAATTATTTTTTTACATTATAACATTATACATGTTTTTACTGTATTGATCAAAATACACACAGCCTTGTTAAGAAACATTTAAAACCCCCAAACTTTTGAACTGCACTCTATGTATACCCTGCATTGTTTTCAAAACTGGATTTGGGTGAATCTGTAATACGTTTTAATTCCGGTCTTGATACATGTATGAGCTTTTTCAAAACATCACAAATTAGTCCCTTTGGGATTTCATGATTCATATACAAATCTAGCAGCGCAGAGGATTATAAACGCAATTAACAAGCCACATGGAAAGAATTCACAGGAAAAGGATATTCTAGAAATTTATAGAAGTTCTATTCTATTTTTCTAACTTCAAATGTTTGCTATTTTTCTGTTCTCACAGTGGAAAAAGATGTGAAAATAGAATACTGAAATTAAATGCTGTTTTTCCCAGTTGACTTTTTTAACAGTCTGCTTTCTTATAAACTACTAAATAAATATGTTTTACAGCTTGTTTTTAATTAAATAGATGCTCATCAATCAAATATTTAAATGCTGAGACACTTAATACTCTTTCTCTCATTCTAAAAATGTTTCTGGAATAACACAAATGATATCTAGCATAGCATGCCGATTAACTGGATTTCAAAGTTTCTTTCTGAGCATATTCTAATTCAGCCTGGGTTTCAACTGAAATTCCCCTCCCCTACTCGAGTTGCTCACAAGTCACTTCTCCAATAATAACCATACGTCACAGCAACCTAAGTTGGTGTTGAGCTGGTGGTGGGGTGGGGTTTGCATTAAGGTTAAGCTTATAGTTAGTTATAGACTTGCGCTCAGTGCCACCAGTCAGTCTGATGTTGCAGTTAAACCTCCGATGTCAACATACAGCATGTACTGGAGCCAAATAATGAGTAAAGAAGAAAGAAAGTGTGAGACAATCAGATACGAGAAGTACAAGACTTGGACAACTGCTGGAACACAGACAGACTGATCCCACTAGCAGTGCATCGAAATTAAAATGAGATCAGCTGCAGTAGTGCTGTTCAAAAGACAGCTTTGCGTCCGAGGAGACAGCATTTAGCTGAGGCATAGTGTCTCCTGTTTTAATCAAACTACAGACTAGGTAAAAAGGTTCTCACTAGACCTTCAGACGCACTCACGCCTTTGTCTCCCTCTCAGCATGGAGTGTGATTCAGAGTTGAATGCACAGACGATAGGTGAGTTTAAATCTCATTGATATGGATCTTCAAAAGATCATTACAATGGCTCAAGTAAGCTTAAAGTTTTAAATCAACTTGGTGTTTTGTTGAGTGTTTGGAATTTTATATAATGGAAAATCGTTTTCCTTCAATTTCATTTTTACAGCCACATTATGTTTCTTATCTTCAGAGGTATTCACATGTGCGATAGACGTGTACAGCTCACAAATTTGCTGCTGTGAGGGTTTAGGTGTAGATATAAACAGATTCAAATATATTAAAAGTGTTCTGGGTGATCATACAGTTGTTAAACATATCATACCGGTGGACAATTATCTTGATGATCTGTTTTTATTTTACCTTCTCTCGTGTCTTTTAGTTGAAAAATGGTGAATGCAAAAAATCATGGCATAATAAACAGTATAATGTATATCAGTGGCATTAAACACTTATTTAAAAGGCACCTATTATGGCATTTAAAATATTCCTAATATTGTTCTAGGAGTCCCCAACAACAGTTTTACATGAATGCAATGACAAAAAACACTTTTGTTGTCTTATAATATGCATTTATTTTTACCTTATTTGCTCACCGACTCCCAAATGATTCGTACAACGACTCATTTTTCTAAACCACTCCTTTGCGTGACGCTAATCGGCGGTGATTGGTCAGTTATTGTTTGTTAGCGTAACGCATAAACATATTGATAAAGCACTGCAGTACTAAAAGACACTCTATTCTTTATGACAACTCCAATAACAGCGACAAACATTTCACACATTTAAAAAAATTGACATTGGAGACCGAAGCTGCACTGAGCGTAACTTACACACACACGCACGCACATACTTAATGCGCCTTCCCCCCTCGCGCCCCGATGCTGCAAAACCCATAAAAGCAACAATTATTAATAATACTTACAGGTTGTGATTCGGAGGAGGAAGTTGATCCATATACACTGAGTACTGAGACCTCCTTCAGGAACAACCGGCTTGCGAATCCACATTTGAATTCATTTATGTTTTTGAACGATTCGTCATTAAAATGATGAGAACACAATCGTCGGACTATACTGTTGTGGTATCGTTGCAAATATGAAATCTAACCACCAATTCTTCACATGTTCGTCCCTGGTAAATGAAATCAAAGTGGCTGAACTATCTTTGCATTGTAGAACACAGCGTCTTCTCGACATGATGCTATGATGAAGTATTTATGTTCTAGATTTCAAGTTTACACTCCCGTCTGCGCGCGCAGTAACTGGGCACGGCCAATATGCTTATGTTTCGTATCTACGTCACTACGAAACAGCCAATGACTCGTTTCAAAAACAAATCATTTCATAGACTCAAGGCCATTGCACACCGAGTCCGAAATTCGCATCCGAAATTTTCGCACGTTAAAAAAAAAATTCGACCTCACGTTATGTCAGTCACGCTTGCACACCGCCTCCGAAACTTTCGTCCGTCATAAAATTAATCGGATCGGGTTCGATTTTCTGCGTTTTTCGCATCCAGAGCCAGCATTTTGAGAGGTCTTTTGACAATTCAGGGCCGGGGGGAGCTCGTCCTCAAATCATTGCACATATGCGCCGTGCTTTCAGTTTCGGTTTTCAATTCGATCAAGTGTTTATCTTCTCTTCTCTATATTGGATTATGAAATTAATAAACCTCCCCTTTCAATCAGATTGAAATTTAGGATCGAATAAGGTGTGATTGAGCAGCCTATTCGATAACTATTATTTGGGCACAATATACACAATAACAGCCTAGCTGTTCTGTCTGCCCAGCGCTGTGTGCCAGGGTGTGTGTTTGTCCGTGTGTGTGTCCATACCTGGTCCATTTCAGACACACTGCCAGTCTCCGTTCAGAATCGATTGGTTCACGGAAATTGGTGGTCTTGTTTTTAATATGTGGCTCCAGAATCGCTAGCAAAGCGTCCCACTGACATTCTGAGGTAAATTTTTAATCGCTCAGGATAAATTCGCAACTCCTTGATAAGGAACTCTCCTTCCTCTCGGCGCAATTTCAGGATTGGATGGACGTAATATTTTCTCTTTCTTCTCTTTTCAATAAGAGAGAGGGCAAAAATCATCCTCACTGCTTGACGAATCCATTTGGTATTTTTGCGTTTTTTCCCGCAAAGGTTTAAGAAATACGCAACGGACTCGGTGTGCAAGGTTTCTATGCGTGACGAATTTTTAGGCTGACGAACACGAAAATACTTAATCTTAATAATCTTTAATGTCATTATTATTTAAAGTTATTTCAAAGTTTGAGCCTGATTTGTTTCAACAGCACCTAATAAATTAAAGGTTTTAAATTTATTTCTTGACTAAAAACAGATGAAGAGTTATGTGACAATATGCTAGTTTTGTAATGTTTTTTTTCCAAGACAAGTATTAACATGTCTCGTCAAATACGGTAAACACTTTCAGTTTTATTGTTTTTTTGTACTTGTAGGCCTACAGTACATTTCATGTCTTTTTGCACAGATTTGCAGTCTAAAGGAGTCGAATTTAGTTTCTGAAAGTTAGAGCAAGTTTTTCAACAGTTTGAGTTGACAGATTTCAGATAAAAACACATAGTTCTATGATCACCAGTTTTTCACAGTAACCATTTAAAGTCAGCCAGTCCATTCAATCTCTTCAGCGATTATGCCAGAGGTATAGCATTCTAGCCTTTACAATGAAAGTCATCCTCTCTCTAAACTAAAATATATGTTTCCTGTCATTTGCCAGTTGAGGATACCCTCAGGGAAACCAGCTCCTTAATTAGCACAGATCATGATGACAGCATCTACGGCAAGAATATGGCTCTCTATGAGGTATCAAACTGCTTAAAACAGCACCTCTATCACGGCTAGAGCACTTTATATTTAAAATTTATTTTGTTACTAAATTACAACACACTGCTGTTTGTATGTATGTCTTTACTCACAGGACGAGATGGACAGCACTCCGATGGTGTCATCCCTCCTCAACAAACTTGCCAACTACACCAACATAACCCAGGGGGTCGTCGAGCATGAGGAGGCTGAGAGTGAGGATGGGATTCAGAGAGTCACTGTGAAGGTGAGTCTCCAACCAGACTCACACTGAGATGATAGGAGACTCAAAAACACATTGAATTCAGCTTCAACAGACATTTTGCTGGAATTTCATAGCTTAAATTGTTTTGCTTTGTGTGTCAATCTGTTTGAAGGGCCCTCAGATGGGAACTTTTATAGGTGTGTTCCTGCCCTGCATGCAGAACATTCTGGGTGTAATTCTGTTCCTGCGGCTCACGTGGATAGTGGGTACTGCGGGGATCATGGAGGCCCTTGCTATCATCTTTATGTGCTGTTCTTGTGTGAGTTTTTCCCATTGACAATATAAAAGAATTTTTTTTGGACTCACTAACCTGGTTTACCTAGAGCAGGGGTTTTCAAAGTTGATAGAGCAGTTGTCCGAAGAGAGGTCCACTGTTTAGAGTAAACCCCAGACCTAGAGTATATGTGCGAAAAGACACATCAAGGCATTTCTTCAATCATTGTTTCAATGCAATTTTGTCTCACACACAAAAGGAAAAATGTGACAAAAGAATGTCAACACTCTCTCTTTAAGTAAAGACAAATCTTGATTCTATAGAACACACAAATCCTACAGAACTATGTGCTTCAAACATTGTGGCAACAGTTTCAGCATGCCTCAAATACAGATCTAGATTAATATGGCTAACAAGGTCTGGTGTGTGGAAGAATTGTACTGTCCTGTTCAAAGCCTGGTGTTGGGTTTTTCAAATTTGAGACTAACATGACTGTGATAAACTAAAGCTAATTTTATGAAAATATAAATGATCACAAATTAATTTCATTTTGGGTTTGTGTATCTTATAAAACTTAATTCATAATTAAGACTTAACGTAATTAAATGATTGCTACTAGTGTGCATTAAAGCTATACTATAACTTTTTTTATAAAAATGAACAAAATGTTATAAATGTGAGTGTAAAAATATACATCTTTAATCATGTCTTTACCCAAATAAACTTTGATATAACTATAATGATGTAATAATATAACAATGTTCTTCTGCTAGATAAAGTTTTGTTTTAAATAACCACTAGAGTGAAAAGTTACGTAGAATAGCAATATCATTAGACCCCGATGAAAAATTTAACATTAGCCCTAAACACAAACTGAAACTAGAAAGCCCTGAAATAATTTAAACTGATGATAGTGAAACCTAACAAAAATTAAACCAAATTGTGAGTAAAATAGAAATAAAAACTAAACTAAAAAGTATAATTACCCTGCAAGCAAGCATATATAAGTTTTGTTTTACATCAGTCCTTTTCTTCATCCATAGACCATGCTGACTGCAATTTCAATGAGTGCCATTGCGACTAATGGTGTAGTGCCTGGTATGATTTCAATCTGTTATGTTCTATATATTATTTTTATTTACTCCATATTCGTTTCAAGTCAACTTGATTCTCTTCCCACTTTAGCTGGTGGCTCATACTACATGATTTCCAGAGCATTAGGCCCAGAGTTTGGAGGAGCAGTGGGTCTGTGTTTCTACCTGGGCACCACATTTGCAGGATCTATGTATATATTAGGAACCATGGAAATTTTTTTGGTGAGACAAAACTTATGCACCAACATTAACCATTTCTTGTGAGAAAATACAGTGCTCATTTGGCACCGCAGAAGAGTTTGTCAGCCCTGAGCTAACACAAGTCAGCTGATTCGATCAACTTACTCTTACATTGTCCTAATTACATAACCTCAAATATCGGATTCATTTCAAATTTTTTCTCTCTTTCCTTTTATACCCTGCTACAGACATACATCATGCCCACTGCCAATGTGTTTGGAGAGGAGGAGCCATATTGGATGCAAAATAACATGCGTATTTATGGCACATGCTGTTTAGCTATCATGACCCTGGTAGTGTTTGTTGGAGTTAAATATGTCAACAAACTGGCCTTAATCTTCCTGTCCTGTGTAGTGCTGTCAATTATGGCCATTTACGCAGGTGTCATCCAAAGCGCATTAAAGGAATCCAATTTTAAGTGAGTAATGCTGTGATTTTTTTTTTTTTTTTTACATGGACATAAACACAAAAAACAAGCAAAAAACGAAATGAAAACTTGAAATGCCTATGGCTCAGTATTCAATTGAAATATGATAAAGGTGTTTACAATTTTAAGATCACCTATATGAGATGTTATGGAGCAAATTTAATTACACAATTAATTACCCTATGCTCTCGTGTGCTTCAACAGAATCTGTCTACTAGGCAACCGCACCTTGAAAAATTCTAATTTTGACAAGTGTGAAAAGACGGAGGTCATCGACAATGTAACCCGCCCTACCGAAGTGTGGAAACTTTTTTGCCAAGGTGACTTAGGAAATGCAACATGTGATGAGTACTTCACCCTTAACAATTTGACAGTGATTGAGGCTGTTCCTGGCTTGCGCAATAATGTCATATCAGGTGAATTCTCAAATACAAAAACACAGCAAACTATACACATCTTATTTTACTCACACAAGTAATTATACACCACCCCATTTAATGATAACAAAATTAAGCAAACTCAGCTAATTTGTTTTATCAGATGATTCATTTTCTCAAACATAAGACTTCAATTAGGTAACTAAGTGGAAATCAAGTGTTATTTGCTAAGTATTACTGTTTCTCCTTTCTAGAGAACATGTGGGGACACTATGGACAATACGAGGCAATAGTGGAGAAGAAGGGACAGAGATCAGAATGGGCTTCAGATAACTCTGACAAGAACATGTCAAGGCCTTATGTCCTCAATGACATCACCACCTTCTTCACCCTTCTGGTTGGAATCTACTTCCCCTCAGTAACAGGTATAGTTTACAAAAAACAAACAAACAAAGAAACAGAAATAGAAAACAAAATGTTTTTTATCTACTCACCTTTACCATGTAATTCCAAACTTCTGTAGAAAGGCACATTTTCGTAGTACTGGCCATTCAGTATATATACCTTATGCGCCAGAAAAACAAGGGCACCGCCATCTTTAGAATATTGTCTTTGAACTTCCGTTTTTTTTACGGTCGCTCTGTCTCTATGGCATTACTGTCCAGGAGTAATTAGCTTTTGAAGTGGATTTACTTAATGTAAAGTTAACGAAAGTTATCATGGGGATTGTAATGTTTAAAGCAGATGTCTTAACAAATGTTAGTAGACCGGGAAGATTTTAAAACGAGCCGTTCATTCATAAATAGCAAGATCACTGTGAAAATACAGATCGGAAGACAAAACACAACGAGCGCAGAGCTGAAAAGGGGTGAACCGGAAGTTGCAAACGATTTTTCTCCAGTGCTGTGACGTATTTCCAAGTGAAACGGAATATTGAACAGAGGGCAGGGTTTTACTCTAGCGCTCCTCCTCTCCATCTCTCGCTCATAGCAAACTAACGGTTTGAGGGGAGTGGTTAAGCGTTTCCCCACCCAAACTGTGAAACCTACGTCATCAGAAAAAGAAACCGTTCCAGACCGGAAGTAACTTTTCAGATTTTGATTAAAGATTACTAAGGTAAAACATATTTTTAATATATATTCACTTGCACGGATTAATTGTTCACCACAAGACTAGTAATATGCGCTAACAAAGTAAATAGGTTCAATTTTGATTTCACGGGGACTTTAATGAAGATGCGTGTGTGGACTATGATTTTCAATTTCCAAAATGACAAAAAGCCCCATAATAGTGGTAATGTAAACACAGATCGTTTCTATAAATCAGTTCAGGTGACTTGGTTCATGAGTTCAACAAATACGTAGCCTAATGTAATTATATATGTAAACATAAAGGAATAAATGTGATGTTATAGAACCTGTCAACACTACCTGGCTACCTAAAATAAGTAAAATAGGGCTCGCTACTTAAAATACTATGTGGTTTAAAAACTATGTGGTTTAAAAACCCTACTGAAAAACTGTAGTTAAATTAATTTCTTCACCATTTGTGATTGTGGAAAGGGTGTTTTAAAAGTATTATGAAACATATCAAATGTTTTTCTCTGATTTTCACAGGAATCATGGCTGGATCGAACAGGTCTGGAGATCTTAGAGACCCTCAGAGGTCCATTCCCACTGGCACCATTATGGCTATTGCAACCACCTCCTTAATCTGTATCTTTTTGCTGCAAAAAAATAAAGCCTCTAGGGGAAAAAAATAAACTGTTCATTTTATAATCAATTTACTATTTAACCCCTTAATCATGCTAAACAGACATTTCTTGTGTAGTGTTATTTGGAGCATGTATTGAAGGTGTGGCGTTGCGAGACAAGTAAGTGCTATTTGGTAATGATAATAATAATATATAATAACATCGTGCTTTATAAATCCATTCAGATAAGGCCTGCAGTCACAGTTTTGCATGTAATACATTCTTTGTGTTTTTTTTGTTTTTTTTTTGCATGCTTGGTTTCGTAATAGGTATGGAGTCTCAGTTAAGAACACTCTAGTTGTTTCAACACTAGCTTGGCCTTCTTCATGGGTGATTGTGATTGGCTCATTTTTCTCATGTTGTGGTGCGGGCCTACAGAGCCTCACTGGTGCTCCCAGGATCCTTCAGGCTATAGCTAGAGATGGCATCATGCCATTCTTACAGGTAACAACATGCCCTGGCTTTCCTTTTGTGATGTTGTATTAGTTGAACACACCTTTACATGTCTTAAGGCACACAGATGTTTGTTTGAAACGTTCTTGCTCACAAAAAATACATAGAAAGAAGAAAGTGGGCAACACAGTTGAGAGAATAGTCTTCTTGATCCTGTGATGTAACTTACATGACCTATGTCTCATTGGCAGGTGTTTGGTCATAGTAAAGCTAATGGTGAGCCAACCTGGGCCTTACTCCTAACTGCAGCCATCTGTGAGATTGGGATCCTCATCGCTTCCCTAGATGATGTTGCTCCCATCCTGTCAATGTGAGTGCGTTCCCCTTGCTTTCACCTTTTACTTTGTGATATAACTAGGGCCAGGTGGAATCTGTGTGTGTGAGTGCGGTGTGGTGGGGTGGTCAACTGTCTCGATCGGGCAGTGCTGCATCGTCAATAAAGTTTATCATTTGCATGTGTTTTTAAGTCTAGTAAGCTAATATAAATAAACTGCAAGAAGGCACGAAAGAGAACTCAATTCGGTACTCGCTGTGTGAGAAGTTTTGTGCGCAACACACATCCCAAACTCATGCCCAGAAAGTCGCCTCTCAGTGCATGAATACTGATTTGAGTTCTCTTTTATGTCTTCATGCACTTGAATGGACATATTCACACAAAAATATGTCAACATGCCCATATTTACGAGTATCTTCGTAACATTGTCGGTTATGTCTTAAGTGAACATAAACAGTTGATAAGTAAAACACATGTGTAACAGTATATTTCTGTATATAACAAGATTAATCTGTATATAATTTAGTCAGTGACGTTATTTTACATATGATTATTCAGTTTCTCTACCTTAAAACTGTTGATTACACCAATATCATTTTAGCTTTCAGGCAAATAGAGATTTGTTTCAAAATTATGTTTTGATGAACAGACCTAAAATTCATTTTTAGGGAGTTTTATTTTAAAATGTGTCATTTAATATGTTTTATAAAAATGTGTGTCAGTAAAATTCGGTGCAGTAATTGTATAACTGTGGCCATTACATGCAGTTTTGCTACTCAGTTTGTTCATTTTGTGTTTTAGTATCATTACCAAACAAGGTGATGATACTAAAAGTCAAATATTAATTAAAACTATAATAGTTTCTATTATAGTTTTAATTAATAGTTGAATCGTTTTTTTCCGGTTCCATTTTAATTTTTGTTCACCTTATTTTTTTTAATGCCTATATAGTTTTCATTCATTTTTATTTTAGTTTTGGTTGTACATAAAGTTATACGAAATTAAAATAATAAATGTTTCCTTGGATATGTTAGCAAGCTAACGTGTTTTTAATTTAATTTTATTTCATCTAATATTTATTTTAATTCAAGTTTTTTTTATGGTTTTAGTTTTATTTAGCTATAATAATCTTGATTTCAATTTCTACTTTATAGGTTTTTCTTGATGTGTTACCTCTTTGTAAACCTGGCCTGTGCTGTCCAAACACTTCTACGCACCCCAAATTGGAGGCCAAGATTCAAGTTCTACCACTGGCAAGTCACACTTAATAATTTCCAAGGGAACAATGAACAGCTTTGTTGCTGCAGTGCACATTCTGTTTTCCTACATGCTAACAATGTCATGCTGTTACATGGACATGGGTTTTTCATTAACCAAATAGGTGTAGTGTAATGGTTATTAGTTCCATTTACATGTGAGTTGAGGTAGAATGGAGCGGTTAGAGTTAATGTTTGCTTGTATTAATGCACCATTGGATGTCTGCAGGTCCCTCTCTTTCCTTGGGATGAGCCTGAGTCTCTCCCTCATGTTTGTCTCATCTTGGTTCTATGCTTTGTTTGTCATACTGATTGCTGGATGCATCTACAAGTACATTGAATACAGAGGGTAAGCAAGTTTCCATGAGATTCACAGTTTTTTTTAGGTTAAATTTTCTATATTAACTCAAGAGATGATTTCATTTCCCTAACAACCCTCAGGGCGGAGAAGGAATGGGGAGATGGGATTCGAGGATTATCCCTTAATGCAGCTCGTTATGCCTTAATAAAACTGGAAGAGGCGCCACCTCACACAAAGAACTGGAGGCAAGCATTCGCAGCGCATCTTCAGTGCTATATAATAATCATCATACCTGAAAAAAAAAATCTAAGGCAAATATCATTTAACTCATCTTCCAGACCTCAGCTGCTGGTGCTCCTAAAGTTGGACTCTGACTTGGGGGTAAAACATCCACGTCTGCTTTCCTTTACCTCACAGCTGAAGGCTGGGAAAGGCCTGACCATCGTCTGCTCAGTGCTGGAGGGCACCTATATGGCTCGTGGGGCAGATGCTAAGCTCTCTGAACAGGTGAAAGAACTTGATAGTTGTCAAATACAGAGATGATTGCCAAATACAATGATTATTCTGTCATCCAGTTAAGTGTGTAATTTCTGTACCACTATTGTCAGCAATTAGAGGGAAATTAAAGAATTCTTACATTCTCTTTAGGGTAGCTTACAACCATGAAACATTATACATGAAACCATTTAGATTCTTCAGTGAGTTTTTGGTGATCTTTGCATGGGGTAGAAGGAGTGGGGGTGAGGGAAAGAAATGTAGATTAGGATGCTTCCAGTTTTTCTAGTCTTACAATTATATGTTGCCAAAATTTTCACCAATTTAGGGCTATAGTATCACATCAAAGATTAACACAGTTTATGGAACATTTTGATACTCAGTGCTGGTTTTACCAGAAGGTTTCTGTCTCAAACCCTACAAGAAGCAAGTCATTACCATTGTATGCCCTTGGGACTAACCTAACCCACTGGATTGCACAAGAGAAAATAAGTTTATGGCTTGTGGTGACATTGCATGACAGTCACAAAAACAAATTCCCCTTCAAGTCCTGACCTTCCAGTCATTTTTAATCTACCTATAGTCAATGTTTTCTTTATGTTAAACAAAGTTCTGCTTGATAGTCAGAACATTTTATTGAATTTACATTTTGTATTAAAATCTATTATACATTGAGTGTTATTAACATATATCCATGTTTTTGTACTTTTACAGAATATCAAAGCAGCCATGGCAAAAGAAAAAACTAAGGGTTTCTGTCATGTGGTGGTGTCCTCTAATCAGCGGGATGGTTTCTCTCACCTGATCCAGTCCGCAGGGCTGGGTGGCATGAAACACAATGCTGTGCTGGTGGCCTGGCCCGCACACTGGAAGCAGTCAGAGAGCTCCCTCTCTTGGAAGAACTTCATTGGTGCGCACTTGACATTTCTGATACTAAGCTGCTAGAAAGTCAGATAATCAGCTTAAGGCAATGAGGTCAGGGATTATTGATGATGATTATAAGAGTTAAGACGCTAGCTGAGCTTTATTATGAGCGAACTGTTGAAGGCTTTAAGTCTCAAAGACAGAGGAAAAAAAAGCTGGTTAAATAGGAGTAATTCAAATAATTCCAGATCAGTTATGTTGTTCACAATGGTGTAAAAACATTTCATGAAATATCAATCAAAATAGTAAAAATTATTACATTTTTACCCCCCAAAAGAAACCATCAGAGAGACAACAGCTGCCCACCAGGCCCTGTTAGTGGCAAAAAACATTGATACATTTCCCACAAACCAGGACCGGTTAGCTGAGGGTACCATTGATGTCTGGTGGATTGTCCATGATGGTGGTCTACTCATGCTTCTTCCGTTCCTGCTCCGCCAGCACAAGGTAGAAGGCGACAGAATGTCTGATACGGCAGCGCTGCTCTTTTATTCAACTGTAGATTTCACACAGTGCTTTTCCCTGCCCTGCAATCATGTAGGTTTGGAGAAAGTGTAAGATGAGGATCTTCACAGTGGCTCAGATGGATGACAACAGCATCCAGATGAAGAAAGACCTGCAGACCTTCTTGTACCACTTGCGTCTTGAAGCGAAGGTGGAAGTTGTGGAAATGGTGGGATACCATTACAATTATATTATGATATTATATTATAATGATGGAATGTTTGCAAGCTACTGGAATTTTTAGGCACTTTTAGGTATGACCTCACTGGCCACCAGTGTTGTGCAAGTTACTTCCAAACTGTAATACATTAGGTATTACTTGTTACTGTTATTTAAAAGTAATTCATTACCTTACAATATTACTGTCTCATAATTGTAATGCGTTACATTACTCATGTATTACTTTTGAGTTACTTTCACCAAAATAACTAAGTAGAACTTAACTTTGGGGCTGTAACGATATGCAATATGAAACCGAAATCGCGATTCGCCACATCCACGAACCTACAGAATCGCGACACACCTCTTCCAACTCCAGCGTTATTCTCCTTACCGTCCATATCCAATGCTGCCTTATCTTTAAATTAGGCTATTAGTATTATTTGAAGTTAACATTATAAAATACGTAGACCTACACCACAAAACTAGTTGAGGATAAATTATTTAAAATTGGGGAAGTCAATGACATTTGCAGTCAAAACTTGAAATAAAAATTCTCAGAAAATTCATGTATTGAAACGTATATAGGCTACTTCCTTAAAGGACTCCAGACATTAGACAAATATCAGTCTATGTTTTCTTTTTAATATTAGGAAAAAGACACACATTCATGCGTGACAAAAAATAGGAGGCAAAATATATTTTTTGTAATTCTGTTAATTACACTGCGCAAATCGGATGAGGAAGGGTTGGCACTCCAGTCTCCATAGAACTTAAAATGTTCATTTTATTTTAGTTTTCGTGTTCGCATTTATGAGGAAAAAACAATGTTACAGACGCGACCTCTCTGAACTGGCACTGAAAGACTGCTTTAAAACTTTCACATAGTCTGTTGCCTTTAAGAAGTAAAAGCAGACAATACACTGTAATACAACTATAATACAAGCCTCACTGAACATGTAACGAGTAAAATATTACTGAAAATTGATTAGTAATGCCTTACACTACTGCGTTACAGCAAAAAGTAATATGTTACTGTAATGTATTACTTTTGTAATGCGTTACTCCCAACACTGCTGGCCACTATGTCATTATCTCTGTAGCACGCAGGCGATATCTCGGCCTTCACCTATGAGAAGACCCTTGTGATGGAACAACGCTCTCAGATGCTGAAGCAGATGCAGCTTTCGAAGACAGAGCGGGAGAGAGAGGTAATATTTCTCGACCAATCTGTTCTTTTGGCATTGCTGTCATGTTATTATGGGACTAAATCAGTGTGGTTGCAGTCAATACACTTCACACAAAATCATACGTTTTAGATTTAAGTTTTATAAGTTAAGGCATTACTTGCATTAGAGTAAGTTAGAGCACTGTTTTACATAAAGCCTCTTCCTCCTACTTAACAATTTTGGATTGTTTGCTCTGTGGCGACTGCCAGATTCAAAGCATTTCAGATGAATCCCGGAATTCCGTCAGGAGGAAGCCCTGCGACCAGAAAACATCTCACAAGAATAAGTCACAAGTGCCAACTGTAATTCTGGACGAGGTAGCTCAGGGGTTTTCCTCTCACCGATCACCTATTTTCACTCTCTGTCAAGGCTAGATAACCATCCTGTATAACTCTGCTGAACTGCTCCATCCAAACCACCTCTTTTTTTACTGGGGCTGGTGCCTGAGCCAGAGCCAGTGCTCAACTAGGGTTGGTACTTGCTCAGAGATTTGGGAGCTGTGGAATTTCTGCCCACTGACATCACAGGTTCTCTTGTTCGAGAGACTAGGATTTGTACATCAGGGTTTTTTTTTTTTTTTTGCGTGTTAAAGCGCAGCTCTGTTCCAGATTGGGCAATGGCTTCTGGCACCAGCCCCAAAAGTGGTAATCCATTCACATTGTGAGACATGACAGAGCCACAGCTTTCATCAAGAGATGCCTTTTGCAACTATAATTCTGCTATGGTTTTCACCTCATATATTTGAAAATTCCTTAGTATTTAGCAACAAGCACAGCAGGGCAATGAAAATGACTGTGGCCCTGAAAATGTCAAGATTTCATTTGTTTACAGCATGTCATGCATGTCATTATAGAGCATGAGTTAAGAGCATGAGTCTCTCGTCTTCTGAAGTTTGAGTGAAAACGTGCAGCTCTACTAAATATACTGCTTTAATAAAACTACACTAGCATTGTGTAGTTTTATTATTTAAAAAAAAAGGGCAAACTGTGTGGAAACTGTAAACCTTTTTTTATATTATTCTTTGATTAATAGTAAGTTCAACAGAACAGCATTTATTTGTTTTTACTGTCATTTCTGATCTATTAAATGCATCCTTGTCAAATAAAAGTATTAATTTCTTTCAAATAGATCATACTGACCCCAAAATTTTGATTAGTAGTGTATACATACTTATTGGGGTGGTGATGGCGCAGTGGATAAGACACATACCTTTGGTGTGAGTTACCCGGGTTCGAATCCACTGTGAGACACCAATGTGTCCTTGAGCAAGACACTTAACCCCTAGTTGCTCCAGAGGCGTGCGACCTCTGACATAATAAATGTAAATGTATACGTGTATTATGTACTGTAGAGTGTTTGATCTTAACGGTCAGTGACTCATTAGTCTGGTTACTAATCCATAACTTGTGTTTGTGGGTATCGCAACCTTCCTGCAACACTCATTCCCCTGCTGAAAAGATCAGCACAGCTGGTATAAAATACTGATTGCTTATTGAGCAAAACTTACTTTGTAAATCACCTTGATCTGCAACCAGCCTGGACCACCATGTTAATTCACATTGGCCCAAGCTGATCTTTTCAGCACAGTCTTTAAACAAAGATTGTCTATCTAGGTCCTGTAAACCTGCTTCCCAGCAGCATTTTTACCTAACGTTAATGCAGTTTATTGTTGAAACTTAAGCATTGTGTCTTGCTCTTTCAGCCTCAGCTGATTCATGACAGGAACACTAAGTCACATGCCGTTCAGAACGACAAGCCCACACCCACGTCCGACAGGGTCCATATGACCTGGACCAAAGAGAAGCTGATTAGTGAGCGCAACCGCCTTCGGGAGGCCAACATGGCTGTGCGGGACATCTTCAATATGAAACCGTGAGTTCATAGATCAAATCCATTTTTGCAGTTTATCTGAACGGTTGTGTCATCTTTCATAATTAAATGGTTTAGTTTTTTTTTTTTCACACCAAGATATTTTGTTTTGTCCTTCTAGAGAGTGGGAGAATCTGTAAGTTCCTTTGACTTTTATGCAAGTGGTTGATGTGCTTAAAGGGCTGGCATTAGTTGTCTGGTCTGTATTACAGTAGTAGATGTAAACAGGATGTGTTGCATGTGTGTCACACTAAACATGCAGCATGATTTTGGTGTGTGTCTCTGTGTGTGGCCTGCTTAAGTCAGTGTGAGTCATAGCCAACGGCATGTGTCAGCATGAATAGTCGTGACAGAGATGTTTCTGTCTGCATGTGTATCAACACTAACTTTGTTCTTAGAGATAACATCTACAGTTAGCAGCTACTGTATCATTATGGTATTCATTCGTTTAAGTGCTGAGTCCATTTCATTGCATTAATGATAAGAACAACCCATTTTTGTGTTGTTTGTTGGTTTGTTTTTTGCTGTTGAGATGTTTTTGTTTAATTCATGTTTAATATTAACATTTATATGAATTGTACATTTATTTTACATTACACTCATTTAGCAGTATATGATTCCTTTGCAAAAACTGGCCTTTGGGTAATTCTAAAGACTTCTAATACGTCTCCACATCTCTATCAATGAGGTTATCAATAATTTCTAGCACTGGATACCCATCATATATGAAACCATTTTAAAGGAAATACCAAAACAATATGCTCACTGATAGCATCAACAAACAAGTATGAATGTCTGCTAAAGGAACTTTAACAATGAATTCTTCGGACACACACTCCACACACTAACATACACTAAAAATCTAAAGTTTGGGGTCAAGGCTTAATATTATTACTAATTTTAAAGAAATCAAGACTTTTATTCAACAAGGATTAATAAAAAAGTAACAAGACTTTTATAATGTTGCAAAAAAAATCAAATAGAATAAAATCACCAGTTTCCACAACCAATAGTAAGCAACACTATTGATAATAATAAGAAATGTTTTTTGAATGGAAAATCAGCATTTTAGAATGATTTCTGAAGGATCATGTGACACCGAAGTGCAAAAATAGAAAAACCGTTATTTTAAATTGTAATATTATTACACAATATTACTGTTTTCACTGTATTGTTGATCAAATAAATGCAGCTTTAGTGAGGATAAGAGGCCTCTTACAAAAACATTAACAAATCTAACTGACCCTAAACTTTTGATAGTGCTTGTAAAAAATATTTAAATGACATATACGAATATTTTATTTCTTATATTTATTTCCCTATTGAGTTGTTATTTTCATATACGATTTCTCATATTTATCAAAGTCTAAAATCTTAAAACTAAGTTTTGATGCTAAATGTGAATGACTGGCTTTTTCACAGGGATCAGACTAATGTGAGAAGAATGCACACTGCAGTGAAACTGAATGAGGTTGTAGTTAACAAATCCCAGGGAGCCCAACTGGTGCTGCTGAACATGCCAGGACCACCCAAAAACCAGGGCGGGGATGAGAACTGTATCCTTTCATCAGCTGAAATGCAGACAGTGGCACATCTACTTAGAGGGGCTGTTATATGGATAAAATGGAAAGAATCGTGATAACATAGTCTGTCATTTTCTTTCAGACTGAGAGTTATTCTTTAAATGTCACCTTGCAGTTGCAGTTCTCCACACTTTTCCTTCACTCTGAGTTCAGACATGGAGTTCCTGGAGGTCCTCACAGATGGATTGGAGCGGGTGCTGCTGGTCCGAGGTGGCGGCAGGGAGGTCATCACCATTTACTCGTAGCATCATGCAGGAACATACACTGAGGAGAGCATTTCTGTCAGGAGAAGCTGTCTAGAGCTACAGAAACTGTACAAATGGGCTCAAGACAGGAAGTCCCACTCCAGCTGCAGGCCAGCACAGCACATTTGAGGATTCTTTTCATTTCCTTCTCATTTAGCAGTCCAATTGTGATCAGATCGACGAAAACGTATTTTAATAACAGGTGTAAACAGACGTGATCCATATTAATCATTTAAATGGAGACAGGCCAGAGACCTAGATTTATCCAATAAGACTTGAAGAGAGTGGCATCAGCTGCCTTATTGCTGAGATATGTAACTCTAAGGGACAGTGTTTATTTGTAATTTTATGTGTTAAATATGTAGTTTTTCATCTCATCGCATTATTCTGCTGAGTTTTGATATCAGTGTTGCTCACAGTGATTTTATCATTAGCCAAACATTAAATCTGTCAGTATTGAATATTTCATAGTTTTAATACTACTTTTTTCCCTATTCTTTTCATGACACTGGCAATATTTTTCTCAAAACAAATATGTATAATTTATATGAATGTTTTTTACATATTTTATATTAAAAAGTCTTTCAAAAGTGTCATAAAGGTAAATTCAGAGTGTATATACTCATGAATACACTCCTTGTTGGAAAAAGTGTAAATAATTTTAAAAAAAATGTAGGCTATGTGTTGGTGAATCATTTCTGGAAATGTTTTTTTTTTTTTTTTTTAATTACAATCAACTCTTGCTGACAGGCCTGATATACAATGCACACCTTCCTCTCCAGTAGAGGGGGATGAACACAAACCATTAAATACTCCCATTGTGATACATTGTTTTGCAGTAACATCTCAGCTGTCAGTAGAACAGACAGGACTGAAATACTTGATATGTTTGAGATTTAGTGTTCTGTGGGTGCCGTACTGGACACTGTATCAAAGATTTATTGTAACCACAAAATATTATCTAAGAATACTGACCATGGAAGAATATACTTTTAGGGAATAACAAATCCTTTTACCCTGTAAAACCCTAACTTCTTGCTTTATATGCTTCTTGTGTTTCACACGAGGCTCTATTTTCAGTTAATTCTCTTGGCAAGTTTTCTTGTCATGTGGTTTGAAATGACTAATTTCAACAGCTTGCAGTCATAGAACACCCCATACACAACGACACTGTATCCCGAGCCAACCGTGTCTCACTGTGCCTTCATGCAGGGGTAGTTATATCTTTTATTCACAACTTTTTGTGCCATTACCTTTTTTTTTGTAAAGAATAAAAACATTCATCCATGATTCCGCATCCACTTTTTCAGTAATTTTCCACATACCGTGTGTTCAACATAATGGGTTTTTCTGTTCACAGCACTAAAGGATACAAGTGTTTTATGATGGTTCCTCATGCCAAAGCCTCTCTAGCGTTTCACCTTGAACATTCAAAATGATTTAATGATCATGTCACATAGTTATATCTATATCATATAATATTAATCATATCAATCATCATAATTCATGATAACAATTATAAGTCCATATCAATGATGAACTGAAAGTCATAAGAAAGAAAGAAAGAAAGAAAGAAAGAATCTTAGCACATTTTCTGTGCCTTTCCCCTCATTTCTTTGATCTTCTTGAGAATGAGCAAAGGTATTGTATAGGTGTCAAGTGAATGTCATACTGAAGATCCTAAAGATTTGTCAAGGGTCAACACACTAGCTGTAGCATGAATGTCTTTTTCTTCCTAGTCCACAAAGTCAGAACATAATAATAACAATCCGTCTCTTTCATGCTAGGGTAAAATGTAGGTGGAATAGTCTTAAACATAAAAGATCTAAATAGAGCTAAAAAGAGTTTTTCACAAGAGTTTGTCCCATAGTGAACTGTTTACTCTCTAGGGTTTTTTGTTTGTTTGTTTTGCCTTAGTCCATTATAATTTTTCACAAGGTACTATTACACCAAGACCTCAAAAAACATTTCAATGCCTCACAAAATTATTAGCTTTTCTGATTTTAAATATTTTTGCGCTAATCACCCGAGCTGTAAAGGTCATGGCTGCATCCGAAATCGCATTCATAGTTGAAAAACAGTATGTGACAAAAGAAGTAGGCTTACTCATAAAAGAGTAGGCCTAGGTAAAAGGTACACGGATAACTTACTTTCGGCGAGATTCAGAAGTGTGCCCATACCACGATGGACACTTTACTATCCCATGAGGCCAAGGGAGAGGATTTGTGAATGGCATGAGGCGACGTAACTGACACTGGTAGGTCACATGATAATGACAATTTGGGAACTGCACGTCCGGATTACACGCATACTACACACTATATAAAACATAGGCTACTTTTTTAGTTTTGAGCAGTCGTGAAGTACTCATTTTTTCAAAATAAGTACTTCACTCTAAATAAGAAATGACTGAATAAGAAATTACTTCATCGAAAAACTGATACCACCAGTAGTTCACGCTTCCCAGTAGGCACGTAGGCACGCATAAATTCCGCATTGATGCAGGATGCTCGTCAGTTTCCGATTGGGGAGATTAAAGCGGAGGAAAAACGAGGAAAACGGGATTATGGCAGAGTCTTCAACATTTACTGTCCTCCCGTCTTTGAAACGAAACTTTCATACGTTTAGATGTAATTTTATATATTATGTTTATTTAATAGCCTATACGTTTAAAAAGAAGCATATACACACAACGAGGGGTGTCTGTTTTGTCTGTTTTTGTGACTAACGTTTCTTTAGTATAACCATGGAGTATAAAATTCAATATAAATTCTCGGTAGGCTATCGCATCGGACTCCACGATGAAGTTATCGAGCATAGACCGGAAATACCACCGTGCATAGAGCCCATTGTGATGTATGTAGCCTATATCCCAGTGAAACGGCTTTTCGAACAACTTTTACAAAAAAAAAAAAAAAAAAAAAAAAAAAAAAAAAAAACATTCTTTGGTATAATTTTCCTCAACAGCACTGATTCAATCAATGAACAACATTCACCAATTCACTAGGATGTCTTGACCTAATTTTTTAATTTAAGACCACTCTTTCAGATTAATCCACAGTAAAGACACAAGGTCTACTCTGTGATTACAGACTCTTGACTGCTGTAATAAATGGTGCAAGCTGAAAGCGTGAGGTCAGTATTTTGTGTAATTGACATCCTCACCAGTGCCCGTGTTGCAGCCCCCATGCAGCTAATACAGTTACATCCCACGAAATGAAATTCCTCTCGAGTCACACTGTGTCAGTGCTTCCAGCCCAGTGAATGCAGAGTCTGTTCCCTCTTCTGAACTTATGATATTATTTTGTTACTATAGCAGTAAACATTGCAAGGTACACTCTAAGAAATAATTCCGTAAAATAACAGAAAAAGTACTGGCAGCTCATTACCCGGACTTTGTCCCGTTAAAAAACGGACATTTTCTGTTAATTCACAGTATGCCCACTTTAAATAAAACATAAATTTTCTGTTATTTAATGGTATATCTATAGTAAAAAAACGGAAATATTAAATAAATCCGTAAAATAACAGAAAATGTACTGGCAGCTCATTACCCGGACTTTGTTCCGTATTTAATGAAAGATTTCTGTTAATTTATGGTTTTCCTACAGTAAAAATAAAAAAGATTAATTTATGCAATACACCTACAGCAAATAGAAATTTTACTTTTCTGTTAGTTAACAGTGTAATGATAACTCTTGTTGAAAACATTTCAAACAAATCTTCTGTGATTAAAAAATAGTTTTATTTACTTATAGATCTACAACAATTCCATGAAAACTAAAATACAAGGGAAAAAAAAAAAACACAAAAGGGAAAAGTATATATAGTTTCTCATCTCTAAATTGTTTCAAGTCTGCTAATTTACAACACTTTGTTAACATTACAACAATTGCATCCACTGAAAAAATATTTTAAAATGTGTGAAGGGAAAAAGTTTTTCAGAGGAACATGGATTGAGGCGGGGTGGGGGGGTGGGGCTCTTCTTGTCTTCAGGTAAGATGAAGGCTGTAAAATAAATACAAAACACTATTTTGTGAGGCCAGGACATACTGTATTGACATACAGTATGTGTCAAAACAAAGAAAACAAAGATTCTAGGTGGGGAGAACTCATCACTCACCAAGAAATGTGTAGTTAATTCTTCAAGGACTGCAGACTTGGGTTTAGCCACCAAAAACTACAGAGGGGAGAGAACAGTGTGTGGCTTATCCATCATGATGTTTCAAATTTAGTTACCGTGTACTGTAATGGTTCCGTCTACGGTTAACCGTACCTGTCTGTCTCGCGGCGAGAGGCCTGTATAACGGCCCAGCTGTCCCACCAGGTTGCCGTTGTTCTCTCCGTGCCGACACAGGTAGATGATTCAGGGCTGGATGTAGATATTCATCGGGTAGATTATCCAGGATCTGTTTGATGAGGAAGTGCCGATCCCCGTCTATCACCTAATGAAGGAGTGATCGGTATGTTCAGTTAAAGTTCCATTTTCAGATTTGACAAAAGCTAAAACTTTACATGGTTTTTCGAAGTTTTTCATACAGGGACTTCAGCAGTCTTGAAGGAATGTAATACGTTTGGTTTCCTTCATCTCAGCCACTTCGATCTTCGTTCAGGATTTCTGCACAGAAAAGTTGGATATGGAGAAAAAAAGATGTATTTTAGCTACACAAGAAAGTAAATGAAGGAAAATTAACTACACAGTATCATGCAGACCAGATTGAGGTTGAAAAACAATTGTAAAATATTTTACATTCGTTAAATTAACTATAAATAATCAGCCATCCCTAATTCTTTCAAATTCAAACACTATATAAAATGCTAAAGCCAAGTTCACACTACAGGATTTTAAGCCCGATTTATGCCCGATTTGCAATTTGTTGAGCTCGCCGACAGGTCAGGGTGTTGCGGGGGATTAGCGGACGATGAACGCTTGCCAATCTGTTAGTATGAAAGAGCCAACAATGCAGCGAAAATGCTCGCAGACGCGTCGCCGAGCCCAGAAAAATATCTAGACTGCTAGATATCCAGAGCCGTCGTGCGACTCAAACTCAGTGATGTCATGAGTACAGCCAACCATAGCAACGCATGGGTTGAGACACCAGGTAAATCTTAGTTTATTTATTTTTTGCATTTTTTCTCAGAGCAGATCGTCACGCAAACAGTGTGCAGCACTAGTTTCTGTCTGATGTCCATATTCACGTGTGTTTCGCGTGGATTTTCGTGACAAAACGTGGTTTGTAGATAAGATAGAATCGTTGGGTGACAGAGTTGTTGTCAACTCCGATTGCGCTACGATCTGCTCTGAGGAAAAAAAGAGAGAGAGAAGATTTGGTGTCCTCAACCTATGCATTGCTATGATTGGCTGTACCCATGACATCACTGAGTTTGAGTCGCGCGACGGCTCTGGATATCTAGCAGGCTAGATATTTTTCTGGGCTCGGCGACGAGTCTGTGAGGCATCTGCGAGCGTTTTCGCTGCGTTGTTGGCTTTTTCATACTAACAGATTGGCAAGCGTTCATCGTCCGCTAACCCCCCGCGATTTGCACGCGATAACACCCTGACCTGTCGGCGACTCAACGATTTGCAAATCGGCGTAAATCGGGCTTAAAATCCTGTAGTGTGAACTTGGCATTAGCTTGTCTGCTCAACTATACATTATAATATGTTTAATTATGGTCAACTAAATAAACAGAAACATAATAACATAATCTATAAATCATTTAATTAAATTAATTAACATGTGTTGCTTACCTTTATATGAACTCCAGGATAAGTGCCTTTTTCTTCAGGTATTTTGTAGCTCACCGCCTTAATGGGGTAGAGATGTGGTAAGTAATAACTTCTTGAATGACAGCAATCCTGAATGTCCACCACCCGATCTTAAACAAAAAACGAAAAAATGTATTACAAAATGATATTACATTACACGATCACTTCAGAAAGCCGCTTTAAAGGGGTATTTCACTTTAAAATGAAAATTCTGTCATCATTTATTCGGGTATTCAGCAACCACATTTTTATTTATCAACATTCTTCCTCAGACTTTATGTAAATTTAAATGTCTGTTGGCAGTATTGAACACTCATAGTTATTAATAATAAAAAAAAATGCTAATAAATCAAAATACAAACCCCTAGGCAGCATGCAGGTGGTGCTTGGGATACAAACTACAGCAGCAAATTCCTGTCAATAGATAAAAACAACAGAAACACTATGAAACAAACTGAGGAGGGATCTGGTAAAGAATGACTAACGTTACAGGCAGAAGAGTAGATACTAGCAGTCATGTTAAATGTAAATTAATATTTCATGGTCAATATTTTAGTTTTAAAAGTCGTGTCATCTAAAACAAAAACAAGTTTAACCTAAACATAACGTTAACTTACCTCATCTGGCAGAAAAGGTGGTGGTGTTTTCCTTGATCCAACTCTTACTGCATCTTCACACACAATATCTTCACGTTGTATCTTCATGCCTTTTACATCAAGCAAGTCTTGACGGCCTTTACTTTTCTTGACGATTCCTCTGCTAGCTTTTGTTTGAAGGCATTCAATTGCTCCAAAAACAGCAACGTTAGCAACGTTACTGCATTTTATCACAACTGGTTAACGGATTCGCTCGTCAAGAAATAAACCGCATCGCCGACAAATAAAAGTATAAATAAACCAAAGTAAAACGAGGACACACTAGAATAACACATATATCAGGGAACCTCCACGATACTAAATCGTTTAATGTGTGACGATATGCATAAAATGATAAACGCGACAGCTCCGATCCGACATTAATTTGCCCAACATGCCAGATGGCAAATAAATGACGTTACGTTAACAGCTTATTTGAACATAAATGTCGTATTTTACCACAGACGTGTCAGAATGGCTTCCACACACTCGAAATCCGACTTTAATGAGCAACTTTGGCCGCGGTCATCTGCGTGTGTAATGGCAGTTGTGGCTAAAACATTTCGCGCCGACAGGTTATTGTTCCCACAATGCAACGCATAATTCAAAATACGGGTAAATGACCTGTAAAAGACAAAAACGGAAAAATCCTTCTAATTTATATGCTACATTGTACCGTAGTTTTACGGAATTTTTTTACAGTGTACACAACATCTCTTAATGTTCAGATGCAATGCTGAAAATAGAAATCAGCTTGGAGGGCCAGAAGGGTTTGTTCTGGTTTGGGGCTGATGATGGACTAGATTTGGTTCACCAGAAAAGCCTATTTAGCTGACCATGTTGCTCTTTATGCAGCACAACAGCATCCCAGTGTTTCTAAAGGCTTCCAGAGTTACACATCATCAGAGCAGTTCTGGAGCATGAAAATACAATGACTTGGTAACACTTTACAATAAGTTTCATTAGTTAACATTAGTTAATGTATTAACATGAACTAACAATGAGCAATACATTTGTTACTGTATTTATTATTCTTTGACAACTTTACTTAATAAAAATACAGCTTGTTTGTTCGTGGTAGTTCACAGTCCATTAACCAATGTTAACAAGATTTTAATAAAGTATAAGTAAATGTTGAAATTAACATTAACAAAGATGAATGAATGCTGTATAAGTGCAGTTCATCAACTAATGTAGCCAAAATGAACCTTACTGTAAAGTGTTTCCAATGAATTAATGTTTCCATTAGAGTCCATTGGAATGAATTGTAACTGACTTTACACATGCTCAAAAGGATTTTTTAAAATGTTGAAATAAGTGTCTTATGTTCACCAAGGCTGTGTTACGCCCAGATCGATTGGCCCAATCTGATCAGCGGGTGAAGGTCTCACTGTTTTTTCTCGGGTTTCAAAGTATTTTTGATTAAATGTGTACCGTCTGGGCCAATCAGACAGACACAAATTATTCATAATGTTTAATGAATAATCCAGCAAACTCACTCTCCCAACAAAGGTCTGGAACGTCCCCAAAAACTAACATCACAAATGAAGCCTACTGGCACAACCTGGAACCTGGATCCTGTTACAGGACACATTGATAACAAATTTTACGACCCCAATAATGAGAGTCCAATTTAAAAATAATGATATATCTTTAAGACAACTTGCTGTGTATGTTGTGTATAAACCATAATGTGTTCTTCATAAAAAAAATATTTAAAAAAACAGCCCAGTAAATTTAAAAATGAAAACCATGTCAAAGCTTTCAATAGTTAGTTAGTCAATAAAGACTTATGAGAACAAGGAAAACATCTGTTTCCCATGTTTAGATGAGAGACACTGACTTTGAAGATGTGGAAGTTCAGAGAACATATCAACATCAAAAATATCTCATGTTAGTCTCATCAAATGAGTCATCAGGAGGCTGGGAAACATCCATCAGAACTTGTTTGTAATATACAAGAGTTTTCTATAACAAATACAGGAAGTGACTGCTCTCCTGAGACCAGACTTGTTCCACTAATCTACATAAGACACTGAACTTCAAAAAAATCAAAATATGGGTAAATAAAGACTTTAATATTGTGGATTAACTGTTCTGATCTGATGACTGAACGTTTTTCATTTACATTTTACATTTATTCATTTAGCTGACGCTTTTTTTCCAAAGCCACTTACAATTGCTATACATGTCAGAGGTCGCAAGTGTCTTGCTCAGGGAAACATTGGTCTCTCACAGTGGATTTGAATCCAGGTCTCTCACACCAAATGCATGTGTCTTATCCACTGCACCATCACCACCCATTTAGAAAAGAAAAATCATGCTACATTAAGAAAGATCATGCACTTATAAAGATCACGCTAAAATATTGTCCTCACTCTCAAGTCTATGGATGCTTTGGTGTTGCAAATTATCTTCTTTTGGGAACCCTGTACAAGCTACTGGTATATACTGCAAGACTTAAACCGAGTTATTCAACTAAACTTGGCGTCTGTGTACTTAACCTAATGCTGAGGTCAGCTGACCTTGTTAACAACACATTACAGTATGTGTGAGTTCTGTCAGAGATTAACCTGGGTTCAATGAACAATAATTGGTCAAACTGATTATATAGGTCACATGTGTGCAATATTTCTTCACAGATATCATTAGAGGCATTATAAATTGAAGATCCCAACGCTTAGTAATTTTAATAAACTCAAAATGGCTTAAAAAAAATAAGTAAAAAAAGTCAAATAAAGCATAGATGTACTTTTTTTGTAAACCATTCCAATAATCTTAATTTCCTTCAAAGGGCTGCAGATATTCATCAGAGGTTGGTCTGGAGGAGCTTTACTGTAAGGGTGACAGAGGTAATCTTGACGCAATCAATAACATTAATTCCAAAATGTCAGTTTTATTTAACATTTAGTTATTGGAGGTTTGCATCATCTACATTTCACTGATTTGAAGAAAATTGAAATTTTTTTTTTGTCTAAGTGAGGAGTAAATGCACACTCACATTTAGACTAGAACTACAATAACCATCATGTACAATAACACAGAAAAGGAAGCTTTAGCGTTAAGTTCTGCCAGGAAGACTCAATTGTCACGTCACTAATTACCTTCTCATCTATCCAATCGCGTCTAATACTTACTGTATAAAAGACCGGTACACGTGTTTGAGTTCGCAGATGCTGACACTTCCATTGACCTCCATCCTCCCCACCACCTCCAAGATGGTTCCTTCCCTTCCTATACCTCCCAGGGGGTTGGCTGCACCCCTGCCTTCCTCTTCAGGAAGGAAATGCAGAGTCCGGACCCTCGGATTGCGAGCTAAGAAAAGGTTCTATAGAGGTTCTATCAGCGCTACGTATTTGGAACCCCTAAAATGTTCTATACACAAAAAAGGGTTCCTCTGGGTTCTATATAGAACCCTGGGGTTCCATACTTGGCCAATAGAACCTTTTACCAAAAAAAATGGTTCTATATAGAACCATTAATGGTTCTATATAGAACCATTTTGGAGTTCCATATATGAAGTGGGGGATGGAACCATTTCTGGTTCTAAATAGAACCATTTCTTCTAAGATTGGACGGGGCCTACGCCAAAGAACTTCATTGCTTGCTGGCCAATAAAAATGTATTTATTGTTACAGTATTTATTCTCCCGAGTCTTTCTGGTTTAACTCCTCTGCACATCGATTTGTCTCAACATGGGGACAAGAGAGCTGTTAGCCAATAAATGGGCAAACAAAGTAACTTGCATCACTTATTGGAAAAAGTACTCCGATATTTAGTTGTAAATAAAAAAAAAGTAATGTTACACTTTACTCGTTACTTGAAAAAGTAATTGATTATGTATACAAGTTACTTGTAATGAGTTACCCCCAACACTGCTAATGTAACTGGCTCCCACTCCTGGTCAGACTGACTCTGGGGCGATGGTCAGCGCTGTTCCTGTAGTACTCCGGTAAAGAGAAGACAATGAAGAGAAGGACGCATTTGTGATTGCTTCTCGTCTCTGCATTTACTACTAATCGATAAAAGTACATGCATATTACAGCTGTAAACATTTTGCATAATCAGGGTTTACAATTGCCAAAGTGACACCCTAATAGATAACTTTTATATACAAACACTTTAACTTTAGCACATATCCCCTTTATATAAACAATAATATGAGTGATGATGTAAAATACATTACGAATCCACTCCCTTTTCTCACTTTAGAACACATACAAGTCTGCTGTCTGCATGTTACATTGAATGACAAGACACGTGAAATTCACTCAACTACAGTCACTAAAATGTAACACATTACACAGTTTACAGACATAACCGCCTATTAACGACCACGTTTATAAACTAAGAATGATTTATAACACTAGACAATATTACCCCTTATGGATTAGAACAGTTTTTATACTTAAATCAGTTGTTTGGCGGACTTTTGGCGCTAATCGCGGAGCATTTATGCTAACCATGTGCTCGACGTGACAAACTCGTATAACTCATTATTCCTATAGCAAAACAGCTGCGTTAAACACACGCACAACTCGTTCAGTATTATTAACAGTGTGTTCATGCTTAAATCGGAGGTGTTATTTGCAGTTACCTGTTAAAGACAAGACAATGAAGAGAAGGACGCATTTGTGACTGCTTCTCGTCTCTGCATTTACTACTAATGGAGCATCACTGGCGCGTGCGCGGGTTACTATGCGACGCACGCGATGACGTCATCACGCTGGTATGCCAAGCGGAATTATTTATATGAATAAATGCCCATAAAACACACTCCTTTTTAAGCATAAAGCACAGATAAACATTGTAACCATACTTAACAGTATTAGAAAATTAACAAGCAAAGAAAGGCCTATAGGACTCACTATTACATTCCTTCCTCTTCTGGCTCTGGCTCACTCATCACAGCAGGTGGTTGTTCTCCATCTGCGAGGGGCTCAAGCAAATTTTCTGCAACCAAGGGTTGTGGTAGGTTGGGCTTTGGTTCTGGCTGTGTCCTGGAGCGGGGTCAGACATCTGTTTCCTGCTCTTCAGACACCTGATGGTCGCTTGGGTAGTGATCCAGAACAATGATTATAGGGTCTCGTCTTTGCAGAAAGATTCCATTAAAATCCAGTAAATTGTGGCTCATATCAACTAAGGCAGAAAACTTTGTTGTATATTCTATTTGTTCTGTTACAAAGATCAGACTGATCTCATGAAGTAGCGTGTGTATGCCACGCCAATTCGTATTTCCATTTTTGGCGTGCTATCAAGACGCATAATCGCTTTTCAGTGTGTTTATGAACGCCGTTGACTTAACGTTATATAAATATATGACTTACCTCAACCCCGTCCCTAAACCTAACCGTCACTGGGGTTAATGGCATTTCCCTTACCATCCTAGGAAAGAAAAAGATATGACTTACCTCAACCCCGTCCCTAAACCTAACCGTCACTGGGGTTAATGGCATTTATGACTGGAGATTTGACGTCGTGTACAGACATGCGGAATGACGCGGATGTTAATGGCGTAGACATAGACGCAAACACGCGGATATACACGCGGATAGCTCAAAATGCGTAGAGATAACACGCCACTTGACTCGAAAGTGGCGTGTATGTTTGCGCAAAAGTCATGATGTCATGTTGCAAAGATAAAGGTCCAAAGATGAAAAAGAGTTAATTGATTCTAATACGATTGATTGAACAATGTAAACTCAGGTAAATCCAGAAGGTGTAACAGAGTGCACAAACAAAAACCAACAACTGAAGAGTAGAACAGAGCAACTTAAATATGGGGCAAATGAGGCTAATGATTAACACCTGTAAAGATTAATGAATGTCCATGAAACAAATGAGAAGTGGGAAACTGAAACAAAGGTAGACAAGAACTATCGAATACAAACTAAAACTGTAGTAACACAGGAATTGTTCATTCTCTGAGTAATGCTAGTGCTGGGTCATGTCAGGTCATCTGCATTCTCCAGGATTTCAAAGGCGTTCCCACAAAACCAGCATCATTTCAAGACTAGCTAATTGCAAGTTGTTGACAATAGTCACCCATTAATTTATCACCTTAACAAAACGCTTTATCATGTAGGAGAAATGTTAGAGCTTAACCGCACCGGGATGAGGACTCTTGTGATGATAACAGAAAGAGTGTTGGTAAAGAATATGAAGGTCTCTTGTGGAGCAGGTTCTTTTGTTCGGGACCAAGGACTTCCAAAGATGTTTTGTCTGAGACTAGATCTGTGTCCCTGATTTCTTGCATTGCAGAGAGAGGATAAGAGTGCCTAGAGGCAGCTTTGCAAGTCTCTGGGGGACAGTATGGGGTTTAAAATCCCTTGGTGAAAGTAAAAAAGAAAAGCTTTTGCTTAGGTGGTCCTTCATGGACGTTAATTGCAGTTTTTTTTTTTTTTTTAAGTAGGTCTCTCAGCAGTTTGCTCGTATGGTACAGGGTATGGATTCCCTGAGCATGTACTCTTGTCTTAAAAGCACCAATAAAGAGGAAATCCTTTTAACTTTTGTTAAACTCTTCTTTGATAAATCAATAGATAATTTTAACTTTAGGCCAATAACTCATAATATTAACGTTTGTCACTTCCACATTTTGAAATGTTTAAGATGAATACAGGGAATTTCCGATGGGTTTTTGGAATAGTAGTTGTATTTATGAGTAAAATAAATAAAACTACATTGGTCATTGTTCGATTCTCATGAAATGCACTACTGTTCAAATTCTAGAAAGAAAGTAATCCTTTTATTAAGCATGGAGGATGCATTGAATTATAGTAGGTCAAAGGGACAGCAAAGGCCAACATTTAGCTATAATATTAGATTTATATTTCAAATAAATGTTATTTTGAACTTCCTATTCATCAAATTATCCTAAAAGCACAACTGTTTTCAACATAATAATAAAAAAAAATGTTTCTTAAGCACAAAATCAGCATTGAGTGATATCTGAAGGATCGTGTGACACTAAGAGATGATGATGAAAAGTTTTGCTTTTGCAGAAAATCTAGACTCCAAACTTTTGTACATAGACCAAGTGTAAATCTTGCCTAGAACTAGGCCACAATGAATTAAGTTTACCTACTAGATTAGACAACATTAGCAGCTTATCAGCATAAAGGCCTAAAAAATGTTCTTTCCGGTTTGGGCTTGGCATTGCTTGAACAGGTTCGTTAACAAAATTAATGTTTTGTTTCCCTAAAGAGTATTGTAGATATTTATAGGCTATTGTAGATTTGAGCGTTTCGTCGATAATTACCACGTAAATAAACTGCGTCTGACCAATTTTACTTAAAAAAAAAAAAACACACAATATTTTCCTCAAGCAGTGCCACATGAGAAAATTCGTGAGCAACATCGACGCCGATCCTTGTTCTGACAGCCAAGGATGATTGGAAGAAGAAAAAAACATATTTGTAAAGGGATTGAACAGCCGAGCTGTTTATGGGGTCACTGCACTAAAACGGATTTGAAAGAGTGGAGACCGCTTCTTGGAGAATTTTTGGGGTCGTATTTCAGCAGTCCGTAGCGCTGTATAGTGCGTAGACTGAGGCAGTCTTTGTTCAGCCAGTCTGAAGTGAGAGACTGGAGAGTCTGTCAGGAGGAGAGAGAGAGAGTGAGAGAGTGGGTGACAACACTCTGGAAGTGTTGATATCCACGTTCTTGCGCTAATCTTATGCTCATACTTCTGAAGAAAATGAATCTTCGGTAAGTTGATGGGATGAATATATAATTCATCATGTAAACAGATATGTATAGGCCTACTGTATTTGCGTTTAACATCACTGCATTCGTTTAGCCTCCTGTGGATCGTTGGTGCGCATCTCGCCTTGAGTCTCTCATCTGCGCTTCATGTGATGGAAGGTAGGTGAATGCTTTTAAAAATTAAAAAAAAATTAAGTGCACATTTATCATTTAGATCATTTAGATGAACTTTTTCAGCATTTTGTCTGTAAAAAGTAAATCGCCTACAGTAGGCTAGCCTACTAAACTATTAAAATATAGCCTAAAAACTACTAAAATAACTTTTAATGATGTTGTAAAATATATATTTTGGTTGATTTTGTCATATTAAATAATATATTTGACATGAAGTATATCAAAATAAACATGAAGTAGGCTTAGCCTACTTGACAAAGTTTTACAGCGTGTAATGGGAAATCAGACTGTGGTAGATTTTACAGAAAAACTGGCAAATCCAACACCTTTAGGCCTTTATGTGATATAAAGAACATGACAGAGTTGTAGACAGGTAAGATGATGATGAGCTACTTAATGAATGTGTGTGTGTGTGGGGGGGGGGGGGGGGGGGGGGGTGTGTGTACTTGTAACTATCTTTGTGAGGAATGGTTTTTGGACCATCAGAGTGAAGATAAAGAGAGTAAAGTGAGGACATTTTGGCTGTTGTGTGTGTGTGTGTGTGTTTTGTGTGAGTGAGAAAGAAAGAGAAGCTACATCAGTTAGTTCTATCTCACCTGGACACTTGGCAAAATTCTAATCAGATCTTGAAATCCTAGCAGATCAATAACTTTATTGAACTCCTATACATGCATGTTATTTCAAATCTAGATAGATGTCTCTTTCGGGTATTTGTCCAGTATTGTATTTGTATTATAAAGCAAATCCTTCGTGATTTTTATATATATATATATATATATATATATATATATATATATATATATATATATTGGTATGCAGGTATTTATCTATGTTTGCTTTTTTTTGTTCTGTTCTCCTGGCCTATACATTGTAATTATACCATATTTTAATGATTAATAAAAAATGGTTCTGTAAATATTTAAGTTACAAGAAACTTTGTATGAGTGTATATGTGTTATGGAAGCACTTGCAGAGGTTATTATAGTGCATCATGGTTAGATGGATTAATGCCCGGTAGGCCCGTGCCCAGGGCACTAGACCAGAGGAGGGCCCAGACAAGCTGAGATGAGAAATCAGAGCTCCGCTTAGCTAAACATGTACGCAATGAGAAATCCATTGTACCCATACTTAAAAAAAAAAATCGAATGAGCACCAGGGAGTCTTTAGACAGGTTCATTTCGACAGAATCATAATCTGTCCCTGCGTATCAGTACAGTGCTCCACCAACCATTTAACACCATATTTCGTATAGAAAAACAAAGTGTCTATCTGCTTGTCATCAGGTTTTATGTGGCCTTCTGTGGAAACCCTGAATTAAGTGACATGCACAGGTAAATGCATAGGTAAACATTGTGTTGTCTGATATCAATTTCTGACAGCACCTATTGGTCTGTTTGTAGAAGGCAGATTACCTCTCTTTTAGATATATTGCATATGCTTCCATCGCTGTCCAAAGCTCGGAATAGTTTCACGGCCAACTTTTTTCAACACAATTATGTGCTCAGACATCTAGAGTGGCCAAAAATGGAGGGATAAACTATCAGAAAGAAGTAAATCCTTCATATCCTCTCTGTGCAGGTTAGTTAAAGAGCTCACTGTCTTCAAAAGGCAATCATCCAAACAGCCGTGTAACTTTAGATGCTCTCCGCTGACCCGAAGAACCTCATCTGACTTTTTTTAATCTCTTTTAACTGCTAACACTTTTAAAATCTTTAGTAATTTTAAGTAATAAATGTCTAAACATTTTTCAGCACTTTATAATAAGGTTTTACTTGTTAATATTAGTTATTGCATTAAGTATCATGAATTCACAATACCATTTTTGAACAGCATTTATTAGTCCTGTTAATATTATTGCTCATTGTTAGATCATATCACTTCTTTCAGAGTGTTTAAGCTCAACAGACAATACGTGACAAAATAAACGAATAACAAGCAACTTTTAATGAACACGAAGATATATCAGAAGCTACACATTCAACACAACATTAATTAGAGGATTTAAATAAACAATGGAAGATCATAAACGGCACAGGGAGCAGGTGTGTACTCATCAGAAAACATGACGACTAATAAGGAACTAGAAAACAGCAAAAACAGAGGAAATTATTACATTAAATAAAATGTAATAAAAATGGAAAGGTTTTTTGTTGTTTTTCACGCATAGACGACAACGTTGTCAAAAGGATCCCTGTTCACACTGATCTGCAACACCGATTCAAATGCTGTATTATGCATGACAATGCATGACGTCACGTTTTTGTAGTTTGCACAGAGACAATAAAAGTTTGTTTTCAGATCCCCAAATGCCATTGTTGTGTAAATGAATGGCTAAAACATAAAAAGTTTTCTGTTTTTAGTTGAAAATGGCGTCGTGTAAACGACTCAAGAGACAAATAAAACCATAACTTAAGAAGAACAGCATTTATTTGAATAGAAATCATTTTTAACATTATAAAGTATTTTTAAGTATTTATTTCTTTCAAAAAGAATAAAAAATGTTACTGTCCCCCAATTTGGAACTGTAGCGTATAATTAAACATTTACAAGTTAAAAAATTCTGTAAAAGTCACTTCTGTGTTAAATAATGTTAACATAGAAGTATTGCGATGGCAATATGTGGCTTTTAAGGATGGATGACACAAAAATAAATTGCATTTGATGCTGGAAAAAAAAATAGTTTTACTGTTTCATGTTATTGATTTAATCCTCAGATGAAAAGGACAAAAATGAAAGAGTTAAAATTAGCCATTTTAAACAAGCAACTGAACATCTGTTTTATATTTCTTGAAGTAAGTGAACACTGAGAGAAAGAGAGTGTGAGATGTTGTTCCTCATTCTGTTCATTATTTTAGGAAGCTATTTTATCCTGTTTAATTTTGATGTTTAATGCCTTAATACACACTCTAATCAATACATTTAATTCTTAATTGATTCAAAAACTTTTCATATTAAGTTTGTACATGGATCGAACTCTCCCATTCACCTTATAATGAGGGTTAAAAGTATTATGGTAGTGACAGAATATAGTGTAGATAATAATATAGAATATCTGTGTCATTTGTCTGGGATTGTCTAACTTGTTTAAAATAACATTCACTAACTACTGATCGTTTTCCTGTGATATCCCATGAAGATGAGTTGAGTTGTTTCATATAATTTGTGGAATTTAGTGTTTTAAGTCCCCCCAGCAGTGAAGCTGTCTGAGGAGAGATCATACATTTCATACAGAGATTGTTGAAGTGAAGGCTGTTGCTGCACTTTGATTCATTTCTGCACTGTGCATGTTATACATGGCTTTGTCCTCATACCTGATGTAGTAAGTTGTGTAAAGATGGTCATCTGTATGCTTTTACCGTGGCTTGTTTTGGATTTGTTGGCATAATTTATAGCGTCATATTTCCTTGGGCTCTTCACTGTATTTCTGAATTCCTCACATTGAGAGCAAGGAACCCCTTGAAGTCCTCTAAATATAGCAAAGCTGTCACGTAGAATGGGTCATTTTTAGCCAAGTGATTATAGAAATATAAAATTGAATGATTTTGTCCATTTTGAACAGTTGGTCACCAACGTGTTCATTGTGGTCTGTTCCTTATTCTTGTCACACTTGGCTCTGTTGAGTTTAAATGTACCTTGGATCTTTCTGGCCACAATACTGAGGCAGACAGATCACCTTAGAAGTCAGTTAATTGCATCTTTTCTCTGTTTCTTTCAAAGGAGTCATATACTGTAATATGCTGAAAAAGCACAGTGACCCTAGAAGTGACATCATCATTTTACAAGGAAGTTCCGCTCTTCAGTTTTTCTGATATACAATACATCCATTTAGCCCTTACAGTGATATATTACACACATCGGAAAATGCACAGCATGGAAAAAACACATCACCCCTCCAGCCCCCCACCCCAACAAACTCATCTTTCCCAGGGAAGTCTGGGTAAGGGTCAGACTGAGTTTGAGAATGGTCTGAATGGATAGCCATTTATAAGTAGTGATTTTATTAGTGTGTTTGAATGTGAAGTCTAATTTTCCCCGCTTCCCCACTTTGGTCAACCTCGGTTGTGTTTTAAATGTGCTCTATAAATAAATGATTGATTGATTGTATGATTGATTATATAGTATGAGTGTGTGTAGTATGAATGTAATCTGGACATACTATATTCGCCACGTTGTCATTTCAGTAAATGTTGTCAGTTACGTCATTTCTCTGCATTCATAATTCCTCTCCTGTGGCCTCATGGGATGGTAAAGTGTCTATCATATACACACTTCAAACTCTAATGTTTTTGATATGAACACCCTGTAATTACAGTAACGTCCGTCTCGGTTGATCCAGTCACAAACCCAATTTATCAGAATTAATTTTAACATGAAGCATCACATAAAAGTGCTACACTTTACATCTGTCCTCCCACAGAAGCACTTACAAAGTAGAAAGAAAGAATAATAAACCAAATATAGATCAAGACATTATGTCCATTCATTATAAAAACATGGAAGCTGTTTATTTATTGGATATATTTTAAATCAGTGACCAACCCAAAAAACCTTTTGAGGGCCACCTTTTCTCTCTGTGATTATTCTTTGCCTTGCTCTCCTTCTCCATGCAGGTTTGTAATTACTTTTGGGGAGCCTCCTCCTCTATTGTCAATCAACTGTGACCTCCTGGTGGCTGATTGAAAGATTTAGATTGGACAGAACTTGGGGGGGGCTGGACATTCCTATCATTCTCTGCCCAGGAGTCGAGCCTATCACTGACCCTTAGGAACTCTGCATTACAATGAGCATGGTAAACTCCCTTAAAGCAATACCTGGTGAGTTAAGACTTCACTGGTACTCGGTCATAAGAGGGAGTTATAATGTATAACATGTCCCGCTGTTGCCTCATTCATGCTGAACTCCTGTTAATATTTGTATAACAAGGTGTAACTTTCTGATGCTACACCATCCATGTATGGCAAACAGTTACCTAGTGGTTCAATGTTATTTGAAATGTTTCATAGTTTGACAAGGAAAGTTATAGGGATTCTTCACCCATTTGCATTAAGCTTTGTATCTTTAGAAACCCAGTCATATTTTTGAATGGTCATGGGAGAAATAATGATTTAAGTGTTCCACTTCCTGCTTTTTCGAATGGCTCGCGGAGCTGTGCAATTGTGGTGCATTGTGGGAGTTGTTGTCTTACTTACAAATGCGTCCTAAAGTTATTTTCTGTCATTTCTCAGTCAAGATGGCACCAAATTCAAAATTTCTTTTACATTTTGACTACATGCAGGCCGGCGCTAGCTATAGGCAGAGCAGGTATATATATATATATATATATATATATATATATATATATACTGTATAGGGGACGTTATGTAGTATATATGTATATATATATATATATATATAATCATATTTGTTTCAAGAGTTTTTTTTTATTATTGGGAGTGGGGGGCCTCCTACATGAATATTACCTAGAACCTTCTAATGTCAAGAACCGGCCCTGCATATGACCCACTTTTAATAAAGATTAATTTTGAAATGGGTGAAATGTTCCTTTAAGCAGTTAAATGTAAAAGCAATGGGTTGGTCACTATAAACACGCATTACTGTAAAACCGAACATTTCCTGCTCTCAACAAGCTGTGCTTACTTGCATATGTACAACAAGAAAAAAGCGGGTGGGGACTGTTGCCGTAATGGAAACATATTACACAGAAGCAGCATTGAGTTTGAGCTTCTTTCTACTCTTATAGGTGTGTGAGGAGGTTATAATGACCTGAGTCAGAGTGAAGAACACTAGGCCACTGTCTGCTCGGACACAGTTCCTCCCTCTCACGCAGAAGCTCAATCTGATTGGTTAATAAAACTGACTTTCTGTGATGTCACACTGTGCCTTATGTCATGGTACCAAAGAAAACACAAATACATATTGCTGCAAGCTAAAGATTGGCTTGAATACCAAAGTATTTGTCAAGATCTCACTTTAGTGTGGAGGTGACCGTTTTGACAGTGTCCAAATATCTGTGTAGAAAACCGGCGGCTATGGTTGCCAGAAATTTACCTTAATAAATACAGTAGCAACATTTTAGGTTTTATAGACTTAACTTAAATTTACAGTAAAAAAAAAAAACATTTCATTATCTGATACAGTATAATGTTAAGTTACTGATACATACACTAACAGCCATCAATCACAGTTGTGATTAGAGTCACATGATGAATCTAAGCTCATAAAACACAACTTTTCTACAAGTTGAGAAAGTAAATAATAATATAAGTAGAAGCTGCTGCAGTCTCATTCACACAAACACTAATAAATATTAATTTAAGAACATTAAATGTAACGAAACACTAATGTGCATAACTGATTAGAAAAAACAAAACAAAAAACTATGAAGAAACAGTTATTTCAACAAAAATATATAAAATGTGGAGTGTCACAGGTAATTGTGGGAATGTCAATTTACGTTTTTTCACTGTAAATTATACAATTTGTTCTTTTTCACATCCAAAAACTGTACATTTAATGGTAACTGTAAATTTAACGGTTTAAAAATGTACAGTTAGATCTATCACAGTTATTCACCGTATATAGTACCACAGTGTGGGGTTTCTATTCTTAAACAGTTGGAGATGAAGATGATTCATTAAACTAATCAGACAATTTCAGACAACAGGCCACAAAATCCTGTCTGACATCAAGTATGCTGCTGCCCTTGAGGAACAGCCCATGGAGTCACTAAAAAAACAGAAAAGTGCAGATTTTACTGAAGTGGAGTGTGATTTTGATTTAATGTGGCTAAGCACTGTTTTTGTTCACCCACAAAGCCTCCTTCATTTTGCTAATTGATTACTGAAGCCCGACTACTGTCAGCTCCTGTTCTCTCACTAGCGCTGATGCTAATCCTTCACTAAGACCCTCACATGCACTTACAACCAATCAGTTGACATGACGGACCACCACACTTGATACTTGAGCCAGTGCAGGGTTCAAACTATGGGATATGTGTGTTTCTACATGGAAATATGTTTTGATGTGAAATGAGTGACACATCTTTAACATTGTTTATGTTTTCATACGATTTGCATTATTTATACATGTCATGGGATTTCCTGACACATTTTGTGTCGTTTCAGTGAGTCTGTTTGAGTGACGTGCTTGATCTTTAGTGGTGAGTTTCTGTAATTCACCACTAGAGAGAGCTGGATGATCACTGTTTGTAATCTCACAAGGTTTCTGAGACATGCTGGTCAGTTTGATTGTTGATTGTCATTTCATTCCATTTACAGAAGCTTCATAATATGTGATGGAATCAGTAGTTATATTCTCAAAAAGTTTTTTTTAATCAAAAGTCGCAGTGCCTGAATACCACAATAAGTGCTTTGAGAGGTTGAATTCTGCAATAATTGGCTGTTAGAATATATTTTCTCTGTATAAATACTTGCTTTTTGTAAGAAATGTGATGCAAAATAAGGACTTAATTCGTGTCTAGCTCTTAATTCATGCTCTGGCATTTAGAGGACAGTACTGTCTAATTGCTCTATTAGGCATAATGCCCTTGAGCGGAGGCCACGGTTGCTAATTGAGACTTTTCTATTGACAAGAAATTCACAGTATTGCACAGCTGATGGCTTTTGACAATAAACCAATTACTGAATGTTATTGGGGTACAGGAAAGGGTAGAGTGTGGTTGGTTGGATGGGAACATCATCTTATCCTGCTTAACCTTTGGGTCTCAATTAAAGGCTAACAGTTTGAGTTCCTTCATGTTCACATGATGGGATGCTATGGCAAGCTGACCCTCTGCTTTCCTTATTATTGACCTTTACACTCCAAAAACCTCTTTTTTCAGGATACATTAAGAGTTATGCTTTAAAGTACACAGAGTCAGGATTTGACACAACAGGATTCATTACTGGGATGAACAGATGCAACCGATTGGTTAATTTCGTCAGATATATTTAGTGGATTTAAAGGCTGAAGGGCATTAAGACAAGTATTTGTTTAGGTTAGAGTTGTCCACCCTTTAATGATTTACTGTAAAAAATTTAAGTGAGTTTTTTTTAACAGTTTTTGAATATGAAGACTTTAAGTCTTAAGGCTTAGACAGCTATTAGTATCCTTGGACAATAGCGTTCTGTCTATTCAGTGTGTGCTGTAGATGTGTCGTATACGCTTTAAATGCCTACGCTCAGTTTCTGTTTGGTTGTCAATGTTTTTATCATTCATCAGCTGTAAAAAAAAATATTCTGAATGATGTCGTTTCACTATGTGCTTGTTATCGTTCTTGTTTTATAGTTTTAGTGGGAATGTCCCCTTTGCCCCTTAATTCAGATCTACATGAAGATGTCCATGTCTTCTCCCAACAACCTGATTGTAGAGCCCTAACAATCTGCAACAATCTCAAGCACACACTGTCACTCTATGGATCAGAACAGACTCTCTTTGTCACTGTTGATGTTCTGTGATCACTGAGCTGTGGAGACTTGGCTGATGAATTTGGCTCAATATTTCCATGCCCTGGTTTTTCCCTCTGTTTGCAGAATACAAACTCCTAGTTTTCCCAAGTTTCTGGACATATGAGGCCTTCCATAATATGACTGCCATTCTGATAGCTGTCTGATTGTCTGATTTAATCATTATTTTGAAAAACATAACTTATATTCAGCAAGGATGCATTAAGTGACATATCATGAAAATCGAACTTTTTCCGCCATAATGGTGTCCCCGGTGCATCTACCAACCCAGAAAACATGAAAAGTGACAACCCAGTAACTTTGTTTTGGGAAGCCTTTCTATGCAAGCATGTCAAAAACTAGCCGATCACATTTCGTTACCTTTCTGACGTAGGAAGGGGATAATAATCAAGCGTAGCACCAGTTCTGGCAGGTCACGTTAGTCAAGCTTGCATCAGCTGACTCTCAGCTGATCCACGTCTACCTATAGGACTATGACGCCTATCACCATGTTCATATATAAGCTCCTTCAGGATTTCCGGCAGCTATCGCACTTCTCAGGAGCCAATTCCCTTCCTCCATCCCCAGCTCCTCCTCCTCTCGTCAGTCAGGATTTGGCATTCTGATTCCCCTGAATCAGACTTAAATTCTCAAATTATGTTGTCATCAAAATTAATGAACGATATCTGCTATACATTCAAGTTGGTTCTGTTCTGTTTACCCTAAGGGGGATTATTGTTGCTCTCCCTGCTCTTATCCATGGGTGCATGAATGCGCAGGGAGTTCTCGGACAGAACGGAACCATACCGCCAATCCAAACTGTATGCTAATTGTCAATCATATTTGACGATAGTGGTCCTGACAGAATTATAATATTACCACCCCTTAATCTGCACGTTTCCTCCCATCCGAAGCTCATTTAAAGGATCGACCGTCTTCTGAATGGGCGGGGAGAAGCAGCTCATATGCATGTAAAGGGACACGCACAAAAATGGCCTGTTTTTGCTCACACCCAAAAAGGGGTAAATTTGTCAAGCTATAATACACAGATTCTTGGGACAAATTACATCTTGTGAAAAGGGGCATAACAAGTCAGCTTTAAAAATGTCAGTAAAGACATCTATTAGTGTTACAAACAATTTCTATGAATAAAAAATAATGATAATATTATAATATAATTAAGCAGCAAGACTGTTTTCAACATCGATAATAATAGGAAATGTTTTATGAGCATTAAATCAGCATATTAGATTGATTTCTGAAGGATCACGTGACACTGAAGACTGGAGTAATGATGCTGAAAATTTAGCTTTGCCATCTCAGGAATTAATTACATTTTAAATATATTCAAATAGAAAATAATTATTATTACTGTATTTCGTATCAAATATATACATGCTTGTTTGGTGAGCATGAGAGACTTAAAAAATAAAAAATAAAAAATCTTACTGACCCATGTCTTTAGTGTCTTGAGAAACATGTTTTCTTATCAATGTTGAAAACAACTGAATTTTTTTTTTTAAACATGATAGTTTTCTGAGGATTCTTTGATGAATAGAAAGCATTTATTAGAAATAGAAGTCTTTACTTTCACTTTTGATCAGTTTAATGAATCATTTCACTCCTGCTCTGTTTTATTATCTTCTTTACCTTCCTGAACTTTCACTAGAACTGAATCCTAGTGGCACTGGACATGTCTTCTCATGGAAGTGTGCTGCTCCCTGCACTCAGTGTGACTTTGCTTGCACTATATCTTTATAAGATAAAGAAAAAACATTTAGCAAGCTTTAAAGCTCTCCATAGCTGCACACTGTTGTGAAATCCTAATTTTTGTAGGCAAACTTCCTTGCCATGGGCTGAATGTTTGTCAGAGGTGGTAATAGGTGGAGGGGGTTTAAGGAGGGGGCCGAAGTGGGGGTCAAAGGCTGTGCGTTCTCCCTGTGTGTGTGTTCAACAATCCCATTATGATGGCGTAGAGAATCGGACATTTGGCTGCCCTGCCGAATACCAAAGTCTGCGTGGTGCACTGGGGTACCGAGGGGGTTCCTAGGGGGTACAGGCAGCAGTCGTGCGGGAGGAGCGACATAGCACGTTCTGGTTGTTTTGCAACAACGGTCGAAGCACGCTCATCTACCTCGCTCGGCCAAGCAGCATGGCGGTCCCGGTGCTGCCCCTGACCTGTCTGGTGCTCCTGAGCCTGGTCAGAGTCTCCTCTCAAATCCAATGGTTCAAGTTTCTATGGGTCCCAGAGACGATCTCACCCACTCCTGCTGTCACCACACCTGCACTCTTCACTACAGCTTCAGAGGAGAGTATAGCCTTCCCAACCTCCCCTTCTCAGCCCACAGAGGGATCCAGCAAAGCCCGAGCTAAGAAACCTCTCCGAATGTGGAAGAGTGGTGAGTGTCGGTGCGCTGTATACAATGTTTGTCATTTTTACAGAAAAATACTGTAAAATGCTACGATAAAACCTGTTGATTGGTTAAACGTACGTCACCCTACCATAATTGGTGAAGAGCTTTACATAGTTTATTGCATAATATATAATTTTACTGTAAAATGCTGTAAAAGTTTAAGTTTTTGCTAGTGAAAAATATAAAAATTTATGGTGAAAAACAGTAAAAGGACATTTGCAGAAGTCCCTGTGTTTCGCAACATGATTTGTATTGAAATCATTTATAATTAAATACTAAATAATTTGGTTTCTTCATATTTTTGTTATCAGTAATGTATATTAGTATGTTTTGTGTTCCATTTTATGTTGTTTAGCTAATGTTTGTTGCATTATTTTAGTGTTGTGTGTTACCTTGATGGTGTTTTATGTTATATCCTGTGCACCAAATGAATATTGGCAATGTTTAGTGGAAAGGCCATATACAGTGAACTCTGTTTCACCATGACAGGGGTGAAACCGATTGTAAAATATACAGGCATCCTGTAAACATTGTCAAAGTATATTTTCAGTGAATTTTGAAATTCAGTGAGTTTTGAAACATGTTTGTGAAAGACCAGCCATTTTCAATGTTAACCCGAAGACCCAAACATCCTCGCTGACCAAATATATTTAGTTTCATTGAGGATTTCATAATATATTTTGTAATAAACCAACCGGTCTTGTTAGTTTAACTTATTCAAATGTAATTTGGATTTGTGCAGTTGAATCATTACTGAGATAATGTTTCACCCATGAGGCTAACAGGTAATAAAACACAACTTTACTCTAAACTTCAACTCTAAAATGTTTCTAATTGTGCCATGCCGTTGTGTGAGAGAGATCAACCTGGTGGTGTTCGAAGAGCTCTAAATCCCTATCACATGATATTATAATAATAGGATTAGCAGCAGGAGGTTTTCTGAAAATTGGGGTCGTTGGTGGAGCGTCGGTTACAGGTCCATCTGCTGATTACAAGCATAGAGGAAGATGTTGAAATTAACCCTGGGGTCCAGATGTGTTCCTTAAGATCTCATTACTTCATGCAGTCACTGAGGCACTTTTACTACATGTCTCTTCATTGCATTTGAATGTGATGTGGAGTTTACTGTAGTACGTTGTGTTTACTAAATCTAAGAAAGTTTGTTGCTGTGTGTACTTTCAGTACAAGCTGCCGTGAACTGTGATTCATTTACATACAGCGGTCATGTGGTATTAAGTTTAAGCTTTCAGAAACTTATGAGTTTGTAATTATGAGTTCTACAAGGATGTGAACACTTACTACAAGTCGGAATCTTGTCATTATGAGATGAATGCATCTTAATAAGCACTGTCTGAGACTGATCACTGTTTGTATCACTACGGTTGTCTCTGCACGTTCCGGGATATATCTAGCTGCAGAACCACTGTAATACCAGTAATGTTTTGCTATGTTACCCACCAAAATGGGGATGTTGACATAATTTTGTGTGAATTTGTCTAAGATGATTTAAAAGAGAATTCAATGCAGTATTTGCACGCTCACTGAGGCGCAGCATTCCAAGTTTTGCACTTTGCACATAGAAAAGTTCTCTTTCATATTCTTGCACATAAATGTTTAGATTGGCATGGCTTAGAAACATGAGCAAATGATAAACTCATGTGACGTTTACACCCGGGCCATCGAGTCCTGCCCAGTACTTTCGTTATTGTTTTGTGTATGTCAGAATTAGCGATGACTGGCTGTTTGTACGCAGAAGGCAAGGTGTGCTTTCTTGGTCTCATGTGCGCTTGTGTGCTATCAACACCTAGTTAATGATGGCGTAAATAATTAGTCATAATAGAGTCATTGCATTGAGAATATGGCACTGGCAATGAACAAAGTTTACAAAGAGTTTGTTTTTTGACCACTTTTTTCTTTTTTTTGGACCATCTCTGTTGTAATGGATTGGGAAGCCAAAATGTTCCCAGACAGGACATTTATAAGATTTATGCTGCAGCTCTATCTGCGGCTTGTCTCTTTCGCTTGCCATGCTGAACTCTGTGCAACACACCAAAATGTAAGCAAGTGTGATGCCCGCAACAGATTTACATACTAAGAGTTGATTGGACAGAACTCTCATGTGACTAAATTCGCCATTTTATTATTGTCACATCAGTTACCTGAGTCAGATGTGTTTCTTCACTGCCATTCATAAATACTCTCCCGTGGCCTTATGGGATAGTAAAGTGTACACCCCATTACAAAAACATACATGATTTTTGAATTTTAATCAAGTTTTACATTTTTTTTGGTGAACTTTTCTTTTAATAAGCATGAAATATTGTTTAAATGTGTGTTTAGACTTCATTACTTCTAGACTTCATTCCAACACTTTTTTAGACTGTTCATTTATTAGGAGACATGTTTCACAATTGTGAGAAGGAATATTATGACTGTGTATATTGTCCTTCATTTTAATCATTCCCCTTGTTACTGGTTGATTTCTTTCAGAGCGAGGGTCCAAGGGTCATCTAGAGCTCACTGAGCTAGTTGGCGTTCCTCTTCCTCCTTCTGTGTTCTTCATCACTGGCTACGAGGGTTTCCCTGCCTACAATTTTGGGCCCAATGCTAATGTAGGTCGACTGACCCAGTCCTTTGTACCTGAGCCCTTCTTCTTGGACTTTGCTATTATTGTCACCCTCAAGCCCTCCAGCTCTCGAGGAGGGGTCGTGTTCGCCATTACGGATCCCTCCCAGAAGATCGTACACCTGGGCTTGGCCCTGACGCCCGTGGAGGACAAGACCCAGAGGATTGTACTGTATTACAGCGAGCCAGGGTTTGCTGCCACCGTGGAGGTGGCTTCCTTTAAAGTGCCTGACATGACACAGCAGTGGAACCGCTTCACGCTGACTGTCGAGCATGAGGAAGTTCGGCTGTATATGGACTGTGAGCAGTTCCACAGCGCACCCCTGAAGAGAAGCCAGCAGCCCCTCAGCTTTAAGCCGGGCTCAGGCATCTTTGTGGCAAATGCCGGCAGTACTGGCCTGGAGAGATTTGTGGTATGTCACCATCTACATTTTCACAAAACTGATGATATAAGATGAGCTGAAAGGTTTTTTTATTCATACCTTGCTCTTTGCTTTTAAGTCTTGTACTTTTTGATTTTGACGTGCATATGTGCGTTTAGAAAATTGACTGGGGCACAATGACATTCACATTCTTCGCCTTTTTTCATCTATGACTGATCCATGATCAAAGAGGTGCTCAAGGTTATTCACAGCCACCTACAAACTTAGAAATAAAGGTCCTTTATCGGCATCAGTAGTTCCACGAAGAACCTTTAGTGGAAAAATGTTCTTCACACTAAGAAAATTTTTTATTTTAATAACTTTTTTAACTTAGGGAAACCTAAAATGTTTCTTCAATGGCATTACTGCAAAAACCTATTTTTGGAACTATTATTAAGAGTGTCGAGCAACATGAGAGTGTATAGGCAGGCACAAGGAGGCAGTGCTCTGTCATTTGTTTGAGTGATGATGTTTCCTGTGATGATAATCTGAAGTTGGATGGGACATTTTAATTTATTATCAGTTGATATTGGATTAATTGTGCATGCTCATTTTTCCTTTGGCCTCATCTAACACTCAAAGTGAATCTGTAAAACAATTTGAAAATAAATTAATTATTATTGTACATTATAAGGTTGTGATGCCTAACTCAGATTTTAGTTTTTAGTGTTTTATTTAGTATATTTAAACGAAATATTACAGAATTTAAATATTATTTATCTATCGGTTTTCTATGGTAGCCCAGACGTGCTTTGGTAAATCAACATGAAAAGTTTCAATTATGTGTTAAAAACTAACAAAAATCAAAATTCAACATTTGAATTTTAACAAAAAAGTCATAATTTTAACATAAATACCTGTTTATGTCATAACTTGGATTTCTTTTAAGCTTTAATCCTTTTTTATAGCCATTATCGCCCTGACTTTTAATATTGGTGCATATACCTGTTTGGAGCTTTCAGGAGAATCATTTAGTAATTTTGATCATTTTTGATTTATTTATTATTTTTTTTCAAAATAATTTTATAACACAAAACATAAAAATGAAACATTCGAAAATATTACTTTACAAAATCATTAGGTGGCTATAAAAAAAAACCCACCCTAATTTATTCACATTCACAACATGATTTCAAAAAGCTTCTCAGAAGTTTTGTCCTCTGCCTCTTATGATTTGAACTATTCCAGCTGAGGAGCTTTTGTCCCATGAGTTGGTGTGTTATTGTGTTTAGGGAGGCTTGTTGGCATGGAGAAGACTTCAGGAAGGTAGAATCCTTTGTGTTGAATGGTACAATGCTGGGCCTCCCTCAGGAAAAGAAGACCATGATGAACAATGAAATTCTCACATCATTCTGTACAATTGCAGAGAGAAATGATGACACTCTTAAACATGGCTTGTACCCAAAATGTCTTAGGTTGAAACTTCTTGAGAGTTGTAATTGTTGTTGTGCTCTCTTGGAAAAGCACTTTTGAGGTTTGTCAGTTTTGTTGTTGAGCTTTTGTTATTTCATATTTCCCATCGGAGGTAATACTAATGAAAGTTATTGTTATCTGTAATGGATGTACTTGAATGAGTCATTGTTTCATGGTTGTTTGGACCATGACATTTCATAATGTCTTTAATAATGAAAGTAGCTGATGGCCATCATAATTCTCTGCTGAATTTCAATGAATGTGCATGGCTAAAAAAACCCATTAAATCCTAATGAGTAAAGCAGGAGGTGCTTCACCTGAAAGCCTGCTGATAATTGTACAAAATTGATTACTTTCCCTTAAGCGCTGCTGGCACATCTCGAAGTGCTGGATGAACATTTGCTGCTGTTAGAATGAAAATAACACAACAGATTGCATTCTGACAGGAGCTCTTACAGCGCCAGGCAGCACTTATGTATGAACAATCTGCAAAGGCACACAGCAATCTTTTACACAAGCAGCTTGTTTTTGTTTTAAATGGCTGAACCTCCACATTTGTCTATATTTTTCTGTTACTCTCTCTTTCTCTCCTGTTCTGTCAGGGCTCTATCCAACAGCTGGTGATAAAACCAGACCCCAGGGCAGCAGAAGAGCAATGTGAGGAGGATGACCCCAGCGTGAGTGCATTTTCGTTACTCTCTGTCTCTTTACTCTTATTCATCTCAGAATAAAATTACACTGACTTTGACTTTTTTTTAGAAAGACAGATAACTTATAGTAGATTGAAAGGGGATGTTTCTATGTTTCTTGAGCCGGCACTCCCTCTTGTGGTGGAGTTGTTCGGCTCACTGCTGAATGTTTTGCAGGGGGACAGAAGTGGTGATGGTGATTATGACGATCAAGAAGAGTATGGGAGACGTACAGAAATCTTTGGTCAGACAAATGAGAAAGAAGATAAAGAAAAGGTTAGACAGATGCACCTCATTGAACACATTACATCACATTATCTATTAAGCAGATTAAATTAAATATATATATATATATATATATATATATATATATATGAAGAGTTCAGATGCAAAAGCCTCTAAGTGCCATTTGAAATTTTCTTCTAGAATGATCATTTTTATCAAGCTTGTATATTTAAGTTCAGTGATTTCACTTAAATGGCAATGATAATTTCCTATTAATTGTTATTTAAGTGAAATTACTGAACTTAAATATACAAGTTTGATAAAAATCATCATTAAAGAAGAAAATTTCAAATGGCATTTAGAGGCTTTTGCATCTGAACTCTTCATATATATTTAATTTAATATATATATTAATATATATATATATATATATATATATATTTTTTTTTTTTTTTTTTTTTTTTTTTTTGAAAAACAAATAAATTCAATGAATCCAATTATCTAATTTTGTCAAAATTTGTTCCCATCACTAGCATTTACCAGTCCCTCCAGAATTTCACGATTTTTTTGTCTGATTTTTGCGATCAAAATGACTGATTTTGTGGTGGTAATTTCCAAAAATTTGTGAAAAAATTTGCGATTTATATATAACATTTACCATAATAGTATTCAGTCCTTCCAGGAAAACACAGAGTTTTTTTGTGATTGTTGCGGGCAAAAATTGATTGATTACGCGGTAAACTACTGGCAGCTGTGGTTGCCAGCATCATACCGTATATTTATGCAATTTTATGCGATGAAATTGCAGGAATTTGCAAAAATTGAGGGAACTTGCAAAATTGCGGGTGATGAAAAAGAGAAAAAAAGTGATTCCCCCAACACCCTGTTCTCACTAGGCTAATGTAAGAGTCATTTCTTATTACTTCCTTTGATAAGCAAGCATACTACATCATAGAAAGTGCTGGGAATATTTAATTTCTCATCTTGTTTTATTTCAGACTGTAACGAGTGTAAATAAGGTGTGGCCCCTTTAAGAGCTGCGCGCTCCCTGTTGAACTCTCTGCAGTGTTATATGTGCGCCTCGAACAACCCATGTGTGCGGGTAATTTCTGTTTGATGATACTTCTTATATCTTATGTTGTTTATTAAGTAACGATGTGACGGTAGAACGTGTGACAGACAGTTATACGAGTTCGATTTGTGAGATGTCGATCGCCTCCGTGAGTCTGTCTGGTGTCGCGTAATTGCGTCACTTCATAACGTTCCCATGGAAACAGGGGGAAATGGCTGCTCTTGTGTGAAGCAAACGCAACATTTTTCAACTTTCTGCTAAGATACATGTGACTTTTTTGCAACGAAAATGCGAGGATTATAAAATTATGCAAACCCCGCATATTTTGCACGGAAATCGGCAATTAATGCGGCGAAAGTGCGGTGTATTTGAAAAAATGCGGCCCTCGCATAAATATGCGGACTTTGGCTGATTTTGCATTGAATTCAGCGATCGCATAATCGCGTTTTTCTGGAGGGACTGATTTACTATGTACTTTCCCCATAAGAATTAAGGCGTAATTTATTAAATCCATATCCTGGACCATAATACCATTACCAATTAATTGACATTAAATGGGTTTAAATCTTTGGTTGTCTCCCAAATCACGAGATTTACTGCATGTACCCATTCGGTAACAGTTTATAATAACTGTTGGTTAAGCATTAGTTAAGCATTAGTAAACAGTTCATTCAAATTCATCATTTATAAAGCATTAATATACATTGATAGTCTGTTTATACTGTAAATATAGCTATAAAAGCTTTATTCTTGATTTATAAGCATCTGTCTTTAATTGTATTTTCATTAATAATTATTTTTATTAATATTCATTTATCATTTCTAAATGAAGTATTGCATTATTTACTAACCAGTTATTTAAGTTGTCAGTGGTTCATAAGAGCACTTAGAAAGTGCAAGTTAATTATTAATAAACTATTTAAATACATTACATTAAAACATATTATTCAGACATACAGTAGTTGTTACTTAGTGTGTTAATAAATTATTTATTAACATGTATTTCTACTGTAATTCAGGTAGTTATAAAGCATTTAGTAATGGTCAGTTTACTATTTATGTGAGCTCATCTAAAGTGAGGACTATGCCATTTGACAGCGTCTGGCCGAAACTTCTCATGTTTTTTCAAGTTGGCCAGTGCCATGCTGGTGTGTGTTTAGTGCTGGGATACTTGTTTGTTGAAACGATGGAATATGGGGATCAGATGGGGTGGTAGGAGTGTTTAGAAACCTGCAATTCCATGTGGTACCACTACTGATGAAAAAATGACACACTTGACCTTTAAATACTTCTATGAAATACAATTTTAATGTTGTAATGCAGTTTATGTTGTAAGAGTGTTTGTATCAGTTGGTGTATTATTGCATACAGATGCATAGACCCACCTCTCCTGTGCAAGCCCCGCCCACTGTGTCACCTGAAGAGGAAGAGGGGGAGTTCTCAGGACATGTGACCCCTAAAGACAAAAGGCTGCTTGGAGGTGAGGGGACACTCTTTAAATAAGATGAACAATTAGCTTTGTTTTGCCTCTTTTGTGACTGATCATATTTATTATTTTCTAGATTAGTACACTACTGGTCAAAAGTTTGTTTTTTACATTTTTTTGAAAGAAGTCTCTTATGCTTAATTCACTATGACATGGTCCTTCTAATATGTTGATTTGGCTCTCAACAAATATTTCTTATTATTATCAATAATTAAAACATTATTTTTGCTGCTTAATATATTTGTGGAAAGATTTGGAGTAAGAAAGTTTAAAAATTAATACTTTTATTTCAGAAAGGATGGAAGACACATTGATTAAAAGTGACAGGAAATACATTTACAAAATATTTCTTTTTCAAACAAATGCTGTTCTGCTGTTCATATTATGCGGCTCAACTGTTTTAAACTTTCATAATAATAAGCAACGTTTCTCAAGCACCAAAAATATATTACAATGATTTCTGAAGGATCATGTGACACTGAAGACTGGCGTAATGATGCTGAAGATTCAACTTTGCCATCACAGGATAATGTACTTTTTTAATTATAATTAAATAGACAGCCTTGGTGAGCAAGAGACTTGTTTCATAAATATTACAACATCTTTATTCCAAACTTCAGCAATTAAATCTTAATATTAAAATTGTCTCTTATCTGATTATGTAAAATGCTTGTTGTTAATTCTTTCAGGGACTTATCACACAGATGGAACGGGGGAGAGTACAGGGGATGTAAGTGACTTAAATTATAGTTGTAATCAGGGTTTAAAATTAACACCCGTGGGTAAAAATAAACTGTGTCGGGAACACACTCAAATCAGTAGCCAATTTGATGTTACTTATTATGTTTACTCGCTTTGCTGGGGAAGTACGTGTAAGCCAACTCTGAAAGCCAAACTAACTCATGGATCATCATGATAGTGCACTCAATAATGTCCACTATGGTTTCGTACACCACTATAAATGGCTGTCAGTCTTTGTTATTTTTCAACATCCTTGATTTTTTTATGTTCTTTGTACTGGAATGTATGAAATCCTAACATATATATATATATATATATATATATATATATGAAGAGTTCAGATGCAAAAGCCTCTAAATGCCATTTGAAATTTTCTTCTTTAATGATGATTTTTACCAAACTTGTATATTTAAGTTCAGTAATTTCACTTAAATAACAATTAATAGGTAATTATCTTTGCCATTTAAGTGAAATCACTGAACTTAAATATACAAGCTTGATAAAAAAATGATCATTCTAGAAGAAAACTTCAAACGGCACTTAATTAATCTGGTTTATTTATTTATTTTGGCTAGTAGAAGTTCTGAATGGCCGGTAAATTAAATACTTAGTAGCCAAATTGACCGGTGAGTGAAAAAGTTAACTTCAAACCCGGGTTGTTATAACAAAAAGAATATTTATTTTTGAATAAAATGCTAATGCTATTTTATGATGGTTAAAATGATGCAATAATCCTACATGTTCAAGTACAGTGTTTCCTCTTGAAATGTCTCAGGGTTTAGGCCAGGGACAAAAAGGGGAGCGTGGAGAACCTGGACCTCCAGGCCCCCCCGGACCCCCTGGACCATCCCTTCCACCGAGACATTCAGGGCAGCCTGGACAGAGAGGCCCACCAGGACCAATGGGCCCACCAGGAGGACGAGGCAGAACAGGGAAAGATGGGCAATCTGTATGATTATTTCCTGTATTTTTTCTCTGTATGACGATGAGACGTTATTGAATATGCACTGATTACATTTTTGCTACTTCTCTTTGTGAGACTAGGATACCTTTTATCTGTAAACATAGTATTGTAAAATATTTAATATCCCAGTAGTATTCAGCAAATTGAGTGAGCTAATCTCTTGCCTGTTTTACAGGGAAGCAAAGGTGAAGAAGGAAAACCAGTGAGTAACAATTTGCTTAGATACAGAGAGAATGGTATGTACTGTACATGAAGGACATCCATTCAGGACAGTATGTTGAGTTAATATATTGACATTATCGTGCACATTATTATTGTAAATTGAACAAATCCTTTCTGGTAGAACTCAATACATGAGAACTATTTGATTCTTTAGAACTTTAAGAAGAAAGAAAACTACCTTAGCATTGCTCTGAGATGAGCAGTGTCACGATACAGTGTGTTGAATGAAGTGAATCCAAACACAGGAGAACACAACCACTTAAATAGATGTAAACAGACAGAGATTAAGGGTACATTTACACGACAACCATATACGATTCACACTGATATGCGAAAATGACTAAAAACTCTGTATTCTGCTGCTAGGCCATTAGATGGCGATGAAACACTATAGACTGAACACGTGATAGACATGTCCTCGACCGAGAGCACATGCACAGCAGTCCGCCCAGCTCGAGCCTGTCCGGGCTCCTCAATCACTGACGACAGGCAGCCGCCTCCTGTTCCTCCATCAGCCTTAGCTGCTTTTCACTATACTGTTAGCTCTTAAAGATAGCCATGAACATCGGATTCGAGCAGCAGAATTTCAAAATCCTCTTTTAGTTTAGTTTCTTCCGTCATTATCATACTTCCTCTCCACAGAGCTTGTTAGCTTAGCTTCCAAACAAGATGGCTGATATTGATTCAGTTTCTGCAAGTGAAGTCTCACCCACTGATCTGTAATAGGCCTGTAGGGGGAGTCCCACACTTGAATAATAATGAGCTAATGTTTGTAGTCTCTACACTTTTTAATGAACTGTGACTTCCTGCTTATTATGACGCAAAATGACGATTTTTACATCATAATAAGCAGGAAGTAAAACACTTTAATCCTTATTTCTCCCATCTCAAGGGAAAATAAGGGAATAAACCATGACCATTTAAAAATATGACTGGGTTTCTAAAGGTACAAACTTAATGTCAATGGGTGAAGTGTCCCTTTAAATACATGGTACAAACAAAGGGAACTAATGAGATGATTAAGGAGACCACAGGTGGACAGGATAATTAACTAAACGAGGGGATGAACATGAACAGATGACATTCAAATAGAGCACAGGAATTCTCTTGGTCTTCTTAGCATTACACAGAAGAAAAGTATCACTTCATTTCTACAATTTACAAACCAAATTAAATGTAATCATTATAAAAAATGAATGTAAAAAAAGAGAAAAATATTTCATATTGAGTCCCTTGATTGTTTCATATCCTGTGATATATATACCCATATCTGTTTGGTTTCAGACTTTGTTTGCTTGCATAAATATTTACTAACTTGCAGAGTTTTAATTGAATCTGTCTCATTTTTAATGTTGGAGTAGTCACTACCATTTTTAGCTTGAATGTGCTTCTGGTGTCGGTTGCTTGATGTTGCAAACTGTTTTTTTTACTATCATATTATTTTAATTTATTATCATAATCATAAACACTGTTTTGTAATGCTTTACTGCGCTTTATCAGTCTTTAGTTAATGGTAAATAAATCAGAAAAGTGGATTTTTGCAATATTTATAAATAGTGCTGACAGTATCTGTTCCTTGTTTGTATGTTGTTTTTTGTGGTTTATTTTTGTTTCAGTTTTAATATTATAGATATACATGAAATAGATTATTTCCACGTTGAAAAATTAGGTGGATAGAATGAAATGTGAAGTTTCATGGATTCATGTTTACATCCCTTTTCGCTGATCTTAATACATCAGTCCACGTTTCTCTTTAATACAGGGACAGAGAGGTCCACTAGGACTTCCAGGATTACCTGGAGAATCTGGAGTTAAAGGAGAAAAGGTGAGGGATAATGCAGTTGAGTTGCCTCCCAAAAATGTGATTATCCACAATGTAGAAAGCACTTCCTACTATGCCCTGTTGTGTTGTTGTTGTTTTAAGCTTTAAATTAAAATCCTGTATTTATATCTTTTTTAGGGTGATCCTGGGATAGGTCTACCTGGATTGCCTGGTCCACCAGGGCCTCCAGGACAACCAGCGTCATCCAACCCAATTAAAGTTTCAGTGAGTACATTGAACTAAAGGTATTGCTTCGTATTGGGGGGGAAACTGAATTTGTTGCTAAAGCATGTATAGTTCAAAGCAACATCTTTGACTACTTTAAATCTGATGCACATAGTTCTGTACACATACTGTGATTCTTGTTTATTAAAATGTATCTAAATTTTTACTGACAGTATGGATTTGATGCTCTCGGCTCTGGTTTTGGAGACGTTGACACTGATACCGAACGTCTTAGAGTGAGTAAAATCTGAAGACATTGTTACATACTGTATTTAATAGCAATTAACAGTAATGATTGTCAATGTTTATCCATCTCTAATAACATCATATTCTAGGGTCCACCTGGTCCTCCAGGCCCTCCTGGGAAACCTGGCCCACCTGGTCCCAACAGCCGCTTTGGGGGTTTGCTCCCTGGACCTCCAGGTGCCCCTGGCAAGGATGGCAGAGATGGGCAAGCTGGACATCCTGTGAGTGTTTTCTTTCATTTAAATCAGCTGCTGAAGAATGTCTCAGTTTGTGTACTATGTACTTATGTTGTGCCTGTCATCGCAAGTTAACTCTGATGTCTAATGCACTCAGACAACTTGAAGCTTCGTAAAATAAGTAATTTAGGCCAGCAGATAAATGATTCATTCCCCATCAAGCACTTCTCAAGAACAAGAGTTGCTAAATGATGTTTGAACCACAGTCTTTTAATGCTCATGGTGTCTTCTTTCCTTCTCTCGATAACCCAGCAGTTTGAGGACTGGTTTAGTGGGTCTGGCACTGACTCTGGGTTTGGCTCTGGGTTTGGCTCAGGGTTTGGTAAAGGACAGGCTGTGCCCTGGTTCGTTCAGGTCACTGAACTAGTAGGTTGGAAAAGGCAGCATTTTCTCTCCAACAAGTTCTGCTTTTCCTCATTTGCCTAAATGCAATCTGAGAAGGTTACAGTGGTGTATTATGGCGCTTTTCCATTACCAGTACCAGCTCGACTCGACTCGGCTCGCTTTTTGCTCCGTTTTTTATTGCAGACAGTACCGCCACAAATAGTACCCGGTCGTCAAAGCGACGCCTTTCGTTCCTCATTGCCCCATCAAGCTCTCGCTGGATCCTCTCTTCGGCAACCAAACAAAGGAAAGTCTGCATCTTCTCGTTTGACCACGGCGTATTCTTCCTAGTTGCCATAATAATAGTAAGTTTAGTAAGTAATCTGGCGTGTGCAATGATGATGCAGTGAATGGTGACGATTCTGTCTGACCAATCAGCAGTCGGCATTGTTTTCACGTCACATTTTAGTATCGGCTCAGCTGGCCTTAGCTCGCTCAGAACCTCGCCGGAGGTGATACAAAAAAAGGTACAGGCACAACTTTTACACAGTGGAAAGCCAAACAAAGGCTGGTTAAGTCAAGCTGGTAATGTGTAGTGGAAAAGCGCCATTTATGCATGTATTTCCCCCGTTACCCAGGAAAATAATCACCATGGCTTTCCGTCACACATTAACCTTTTTTACGTATATCTTCCAATTCTGTCTTTATTTCTTACAATTGTGAGTTTATATCTCACAATTTAAAGTTTATATTCATATAAAAATTGCAATGAAAAAAGGTAATTGCGACTTTTTATCTCAGTGGCGAAATTCTTCTTTCTTGCAATTGCGAGTTTCTATCTCACAATTCTGAGATTTTATCATTTTAAAAAGTTATAATATATGAATTGTGAGATAAAACTCAAAATTGCGAGAAAAACAAATCTGAATTGTTAGAAAATAATCACAATTAATAAAGGTTTATGTAAAAAAAAAGTCGTAATTGTGAGATGTATAATATATAAATGTCACAATTATCTGTTTTATTTTTTTAATCTGTGGCGGAGACAAGCCAGCTGTTAGATGTTTTAGAAGTTTAGATTTAGTTGATGTGGTCCATTCAAGGTTGCATTTCAGGACAGCTTGAAACTCTGCTTTCTTTTTCTGAACGTTGGAGAAAATCTGTCTTTTTTAATTTTGAACTGTCTGCTTATACTAACAGCAATGGCAACTTAAAACATTATGTTGAAACAACATGATCATTTTTGTCATATAAAGACACAACTCAATTCTAATCACATTTAGAATTTAGTTTCAGGCAGAAACAATGAGCTCATTGAAGTAATAAATACTTGTATTCAACAAAAAATGTATAGTATTACTATATTTAATTTGTACTTGCTGCAAAAAAAAAAAAAGTAATGCAGTGTATCTGTATCGACCATGGGGTCCGTTCTTTGTACGTCGATTACTCTGTTATCTGGATTTTACTGTTGATGATTTGATATGATCCAGGATTGTTAGGTTCTTCGAAGCTCATCCCAGTGTTGCTGTCATAGCAACTGGTCTGTGATTTCATGTAAATGCTCTTGACTCTTTAGAAACTTTATTAATGCTGTCACATAACAAATTAATTAAAATTAAGTAAAATTAAATTAATTGCTAATTGCAACATTGAAATCAAAATATAAAGCCTGCTGAAATGCTGGAAACAAACAGTACATAGCCTATTTAATTCATTGGAGTAGCTTGACATTTGAGCTGGGGATAAAATTAAAATGAATATGTATATCTATTTTGGGGTTGAGAATATAATTTATTTTTTTTAAATGTTTAGTAACATCTCTTTGCCGATGGGGGTGGGGGCAAGTTCCGTCCATGATTTCATTTATCTATTATAACTTGAATGTCCTTTTGGTCGCTTGGTTGTTTCCTTATGAACATCCAAATATTCATACATTTTTTTCGTCAGGCGTGCATTTTTCTTTTTTTGTCATTATGTAGTTGTCTAGCCTCTAGTCAATCGCTGTATTGCTGATCATGGTTGCGAGTATCAATATCTGCCCTTTCCAGTGAACACAAGAACACGCAGTAATATCAGACAACTTAATCCAGTTATTTTAATCAAATCCACAAATTCGTTTGAAGAACCAAATTAGCCAGAGATCAGTTATCACAACATCTGGCATCTATCAAATCATCTCATATTTATTAAGCGAGGTACGAAAAACGGACCCCAGTGGGGTCAAAGATGGTCCTGGAAGAGAGGCCACTGTCCAGAGTAGTCCTTGCCTCAACACACCTGCCTGAAGGTTTCCAGGATGCCTTGTGAGATCTTGATTAGCTGGTTCAGGTGAGTTTAATTGGGGTTAGAGCTAAACTTTGCAAGACAGTGGCCCACCAGGAGAAGGATTAGACGCCCCTGGTGTAGATGCTGACTTTTACAATGTTTTGTTGATGTTAAGTCATGTCATAAAGGTGGCGTTTTGATCTGTTTCACCTTTAAAGGGTATGCCTGGCCAGAAGGGATTAAATGGACAACAGGGTCTGAAAGGAGCAAAGGTATGAAAATGATCCAATCTTGATGAAAGAACTCACTCAATGTCATATAAAACTGAAAATGTTCCATTTTGAGCTCTACACTTCATGACTTTCTTTCATAGGGTGAACTAGGAATAAGAGGCCCAGCTGGACTTAAGGTATGTTTATGATATACATTATATGATGCATAAAGGTATGATCACATTTACCACTGTTCAGGCAATGTTTCACGGATGAAATCCAGTAATTTTATTTGGAATCCATTTGATTGGGAATTCCACTTGATCCCCATGCAGATAGGTTCAAGTTGGTCAGGCAGGTTCGCTGCGTTGATCAACAGAAAGCTGTTTGGTTTGAAAGTGACTTCTATGTGAGCTGTGTTTCATACATTGCTACCTTATTGAAAATAGATAATGGACCTTTTTTGCTTGTGAAATTTTGCCAAAATGTGACTGCACCTTAAGGCCGGATTCACATATAGCGCCTAAAAACGCGTAGAAAACGCTGGGCATGGCGCATTCTCCATTTTCCAAAGCGCCAGGGCGGTTGCGCTTCAGTTGGTTCTTGTCACATGACCTATTGTGTGCGTATGGTGCGCTTGCGGTATTCTGAAAAGTTGAGATGTTTTTATCTCGATGCGGCGCATGTAAAAAACGAGCGCGTCGCACCGCGACCGCACCGCTTACATTATGAGCGCGCATACCGCACGCCTACATTTGAAATAACGAACTTGAGCGCGCAAAAGACGCGATATGTGAACCGGCCCTAAGGCTTCATAAAGTTGAAACAACCATTATACATTTTATTTCTCATCATATTGTTTGTTTCTTACTTACTTTTCTTAAAGGGTGAAAAGGGTGACTCTGGCCTGAGAGGTCCATCTGGCCCTATTGGACCTATTGGGCCAAGGGGTTTACCTGGACCACCTGGCCCTCCTGGCCCACCAGGGCTCTCGAGCAACAATTTCATGGTGGACACTTTGAAGGTCTGAAAATCTACTTGCAATTCATTTAACAATAGTAATCCCAGAAGTCCTGTTTGGTGTTTTTTAGAGGCAGATTTGTAATTAACAACCTTTTTGGAATTTCAAATTCTAAATGCAGTACATTATGGTCAACAACAGACTGCTGTTTTGAAATGACCCTGCTGAAATACTTTGATATTCATTCATATTCATTATTGTGATAAGACTACAGAGATAATCAGATCTTCAGATGTTTCTTTTATAAACCAACTCTCCTTTTGCGTCATCGAAGGATAACGCCCCTTTTGGGGGGGGGAAACAAACGGATTCCCCTGAGAACAGAACTCGCTCTAGATCTGCTAAGTTTCTTGATAGCAAAAATGGCACAAACATACACACTCTCTTAGCCAGCCGAGGACTGTGAGTGGTATTTAAATAAGGGGGTTACAGTGGTGTCCCTTTGAAATGGTCGAAAACTGGATTAAAATTGGATGTTGTGACATCATGCTATCCTATCTAGCCTAGAAGGCTTGATCTACTACCGTTCGTGTTGTTACATGTTCTGTAGCCCAGAGCAGTGGTCATCGAAAAGTCATATAGGCCTAAAGCACTTTCTAGACACAAGCAGAAACCAGCCAAGTCCACTTTAGTCCTAGCCTGCCACTATTTCAACAGTAAAATCAGTTAACAGCCAAGGTAGCATGCCTAGTGAGAGCTAATCACGTAACGTTAGCTGCTAGCAGCTTCGTCTTTCTAACTAGTATAGCTAGTCGACAACAAAACAATGTCATATGATCCAAGTGACATGGCCTCATCTTCTAGTTTGTCTTACTGTGAGTGTTAATGACAAAAAAAAATAGGCTACTTGTTGATTCCACGAGATAGTGGTAGACGTCTGAATAGTTCACTACTTGGGGTCATTTAATCCAGTTTTCGACCATTTCAAAGGGACACCTCTGTCTCTATCTAGCTTCTTTAAGTTTGTGCCATTTTTGCTATCAAGAAGCTTTGCGGATCTAGAGCGAGTTCTGTTCTCAGGGGAATCTGTTTGTTTGGTCTACTGGTCAGACTTATAGCGTAGATGCGATGTACCCAAAAAAGTGAAAGTGAGGAGCATTTATGGGTTGGGAACCGGACTACTTTATATATTTCAAAGTTACTGAATCCCAAAAAAATGGTACGCTATATTGCCTAACTTGCTCAGTCGTTGGACCAATTCCCCCTAGTTTTTTGTAAGTAGACAATCAAGATGAGGAAATTTTAATTTTTATATCGATAGTCAAGGGTCAGAGCAAAGATAATGCTCGCTCACTGCCTTTTTATGTGTGATATATATATATATATATATGCAAAATACCAACTTTTAAGGTGAAATTAAGCATTATTTTTGTTATTTTTTAAGGCCGACATAAATATTCAATCAATATCCCTCTTAAATGTTCCCAGTGTATATATGATATGTGATGTATTTGTATTATATATTACATAATAACTAAGACAAACACCATTGCAAGTTGTCTGAGATTTCATTTTTTATTTTATTTTATTTCAAACATCGGAAAACTCAAGTGAAAGTTGCAAAATAGGGGAAAAAACACCATGAAACTTCTTATAGAAGGCCATTTTGCTGAAATCCGTCTAGTCTATTAGCCTCAGTGGGTCATGTACTCAGTGGCCTTTTTTGATGAATAGAGTTCAGAGCAAAAAAGCTTTCAATATATTCAAGTGGCATGAACAGTATAATTCAAGGGTCACATCTGGTCCAATTTTTCCTTCATTTTTGAAATTTTTATTTTAGCATTTTAGTTTAAAATGTGAATGAATCCCTTAAAAGAGAGCTGTATTGCTTTTGAGATAATAGCAGCTTTTTGAGGATGAAATTCTTCAAACATCAATTTTCACAGCCAGAACACCATTTAGTCAATTCAAAACCTTAATCATAAATTTTGAGGATTTTGTGTTGCCCTGGCTTTTATAGTCAGTCTAAGGATAGGAGGTGTTTTATCCTGACAGGATTTGGAGGGTTCTGGGGAAAGTGGATTGTTTCTCGGAGCCGGAATTTCAAAAGGCTATCAAGTGAGTGTACAAAACCATTACAACTATTATGTCCTTCTCAAAGGCTAATCACATATCAAGGTCTTTCATAAACCATGCCACATTTTCCCTGTGCACTCAAAAGCTATCTGTTGAATGAACCTATTCTGAGTTATTTTTCCTCGTATTTCTCCTGTTTTCTTCTCTCCTCTCCTACATTTTAAGGGGCATCCTGGTCTTCCTGGCCCACCAGGATCTCAGGTCTTTTTATCTTTAGACATATTAAATATTATAATATACATTATAATATATTAAAATATTAAAAATATTATAATATACATGTTCTATGTCCTCCCTGTAGGGACTTCCTGGAGCTGACGGAGCCCCCGGATTGTCTGTGAAGGTTTGTCAGACTCCACTGTAGTCACACATAAACGCTATAATTGCCTCATTTGACCCCTTTCTCTTCTCTATCCAGGGTGAACCTGGGTCCCCTGGACCTGATGGAAAACCCGGATTAGCCGGTTTACCAGGAGCCAGGGTCAGTTCTGTTTCTAGCATTCTTGGAGTACTTTGAAAAGACATATCATATAATAATGTACTAAATAAGTATTGTAGCAGTGATAAGTAATTGGTTAGTTTATACATAGCGAGCAAATGATACAAATTATTGTAGTAGCTGTGGCACAATATAATGTGTAATGTTTTTTTGTTGTTGTTTGTGCTACCTTGATGTAAACAGGGGCCAAAGGGAGACAAAGGCAGTCCAGGAGAGAAGGTATTATATTGTATATCTGAGAATATTTTGAGCAGTTACGTGACATGATGATGTGACCTTTGGCCCACATTATTTACACCAGATATTGAATAATACATGATGATATTCACCCCAAGCCAAATGCACACTGTGGGATTTTTGCAGTTTGAGAAGAAATTCAGTTTGTGTATAGTATATTCTGTGTTTTGCTGTATTAATTGTTACTCAGGGTGAACGAGGTCGTGATGGACTGAGCGTCACAGGGCCTGTTGGCCCCCCTGGCCCTCCTGGACCAATCATTAACTTCCAGGATGTAAGTACTGAAGTGTGATTACATGCTATGCTGCAATATTATGTCTGAGTTCCTAAAAAGATAATGATTCCTCCCCCTCTAGCTCCTTTTTAATGATACAGCAGCCAAATTAAACCAAGGACCGCCAGGCCCTATGGTACGTAAAGCAGCTCACTGTTTTCCGCTCAAATGCTTTTTAAGATGCAGCATGTTTAACATGGATCGATTTTTTCCTAAAGAAATCTGTGATTTTTCAGTGATCTTTTTTTATATATGTGTGCAACAAAGATTGTTAAACATCCAAATTATTTATAATCGAGAGGGAAAAAAAGTTAACATGCTTGGTGTGTCTAAATGATCTGGGAAGTTTTTTTTTTTTTTTTGATCATGTATCACATAATCTCTAATGTTTTTTCGCTTGCGTCTGTGTGTGTGGTGCATGTTGCAGGGCCCTGAAGGCTTGCCAGGCAGAGCAGGATTCCCTGTAAGAATCTCCTTCATCTTTCTTTATACTATTTCAAGATGATATATGTGGCGATAAAAAGATGCAACTAAGAGTGTGTTCACACTTGTAGTTCAGTTCTCTTGGTTGTGTTCATAATTTGGTGGTTGTTACATTTCACTTTACAGAGAATACATTTCAACAGAAATATCTATACAAAACAAAACACACATCTATATTATTTGAGATTTAAATCTGTTTAAATCTTAATTTTTTAGGCTTTACAGTGTTATGTTGTCATGGTGATAAAAACTGGATATAACTTAACACACTAAAATTGTTATAATGCATATCGTTTTATATATTTTGGCTATACTTTTGAAACAGTGAGTATTTTTTACAAATTGGCCCCATTTTCTTCCATTGGAAGCTCCTCAGTGTAACATTTTTTGCTGCTTTTACAGAATAGGAGAAAAATTTCTAAATAATTTCGGTGGTAATCAAAATTATGAGCGTTTACGCTGATTTTTGGGGTTATAAACTTTTAAATAAAACATTATACTGGTGGAAATAACTTACATGAATGTTGTCTTGCTCAGGGCCCAAGGGGACCAAAAGGTGAAATTGGGTTTCCTGGTGTTCAAGGACCTCTAGGACTGAAGGTATGGGTTTAAAATGTGATTAGAAGTGACCTGCTGTACCATAATGAAGCATAAACTCCTCCATCAATTTATTGTATTGTCTGAAAGGGAGAAAAGGGGGAGCCAGGCACATCCATAGCTGCTGATGGCTCACTAATAGCAGGCACGAGAGGACCCAGAGGACCGAAAGGAATCAAGGTTGAAACTATTTACTTTTGACTTTGATCTTTTTGTTGTTCCTCAATAGTCTGACACTGCTGTCATTGTACTTTGCAGGGAGATATCGGTCCCGCTGGACAGCCTGGGATTGTGGTGAGATGCATCTCTCTCACCAAACTAAAAGCATATATATATATATATATATATATATAAAAGAATGTACAGTATATGTTTTTTTGATCTTTAGGGGCCAATTGGACCAACTGGACAAAAAGGAGGATATGGAATTCCTGGTCGACCAGTTAGTTTTATTAATTTTTATCTGTTTAGTTATAGTTTTACATCTCATAAATTCTTATTTCTACTCACTCCCTGAAATTTCTTTTAGGGTCGGCCTGGAGTAGTTGGAAGGAAAGGGGACAAGGGAGATTCTAGTGGTCCACCTGTAAGTTACTTTTTTTGTTGCCTCCATTATGTTTTAATTTTTTTTTATCAATTTTTTTATAACAACTTACCTGTATTCAAGGGTCCACCTGGTCCACCTGGTCCACCTGGGTATCCAGGGCCACCAGGACGAGTGATTGGCCTCAATGGAGTAAGTCTGTTCCTCTAAGCAGATTTGCAGTGTATCGAAATTAAATTGAGCACCACATTGTGGTTTATCCTAAAATGTGCAGTTTTCACAAAAGTTATGAAATGATTCTGCTTTGAATCTTGAAGACAGTTTTCCCAGTTCCTCCTAGACCACACTGCAAAATACCAGTAAGTTAATGAGTGACATTCTCCAATTGGTGGTTTGGCTTTGGGTGTGGCGCATGTCATTCTGGCTCGGCTCCTCCCCCTAATACACTAGCCCTGCCCACTTTGCTCTCTAAGGTGCATGTGTTCATGGCCTTAAAAACAGCATAAAACAGGCTTAATTTACAAAACAGATCTAAATGACATTTTATTCAAGTCAAAAAAATGTTTTTTAGATATTAATTTTGTCAACTGAATTATGCCTGCCTTATGCTGTCATTTACAAATTCAAGAATGTCTCTCCATGGTCCTTTAACCCAGTATCTCATCTCATCTCATCCCATCTGAGGTGTTCTCCTAAGCTCACCAAAGCATGTTGCATGAGCTCTAACATTTGTTGGGCTCAGCAGTGATTTCATGGTATTGCAGGATATGGTGTGCTGTGTACATTTTAAAATGTCGCACTAACAAAACTGTTCACTCCTGAATATGCTGACATTAGCTGGCATGGGTTCATTCGTTTAATTATTTCATATCAGACAATATTTTCATAATAATTTTTATTTTGTCCAAAATTGTCTATTTTTATAAAAAAAAATTGTCTTATAGGCCAACAACAACAATTCACAACAAGGTATGTGTAGCAGATCTTATATGTAGCAGCCTTTCCAACAATTTGTTTTTAATAGTTAATGAATGATGAGTAAACAACTTTTGAGGTCTTATTTTTTTCATTGAAACAGACTATGGAAGAGTGTCATCTGGAGTCAAAGGGGAGAAGGGTGATATGGGAAAACCAGGGTTGCCAGGAGTTCCAGGTATAATAAAAATGTCTTATTTTGGAAAATAACCATAACTGTAAAAATCAAAAACATACTCTGTAAAAAAAGATGGACAGCACGTCTCCGCATTCTTCCATTGTAGAAATATGAAGCCAAGCCAAAATATCCCAGTAACGATCATTGCTGATTACGTTGTTCTGCAAGGTCCCATCCATATTCCTGCTCCCGCAGACTCAATTGCAAGTACAGCTGTCAGTAATGATGTTACACCCTGTTTTGTAGCATCAAAACCGAACTAAAACCAAACTTATTGGTAAAACGAATACTCGGAACATACATACATCTGCGTGATGAGAACTACCTAAAATGACAGAAACTCTCTTTGATATATAATTGATTTTTTTGTTTGGCTCAACGTCCCATGCGATTACATGTAGAGGGCGGGGTTTAAGCCCTTTACTGCAGCCAGCCACCAGGGGGCGATCAAAATGCTTTAGCGTCACTTTTCGGGACTTGAGCAGCACACTTGAGGGTTCGCTTAAATCCCTGTCAGAAATTTGACTCTTAGCTGATCCACGTTTAGGAATACGATGCCTATCACTGTATACATGTATAAGCTCTGTCAGTATTTTCAGCAGCTATCGCGCTTCTCATTAGCCAATTCCCTCCTCCATCCCCAGCTCCTCCTCTCGTCAGTCAGGATTTGGCATTTTGATTCCCCCTGAATCAGACTAAAATGTTCTAATTATGCTGTACATTAAAATGAATAGCTTTCTTTTCTTTAGAAAAGTAATATGCTTTCTTTACTGCTGTTTTCTCGCCACTTTCATTGTTTTTTTGTTACTGAGTGGAAAGCACACCGCAAGTATAGATGTTTATCTATACTCTTAGCAGTTCACCTATGGTTTACCAGTGCAAATGTATTTCAAACTTCTTTTTACCCCTAAGCAAAGAATAAAAAATATCATAAATAAATCTTTGCTAACTCAGTTTCTCCACACTCCCTTTCAATTTATTCTCCTCCTTCGTTCTTAACTTGGATGTTTACTCTGCATTTATGTATAAGGTTTACAACTTCATTAAAACAATATTTTTAAACAACATGACCTGGTTAGACCTATTGATTATTTCACAGATTTTAACTAGCATATCACAAAGGGCATTCTGGGTTGAGCGAGTGGACCTGAGTGTACCAAATGAGTGGAGTGCAGTCTTCAGAAAGGCGCTCCCCGCTCTGCTCACATACTCTGTATAGCACACATTGATTGGCAGACAGTCATGACTAGACATCAACGGTTTTTGATTAGATATCAACCATTTTCGACTACTGACACTTTCAGTCTGTTGAATTGATCTTTGTTTTCCTTCTTCACAGTGCCTATGTTTCCTGATGATTATGTGGTGAGTACTTGTTTTCAAGTGCTTATTCATTAGGCAATTGCTATCGCTGTTGTTTTTGAGTATGTATGTATGATTTTGTATGATTCTGAGTATGTGTCTCTAAGGGTGCTAAAGGTGATAATGGCTACAAAGGGCAAAAGGGAGAGAAAGGGGATCCAGGTTTGCCTGGCCCTCCAGGGATCCCTGGAAGAGCAGGCCTTGTGGTAAGATCAGTGTTGGGAAAGTTCACTTTCTAACTAGAACTAGTTCAGTTCATAATTCATACTTCAAAAAATGAACTATTTCATTCATAGTTCTTTTTTTCCATATGCTGCAAGCTTTTTTTTATTTTTATTATTGCACAGCCCATATGAAGAGTTCAGATGCAAAAGCCTCTAAATGCCATTTAAAATTTTCTTCTTTATTGATGATGTCTGGTGTCTTGTGTTGCCAGATTGGGTGTTTTTTTGCTACATATTAAGGTCTGTTTACCTGTGTTTTAGCCGGGTTTTCACCTGGAAGGCTCTATAGAAATCTGGCACCCTATTGTACAAAGTTAAACTGAGAGAGCGTGCATTCACAGACACCAGAATGAACGCGTTCACAGTAACGTTTATCAGGCAGCAATGCAGTACTTTCAGTTCACGTTCACCCAAAATATGAACATCACAATCAGGTACAACACTGGGTAAGTCTACAAATCAAGTATTCAATTCAAAACAAATACTAAAATGAATACTTTTGCATTTCAGGGACCTAAAGGGGACTCTATTGTTGGCCCTCCTGGAGACACTGGTCCCCCTGGCCTGCCAGGAGTGCCTGGTTATGGAAGTCCAGGACCTCAAGGGCCACCAGGACAACCTGGGCCACCAGGTATCCCATCGGCATATGGCTCAGGTGACAACAAATACTTTATCGTGACTTCAAATAGTGAACTTTTCCATTAGCTTGAGCGCATTCCTAAACAGATTTCTCTCCAAAGTTTTTTTGAGTGACTTAATCGAGGCAAAGAACTTTTTATCAACAACTTACTCAGGTATCAAAGTTCTGCTTTACTTTCTGTCTCAGCTGCGAATCTCCCTGGACCTCCAGGTCCTCCAGGGCCGCCCGGCGCTTCTGGCCATGGAAACCCTGTAAGTCAGATGGTACAGAACTCAGTTGTAATGGAGCAAGCTCATAAACGATTAAATGTGCCTTGGTTTTTTTATTGTGACTGCTTACTTTGCCTTTCCAGGTGAGCACGTACAAAAACATTCAGACCATGATAAGAGAGACCAGTCAAGCTGCAGAAGGGACACTGAAATATGTTATAGACAAGAGTGAACTGTACATCAGGGTACAAGGGGGGTGGAAGAAAGTTGAGGTATTTACTTATTACATTTTCCTTCAAAACAAACGTAAATAGAGCAAAATGTCTTTTCTTCTTATTCTAATGTTTTCTGATACTGATGTGTAACTGTGTTTTAGCTGGGAGAGCTTATCCCAGTTCCCCAAGACAGTTCCTCATCTGCTTTGTCACAAGGCCTGAGCAGACCCAGCGGCCGCAGTGTACCCAGACTTCACAGCCAGGTGCGTCATACATATGCAGTAGTCTAAGGATGCACAGATATTAAAATTGTGGGAGATTCTAATAAACTGGTATTTTTTAGCTGAGTAGTAGGGGTAACCATTCTCTTTTTCCTGGACATGTCCGACCGTCGAGATCGTACAAAATGTCTGGGATTCAGCGCATGCTTTCTTCAGTCGCCATTCATTGTTTACATGCACACCTTTTGTTTCAATCTAACTGAATTCATTCCGATTGGTGAATATGAATGTAGTGTTTACAAGAAACCTAAACAAGTGATCGTTTATGTGCGCTTGACCATTGCAAAGAAAACTCCCGCTCCTCCGTGAGAGATACGAAAACCAGTGCGTCTCAGAGGTGTCGCTTATCGTAATCACGTCACCGGCCTCGCGCCATTCTCCCACGGCCCTCAGCCTCGCCCTGCTAATCATGATGAATGGCGACTGTAGAACGCAAAAGTCGAATCCCGGACATTTTGGGCGATCTCGAAATCCCGGGCAGACTCATCACAGAGACTCACTAGTAGCCTAGACTTGTTGTTTAACTACTGTGTTCTGTTACCGGTAGAAGTGCCCTCTTAGGGCAGTGAAGCAAGTGCATTCTGGGAGTTGTTGTCTTTCATCCACATAAGCCAAAAATATTTTCTGGCTTTTCTCAGTCTGGAAAGCTCCAAATTCAAAAATAATTTCACATTTATTCTGCATAAATTACCCATTTTAAATACACATTCATCTCTCCAGAGGTGAAGTATCTCTTTAAGCAGGTAAAGAATTTGTGTACTCGACAGAACAGGACCACAGAATAAGAATTGGACTAGCGTGTGGTGCAATGCAAAACATCCAAATGGAAAACTTTGCCATATGGAAAAGACATTTCCAGATTTACGAAAATAAGAGTTTATGAAGCCTTGGTCCTCAACATAATATTATATCATTCAGAAACATGGACACTAAGAGAAGCAGACAAGAATAAATTGAGAGTGTTTGAAATGAATTGCTTATGGAAAATCCAAGGGTTGACAAGAAGAGACAGAATAAGAAACGTCGACTTAAGAAGAGAGTTGGGGATGGAAATTGATGTGGTGCAGCGAATTCAGAAAAAAAGAGGCTCGGATACTTTGGACACGTGGTCCGAATTAAAACAGAACGACTTCCAAATGTCACTTTATTCCGTCACGTTCACGGGACAAGGAGGTGAGGGCTACCAAAGAAAAGATGGTTCAATAACTTGGAAGAGGATCTGAAAAAGGGCTGTTGGAGCATGGTCTACCATCGCCATGACACACGGGATGAGAATATAAGAGATTGTTAGATTATGGTAAAGGTAATCTAAATGTAAAAATAGGTGAAATTGAAGCCTGAAAATTAAAAAAAAATGCAATAAAATAATAAAATACCGAAACGAAAATCGATATGGTACATACGATATGTCCTCTAGTATGGCCTGTGGATCGTTGTTTGTCTACTACCATTTATCAGATCAAGAGAAATATTAAAATATGCTGGAATCAAATGTTAATATCAGTTATAATGGTATATACTGTACCTTAGTGTCTGATGTGAACATCTAATGTTAATTACAGGAGTTAAAGAGCTTCCTGCCAGACTACAATGTTCTTTCACACACTGCACACTCGATGCCTGCGGTAAGGCTTTCTTAAACCTTGTTGCATGTTTCAATGATTGATGAGAAATGGTGTGCACTTTGACATGACCTCTGACCTTTGAACTTCTCAGTTGCACCTGGTGGCACTCAATGCCCCATTTTCAGGAGACATGCACGGAATCCGAGGGGCAGATTATCAGTGTTACCAGCAAGCCCGTGCCAGGGGCCTCACATCAACTTACAGAGCTTTCCTCTCCTCTCACCTACAAGACCTCTCCACCATCGTCAAGAAAGGGGACCGCTTTAACTTGCCAGTGGTGAACCTCAACGTATGTAAAGGATCATATTTGCACAATAGATTGCAATCAAGATTTCTCATAATATGTAGTTTGCCTAAGTTTAGCCTGTCTAAATTAAGCTTCTTGTGCATCGTCTTTAGGGAGAAGTGCTCTTCGGCAGCTGGATGAGTTTGTTCTCCGGCAACGGGGCTGTTTTTGATCCACTTACTCCGATTTACTCCTTCGATGGACGAAATGTCATGACAGATCAGGCTTGGTAAACAGTTTTTCTTTTTAAACATTTTTAGACATGTAAGCTGAATTCTAACAGTTTGAATAATGCTAATAAAAATACAATCTAAATTCATATTATATCATATTTATAATGAACAAACATAAATTAATAAGCTGTATATGTTTCTATGACTCAAGGCCTCAGAAACTGGTGTGGCACGGCTCGAGTACGGTGGGCATCCGAATGACAACTAACTACTGTGAGGCATGGCGGACGGGTGACATGGCGGTGACCGGACAGGCATCTCTTCTCCAGACCGGCAGATTGCTCGGGCAGCACACGCGTAGCTGCTCAAACCACTTCATTGTGCTTTGCATCGAGAACAGTTACATCCAGGACCCTGGAAGGAACTAGAAAGCTGACCATTTTAAAGTAATGCAGACGTAGGGAGCAGTAGTAGCTGGACTGCTAGGGGAAATATCCAATCTACTCTGTTATTTTTAGGGAGAGAGCTCCTTTGAGAAGTGACAAGCCAGGGAAAACGGCACTGCAATCATGTTTCAGTACTTCTCTGAGCATGATGTAAATATGTATAAATCACCCACTGATATTGTTCAATCGAAGACCCACAGCATTTATTCAACTATTAGAATACCAAAGAATACCTCAGCCAGACATTGAGCAAGTGTAGGTCCATTGTTTGAGTTCACTGCATTACTGTGTGTCTTCTCAATTGGTCTTAGTCCCTCCCTAACAGTGACTAATACAGAGTTTTGTGCGTGTGTATAATATTAACTGCACATTTAAAACCATAACCATAGATCCACATAAGATCCTTTCTTTTAATCAGATTAAATGCCAATATTTAGATATCAGTATTTGGATATAATCAAACCACCGAGTTTTGGAAGTTGTTAAAACACTGTAATAATAATAATTTCTTTGTTTTTTCTGTTTAGAGGGGGTTTTTTTACACCCGTGAAGCTACTTTCTGTGAACTTGCATCTAAACTAGTATTAAATGGCAATATGTCTAATTTATAATGTAAAAGCACATAAAACTAAAACCCTGTCCCATGTACATACTTAAATAGGCATTCATTTTTTCTAAAGTTGACAGTGGCCACAACCACATTATGAGTCTTCACTGTGTTTAATCTTTCTATGACATGTTTAGAAAGACAAACTAGAAAATTAAATACATTGTCAATCTTCTAGAAGTCAGATGAGTCCGAAACACTCATGTAGAGAGCCCTCCCCCTTTCTTTTTTCCATATTTTAATGGTGCTCAGTGAATAAATGTTTTGTTTTATAAGTATGACTGTTGTTTCTGTAAGTTGTGGCAGGTTTAAAAACAATACAAAGATATTGTACGAGAAAAATAAAGATTTAATGTACCTGCTGCCTCGTCAAGGGCAAATATGTAGACTCCCGTTCAAAAGTCTGGGGTCTGAAATTCAGAATCATTACTCCTGTCTTCCGTTTCACATCTAATCATTCTAATATGCTGAATATTTTATAAGTGGAAATGTGCATTTCTTCTGGATTCTTTGGTGAATATAACTGCCACATTTGATCAATTAATGCATCCTTGCTGAATAAAAGTATTCATTTCTTTTAAGAAAAATTACCCCAAACTTTTGAACAGTTAGTATATCATGTCACAAGGGGGCAGAATGGAGACACAAAGCAGGAAATGCTCATCAAAGCACATAGTTTGATTCAGAGCTTAAATACTGTATGTGTAATATAATATAAATTTAATATGATTTTGCGCTAACCTTGGCACACAATGTTTTAATGTTACTCTTTGCAAAGCTGAACCTTGCTGATGCCAAGTTTTCTCTAAAATGTATCTGCATTTTTGCTTAGTCTTAATAACCAATCATCATTGGCCTCATTCTACTGCATTCCATCATATTTGCCTGGTTTGTTTGTCCGCCATACAGACTAGTTTACTAAGCAGTCAGATAAACAGAAATGCTATTTCAGCCTGATTCAAATGGTTCAATTCTACCAACAGGAAAGAGGAGAGCACTAACCACAGATAAAAGCTGCTCATCAATCTCTGCCTTCAGGCTGTCTGTCTACCCAGCTTGTTTCATTCTCAGGACATAGTTGTATTTTCTGCCCATATTATATACAGCCATCTCATTCACAATAATGATTAAAAATCTTTCTCTTTCTTATAACACTGCTCCTCCAAAGATGCATCCAAAGCAACTATCACAAAAAAGGTGCATTTATAGTGCTTAAACTGTATAATGTTATTGATGATGTAAATGTATAATGTATTTTATTATGTAATAATTATATTTATTATGGTCTACCATTATATAATGTTAATGATATAATGGTAGACCATATATAATGTTGGTTGACCATATATAATGTTAATATGTATACTGAATCAATTACAAAAATAATTGTATTGTTATGATTTAAGGCCAGCCATGCTTTTACCTTATATCTTATCTTTATGGGGGGAACGGAGAGAGAGAGAGAAAGAAAGAAAAATTTAATGGGTATTTGATTACGGTTACAATGAGTATTTTGAAAGTGTTGAATGATCAAATCATTCTTGTAACGAAACTCTCAGGACAGATTCGCAATAGTCCGAGGACCGAGGTACAGCTGAACTCGCTGGCTAGTACTGAGTCAGGCTAACTAGAGACCAATGTGGGCGGAGCATATTTCTCCGTGCTGACCAATCAGAGCGCTCCTTTTCTCGAAGCAGAGAGACTCGACTACTTGAATGTGTGAGGAAAAACTGACCAGTTCTAAAGAATGATCTATAGCACAATGGACGCAGGAACGTCATTTTGTCGCTCATTGCTGCTGGCTTTACTTGTATTCTCGGTGACCCAAGAGGCGCGAGGTAAGTGCGTGGGACTGCAACACTTCTTGGTTTCCCCTCGTCTACATTTCTCAAGTTTTATACCCGCGCGTTTCCTTTTTTTCACAATACTACTTAGGGGTGTTCAAATATGGCGCAGGTCTTGGAAAGCCACGCTGGCATGAATGTTTTTTTTTTCTTCTTTTCTGTGCCGTGACAACGGTCACATCTACATCAGTTTGCGAGAGTGCGTTTTTCGGATGTGGACATGGAGTGACTCGCGAATGCAAGCGGAGCACCGCGCGAGGTTTGGATATCGCGACCCAGTATTTATTTACCATACTTCAAAGCTCCTGTTAACTTATAACAACCTCTGAATCAAATGTTCAGTCATCTGAAACTGTTGACGAGATGTGCTTTCATGAGCGAACAGCAGTTTACGTTCCGCATGTGTTTGTGGTGATGGACATTTTTTCTTTCATTTGACGACATTTAAAAACTCTATCGTAAAATGTCAGACTCTTTTTTTGGTTTTAGGACATCCTAGACCGATATTTCCGCACGAGTGACATCGAAGGCTTCGATCATGTCTGGGCATCTAAGTTATGTGGAGATTGTAGACTGACAGAAACACTGTTCACATGTTTACGTGAGTTGTAATAACATCGGACTATTCCTGTACGTTACAAATATCATAACAGATGGTGCACAGAATACCAGCTAATATTTTCCGTCCGTCCATTATATTCAACGTTAAATGTAATATGACTGAACGTCAATGGATGCAACAGTTTGTTTGTTCAGAGGCGTTATCTTTTGCCCCACAATGCACGCGAGGATACAATGACACTTACGTTTTAAGCCTTTTATGGATGCTTTTGTGCATAACGCCACTCATTCCATTCAAATTGTTGTTGTTGTTGTTTTTACGATATTATAACATGACAACAAGGCTAGATTTTATTTAGACTGTTCGATTAAATAGCTACAGCTACGTTCCGTCACGCAAACAAATGCCTTACTTCAACCTTTTGCTTTTTTTATTTATTCAAAGCAGGAGTTTTTAACTAAAGCAAATCAAACTTAAAACATATTTTATTCCCACATCCAGTATTAACAATGGATATGATTAGATAGGGATTAACCTAACAGAAGAGGAAGGGAGGAAAAAAGGAGATGGGTTTACAAGCAATGTTACATATTAAAACATATTAACAAATAAGGTCAAACATGGTATTCTATGTGTTTTGATTGATTTGAGATTGTAATTGTGTGCATTTACATTTATTAAAGTAAATGTAAAACTTGCCGAAATGCATTTGGTTCATTCTTGTTACTTGTGCGATGCATGCATGCAATTGAGATGTCCTTGATTCACATACTGTGATAGGCAGAAAGGAAATATCCTATATTTACTTCAGCCCTTCCTTCCTCTCCCAATTACTGAGCTTCCTCTGACACAAAGATTTATTGTTAATATTGCAGTCTGTCCCTGAAATATCAAAAGGAAAATATTTTCAGTGTCTGTTTGCGGAGTTGTGTGAACTGTGGTTTTAAGTTACAGGTAGTGTTTGTCTTTTGTCTGAATCTTTTATCTGCTTCCATTCATGTTGATTTTTTTGTTCTTGTGCAGATTCACAAAACAGATTATTCTGAAGAAGTCAAAAGAGAAGAAATGGATCTTCTTATGTGCAGTATCACCTGGCCTGATATGGCAAAATTTGAACTTGATCTATACATTGGTACAATATTTTAATAATAGGGATGTAAATGCTCAGAATAAAAGTTGTTCTTTAAAAACACTTATAATTCAATAACACTTATTAAATGTAATATTTAGCAAATCTCAGAATGAATATTTTTTAGTAGTACTGTATTTATGTTGTTATGTTTATTCTATAAATACAAAATAGTATATAGTATTAGGCTAATTTTAATATCGCCCATTTATTAGTTATTGACCACAACATGAAAATATCGTATCAGGCAAACTTTTAATATTTGTACTTTTTTTTTTTTTTTTTTTTTTTTTTTGCTTATAAAATGTCAATTGCACATATTTTGGCCTCGCCTTTGTGAGCTGTATACGTCTGTTTTAGAAGTTGACTGATAATGGTTTTTACTGATAATAACGTTGGACCACACTGGCCAATAACCGATTGATTAACCAACTAATAGTTTTTTGAATGGATACTGAATGACAACAAAATACTCTTTTACCACTTGAAATGGTTAACCTGGGTCATTCTAAACCCCTGGTAAACGTAATCATGGGTTATCTTTACTCACATTTTACACTGCTCTTACTTTATTCTGGGTTACCAGTTCCAGCAATCGGTTATCTCTGCTGATTAACTGGCAAAACCAATCAACTTTTAATCTGTACGATACAAATGAAAATATACTAAAGTTTTTGTCTACTTCTTTTTGTGTCTTGTGTAATAGTAAAGCATAAAGTACATGCTGTACCACATCATGCATTTCTAAAGATTTGTCTTTGTGAGAGACCTAGTTTTGAAAGCTGCACCTTCCTCTGGAAGATTGCATTCTAACAGCACTACAGGTTTGATTCCTCAAACTATGTGTTCAAAGGTAGTCCAAAACACATGGTATACTACATTGCTGTTCTGTTGTATCTCAATTATATTTGAGAGCAACAGTGAGATAGCTATACACTGATGTAATTAGTCATAACGAAATCCAATCACAAGTGGTCCCAGAAGATGCATCTGAGATTAATTTATTATAAACAGCATTATGTAAACAATGAATTTTGGCTGGCCAGATAAAATACACCCAGTGGGCCCCATGTATAAGACTTTGCATAGATTTCATTCTAAAAGTATGTGAATGCACAAGTGGCAGATTTTGCATATACTTAAACAGGGTTTCCCGCAGTACTTTGAAACTAAGGCGGCCGCCTAAGCAACATATGGCTGTCGCCTTAACTATGTTGTAAAAAAATTATATGAGCGATATCCACCGTGTTACGCAGAACACGGCTTCTTTTATCAGCTTGACGTTGAACTAATGCTCCATGCTCGTACCATGATAACGTTACATCTGTGGTCTTATCTAGCATAAGGCATTTCACTAACTATTCGTGTCTCTTTCACAATCAGCAATGTCAACAACATAGGCCATTGTATAATATGATAACGAAAATAGTTAGTTAACTAGACTGAACAATTTCAGTCAGTGTAACAGTAAGATCGTAGGAAGTAACATTACTGTGCTGAACGTGTCTGGAAATGTGTATAAACAATATGATAGTATAGTGAGATGAGTGACGTTAGACAGTAGATCTAGTACATAAAGTAAGTTACATCCTAAAGCACCTACTTTTTGTTATTCTGGAACAGTCTTTTGTATTCATTTCATGTCTCATATATAGTTTACCTTGCTATTTCATTACGGTTTACCATTATTTCAGCATGTCTGAAAACTTGTAATTTATCGCAATAAGAATAGCGGAGGTCTCTCTCCATAATTCAAACAGTCTGCCAATGTTGGTCCGTGTTTTTGTCCTAAGTCGATCCAATTCACGTTTGGTCTGACAAGCTTCAGCAGATAAATGTTTGTTTTTTTATATTTATGTGGAGTTTGTGTTGTGCTGGAGGCAGGTCGTTTTTGGGTGTTATCAGACTCATGGCGTCAGCTGCAGTGCCGTCGCATAGACTGTATCCACAAGTTTCCTACGCCCCATGAGGCCTTGCGTCAAAAGTGGGCGCGTCTTCCGGTTCGAAGTAAACAAAGCGCGACTTGACATACTTCACACTCGTTCATTCAACAGTTGACAGTCATTCAAGTTATAGCGATCCAAACTAGCTAACGATGTGGGAACACAACCTCAACGAAATTAAAAAGGGTGAAGTAACAGTACCTTTATCCTCTGCAGTAGTTGGTTGGGAGTATTATAATACATTATTAATAATCAATACTCATCAAGGCATGGTGACAGACAGTTGTGTGAGCTGACAAACAATTAAAATAAAAAATACACACTTAGTCATTGTGCTTTGGAGTTTATTCAAAATTATAAATGAATGTGCTACTTGAATACATTAACTGGCACATTTGGTATTCTTTCAACTCAGGCTTTGATCCTGAGTTTAGGTGTAACATCAGTAGCGAACAGCCAAACACATGCTGATAGATTTTATAGAATATTAAGCATTTAAACAAATGTACATAGGAAGATTCGTCGTCTTTTGGAAGGTGATGGAAACTTTTTTTTTTTTTTTCTAATTTATACAATTATTCATGTACAAACAGTAAGGCAATAGTAACATTTTTTTTACATTAGGGAAACAAATAAATACAGTACAGGTGGAAACTGACGTTACAGTCGTTGGCAGGATCACTCTGATTTCGTTTTTATGTTCAAAACAATCACGTTTAAGCCACTGAATTAGTTTAGTCCGGTTATACATACAACCGCGAACAGCACATGTTGTCCCTGAGCTCCGTAACGACATCTCTCATAAAGATTTGCGTCTTTAAATAGTAAAATAATTCTCCGAAAAACAGCTAGCCTCTTCGCTAACTAACACACAAAATACCATTGGAATGCTACTTCCGCCGCCTTACCGGAAGTTTCACCCGCTTTATTTTTTTACAGGAGCGCCCCTCGGAAACTTGTGGATATAAAAGGAGAGAGGCTCGGATATTGTCCAAATATTGTCCCTTAATGGAAAAGGTGTGACTGCAGTCTTAAGTGGAAGAGGGGTACACATTGCAAACAGGGTTCAGTGGGACACTATTTTACCCATTTTTCTGTGCATTACTGTGTGGTACTGCTCATTCCACTAATAGCACACCTGTGTGGGACAGAACAGTACAGACATCATATGAATCCAGGCTGCCATTCTCAAACTAATGGTCCATTTGACTACCAGGTGCGTCTGGCAGTGGCAGTTTCATCATACAGTCTGTCTGATTAAAAACAATTACTTTCAACCTTCATTCTGACCCTCTGTCAGGTATCCTTTTGTGCATATACAAGTAAGTTGTAATGGTTGTAATAATCTAATCTGATTAATCTCATGTGTGTCATATAGAACGGACTTAATTCACTCTTCAGCTTCACTTCATGCAGCTATTACTTTTAGATGTTTCTTTTTCAAAAACTTTGAAAATCTAGCTGTAATATTCCATATTTTGATAGATACTTCATGTCATATTTGTCAGCAATAATTTTCATAAGTGTCTCAATTAAAAATATTTTAATTATCGGCATGACTGATATAGAGTACTCCTTTTTGACATCTGTCAACTGGTACACGAAATGAAAAATTGACCCAAAAAAAGCCCATCCATACTCGTATGTGAATTGGATATTCATCAGGTATTGATCAAATGTTGTCTATCATGGAATATGTGCTTAAATTTCACTGTGATTTTTAAAATAAAAATGTCTTATTTGTGTAACCATCTGCTGATCATGGCAATGCAGTTTGTGACGTTAGCAAAGCACCGATGTTAGGACAGTTATAATGTTATAACAGGTTTTTATTTGGCTGAAGATGTTTTCCTCTAACAGAAAGCCTCACAAAAATGTGGGTCAGCAGGACATATACTGATATTTTCTTAGACTCTTTACTTAGATGGAAGTTCATGGAACATTTCTGAGTCAACTCAACTTGTGTCCTCCTTACTCTGTAAATATGACCATGATTTCCTTTGGAAAAACATGGAAGACACTCCCTCTAGGTAGAAAATCTTGAGCCAAAAACACACCCCAGTTAACATCAAATCCAGTGATTAATGAGTAACCTCCTTGGACACGGTCACTGATGGACTGATGTGAACCGTTGCTAAGAAAAATCCATAGAGACCGGAGGTGTTCTGTGGTTTACAGAGAGATTCGTGCATGCCTGAGCATATTCTCTCATGTAGAAATAGCAGCTGAGGGTCAACATGAATGTTTACGGAGCAGGTTATCGACTCGTACCATGCTTCAGACAACACCAAATAAACTGAAATTGAGTTCTCAGAAATCATTTCAGTCAACAAATTAACAGCCAATGATTGTTCATCCATTTAGTCAGCAAATATGGCTTCTCAGACTGAGGTTACACTGATTGAAAAGATAGTCGTTGGTGGGCCAGAATTGGGGTAGGATAAATTCTAGACGTCTAAGTCGTGTTTTGTTTATTTCCCTCGTCATTGTTTGTTTTGGTCATATGGTTGAAGATCGAGTGTCAGTTTGTTGTAGTAATCTGGATTGAGTTGGTGGCGTGTGACTCACAGCAGGCAACTGATTTGGCCCAGTAATGTTCTCCAAACTTGGCAGCTTAGGAGGTCTGACTCCTTCCTCCAGACAAGTTGAATGTGCGTATGACTAAGTATATGTGTTCTCTGAGACAACATAACACAATTTAGTGTCTTTTCCGCCCCTTGGAAGTATTTTTAGTAGGGATGCAAAGATACCACTTTTTCAAAACCGATCCGATACCAAAATTCTGCAGTTTTAATCAACTAGAATTTCTAGAACTCTGTGTGTTGAACTGATGATCACACTTTTATGTGTTAAACACAATCTACTTAATACAGACAACTTCATTATAAAGAAAAACAACAAATTGCCTAGGGCTTCAGCCATTCTTCCGCTCTCTTCCCTAAACTGAAATGTGCTAGTGGGCTGTACTTTCCACACAATTGACATCAGGTCCAAGTATGTTATTCGTGTATTGCAGTTTGGCTGGTGGTTATGTTGCCCGCATACCGCCTCCCATGGCCAAAACTAGTATTATGACACCTGTTGGGCCATGGCTAGTAATTTAGCATGCTAATTCATTCAGGTTGACATCTCTGCAGAACTTGTCATTGTTTAATGACCTCATCGCCCTTATTTTTTCTCATTCTTTTGATGGTTGTAGCTCATTTTTTAATATTTTTACCTCAATTCTTACACATGGCACCTTTAACAATAACAGTCTAAGCACAATATCGGATTTAGATCTGTGCTAATTTTGGCTGAACCAAATGGTCGAAGTTCGCAACACTGCTCACTATGAGGTTTCTCTGAATCCACACTCAGAACTGAATTCCTTTCAGCCAGCAAGCCTATTTATAGGCTGAAGCTCCACCTACAGGGCATACCAACAACAGGAGCAAACTAAAAAGTTTGTAAAAATCGAATTAAATAATATAAACACCCAACACAACACTTAAACCTTGCAAACAGCTAATACAACAACCATTGACAGAGAAAGAGTTTAACAACAAATCAAATGGCAAAAACTGTTTCTAAATTCTCCCCCCTCTGACATCACACCAAAAAGGTAGCTTCCACCGGAAGTAACATGGCTGTTGCTTTAAAAAGCAGTTTAACCTAGATTTTGGTTTTCGTTGTATGAACCTGGAAGTTTAACTGCAATAAGATTTGTGGGAAAAATAAAGGTAATTATCATATGGAGTGTTCTGGAATTCTGTTCTTTTAAAACAATAATGACAAACTTTAAGAAAAACTAAAAAAAAAAATGTTGAAAACTATAACAAAACCGCTGTAACAAACTTGTTTAGACTGAACAAAACAAAAACTCTATAATACCAAGTTTAGTCAACAGATGGTAGAAAAAACGAAACACAGACATGCAGTCTGAGTCAGATCTGAATGTCTGTGTTTTGTTTTGTCTACCATCTTATATATATATTCTGTTCTATTACAAGAATGTGATCCTTTCTTTCCAGTCACCCAGGATAGAAAATGCTTCATTTTAGTGTTTAGTACTAATGGAAATGCCAGCACACCCAGTTATTACTCATTACAGTTGCTTATACCATGGTCTGGGTGAATACTCGATTCTGATTGGCTGCAGGGTGTCCGTTAAAAAGTGATAGAGGACACCTAGTAAAGTAGTTCTGGTGAAACTGCCTGTTTACCATTCGAAATTAGTAAATAAATGCGCTGCCCACAACAGCTGTGAGTAACCATAGCAACAGGCAGTCACATGCTCTATCATCTAACGTTAGATATTATAGCCTAATACAACAATGAGCGACTTCGTGCTATTTCTTTTAACATTTATGGAGAATATGGCAACTTTGACGACTGGTATGCTGCTGAAGAAAGAAAAAATGTAAATAAAACGGAGAAAATTACACCGCTGCTGCTCTGCTCCATTGAACTCTGTAACGACATAACTTGCGACCATAGTTGGATAACGATGCTTTCGGGAAACGCACCCCTGAATGAGACCCTGCGGGAGTTTTACGCAGCTGTCCATACAACCAAGGCAGGAGAAGGCTGAACGTTACAGCGTTTCAAGCCTAAGGAGACTGAGGCAAATGACCCTCTCTTTGATCTGATTAATTTATTGCCCTCTATAACGTTAAGCGCAAATCGCTGGAGATCAGAGCTAATTGTTTTTTTTATTGTTGTTTGATTAATTGTTTTATGAGTAATAAAAAAAAAACTATGCCTACCTTTGTGTTTCATGAAAAAAAAAATGCATTTGTGAACCTGAAGGTATACGAGCTAAGCGGACTATATATCTCCGGTTGCTAAATAAACAGTCAGGCAGGCAAGGCAAGTTATTATTTGTAAAAACTAGATTTAGCCTAATTAAAATATAAACTAATGTTTTATTTGGCAAGTGACCATGGTATAAGCGGGTTAATGCCCTCCGAGGTGTCCATTGTCAGGTTTTAATGGACTTCGGCGGAGGCAACCGTCCTCCGCTGCGCGTCGGCCGGTTTACGCCTCGCCGTCGTCCATTAAAACCTGACAATGGACACCTCGTCGGGCATTAACCCTTACATGGCTGTCTGGACACGCCCACTTTTTCTAGCCTGTTGCATTTTAAATTCTGTCTCCGTAAGTGAGAAAATGCCAGCCATATAACATGAGCTCTTTATCTTGTTTAGTCTTTTAGTACATTAGAACAAACATCATTATTGATCCAATCTTAAAGCTTCAGTCCGTAGCTTTTTTGGGGGTTAAAAATGATCCAAAATACATATTTAAGAAAGTACATAACCAGCCAGTGTTCAGAACTCTCTGAGATTTTGAGTTCATCCACGCTCTGCCAGTTCGAGGGTGTTGAATTACAACTCGCCTAAAATTGATAATTTCGCAAATGACTGCAATTGCAGATTTTGAACAGAGATGGCGACAAAGAGGAAAAACTGTGGACTGCAGCTTTAAATGAAAAAAAAAAACACCTTAAGCAAGAGTGAAAATTAGGACACATAAGATACAATGTGCCCTTTTTTAAAAACAAACAAATATGTTAATACATTACATACCTGCATTATTTTATAAGCATTGATGTAGTGGTGAGGTTACTATTAGAGTGATTTAATAGGATTTTAACTGAATGCAATGGGTTTAGCATGTGCTGCAACTACAGTTGCTAAGCGACAGAAGTAATTGATTCTTCTTTTTTTGTGGTTGCTTTTTAAGTATGGAGATGGACAAAAAAAACAATTTTCCATCAGAAAATAGATTAACAATGTAAACCTAAACCAATCCTTTAGTTAGCTAGTGTTTGATGAAAAAACAAATCACCATTGTAATGGCAGCTTTTGATTAAACCTTTTGAAATTGGTTAGTCAGAATCCCTCAATCACTTAAAGCTTCATTCAGAGGAGTGACTGTGACAGCCCGCAGCATATATTGCATACATAATCACCCCAGTGGGTGCAGACTGAGACTTTGTTTGACTTTTCTCTTCTGGAAATCACTTAATTGGAACATTGCGTGATGTAAAATCTCTCTCCTATAACCAATCAATGTTTGAGTTGGCAACAATTTTTATTTTGAAAAAAAAATCCAGTAACAAAAAAATTCTGATTTGTTACTTGAAAATAAAATAAACATTTAAATTAAATAAAATACAATTTAAAAAAAGAAGAAAATTCTATTGAGAAAAAAATACTATAATTTTTTTTACAAACATTTAAATCATACAAATTAAAAATATATTAAATGGAAAATATTAATAAAAACTATATGCAATTATCTCATTGATGCTAAAATAACGACTTTCAACTTTATTAAACATTTAAAATGACTTTTCTTGAGAATGTTTGTTTGGTCACTTGCTGGTGAAAAAAAATGCAATGCAGCCATTTCTCTGTTTGATGCAGTGTCTTTTCAAAACTTAGTTCAAGTCAGATCTGAAGAAATCCTTTTTTAGGCTTTTTTTTTTCCCCTTAAAATAAATATCTTAACTATTTAATATTTAATTAATTATTCTGACTGTTTGAGTTAGGACTCTTCTTGTATTAAAATTAACAGTGTTAACATTAATAGTTTTAATTGTATTGAGGAAATAATATCACAATATTTATGGTATTGTCGCCCAGCCCTAATTTTATTTACTTAGCATAGATTTCTTTTTATTGAAATTATACTCTAAATTAGAAACTAAAACTGCCAGTAGGTGGCGGTAAATGTTGAACTGATTAAGTCATTCATTCAAACAGCTGATTGATTCAGGAATTAAGTACATGTCTCTCTTTGTGAATGGACCATTGAATCATTCATTGCCTAACCTGATAGATTCAGTCAAAACTTGTGTCTCTAATCTGTCAAGGACACTTCCTGTACTGTTTAATAAGCTGACTATCTAATTGTATCTTAACCTGGAGTCTTTCTCTCTCTTCTCAATCAGAATTGCTGTGTTATTGTGAGCGATGTGTGAATCGGACATGTAACACAACCGGCCTGTGTTATGCGGTCATCACAAAGTCTGCCGGACAGATCGTAATACAGGATGGTCAGTGCATTCATCAAGATCTACTTTACCCACCGGACAGGCCTTTCCAGTGCGCCTCTTCCAACAACGGCCAGCATCCGTACTGCTGCGACACTAACATGTGCAACAAGAACCCAAAAGTGAACCCAGGTAAGAGAATAATGTGATCATGATGACCTTTGAGTGGGCTTTCAAGAGTTTGTGACTCTATAACGTCAATATGTCATAAAAGTGTCACAATAAGGTCATATTTGGATTGGGGTTATTTTGTCCTGCACAAAATAATAATTTTTAAATGATTTTTAAATGCTGCTTCTTTCAGAGTTGCCAGATACTGAACCCCCGTCTCTGAGTCCTGTAGCCTTGGCTGCAGTGATTGCCGTCCCCATCTGCGTGCTGAGCTTCATTCTGGTGCTTCTCTTCTACATGTGCCATAATCGCTCCATCAACCACCATCGTGTGCCAAGTGAGGAAGACCCCACTATGAACCACCCATTCCTCGCTAACGGCACCACGCTAAAGGACCTCATTTATGACATGACCACTTCTGGATCAGGCTCAGGTATTTTACATACTATTATTATCTCATTATTGTTTGCCTTTCTACTTTCTAAGAATCCAGCTGTAACGGTTTTTTTTTAATGCCACTTAATATGCAAAGATTCCATTAAATTCATTACATTCCCCTTCATTTTTATGTATTTACAGGATGTTTTTCCTGTATTGCCCTTTATAAGCCCCAAAGTACACTCAAGCCAATGTAATTTCCCTAACTTTGGTTTCAAAGCCCCTTGGGAGCAATTGAGGAAGTCTAAATTGACAGTTTAATGCTTTCCCTGAGTTCTGTGCCTCATGCCAAGCTGGTAGGCTTGTAGGCTTTATCTTTAGTCTAGCATTTTAGTCCAGAAGCTGGACTAGCTGGTTTGTTGGTAGTGTCTCAGATAGAATATTTGTTTTTGGCACCTGGATGACTACATACAATGTTTGATAGGAAATCATGACAGTCTTCTTCAAGGGTTCAAGGTTTGACTGGTTTGCATGGCTCTATTATCACTTGCTGGCAGATGCTGCAACTACACTGTTTTGAGGGCAAAGATCATCTTTCTCCATTGATATTAGATGTTGTTGCGTTGTGTATTCTTACAAAATATATATTTTTAATAATTTGTACAAATACATTCGCTTGTATTTGACATTTTTCCCTAACTGCTTTTTCTTGTCTTCTATAGGTTTACCACTGCTAGTGCAAAGGACCATCGCCAGAACCATCATTCTCCAGGAGAGCATAGGGAAGGGGCGATTTGGAGAGGTGTGGAGGGGCCGCTGGCGTGGAGAAGAGGTGGCAGTGAAGATCTTCTCCTCCAGAGAGGAGCGCTCTTGGTTCCGTGAGGCGGAGATTTACCAGACTGTCATGCTTCGTCATGAGAACATCCTGGGCTTTATTGCTGCGGACAACAAAGGTTAGACAACACTGAAAGCACTTAGGCTACGTTCACACTGCAGGCTGAAACGACCTAATTCCGATTTTTTTGCCCCTATGCGACCTGTATCTGATTTTTTCATGACAGTCTGAACGACACAGATCCGATCTTTTCAAATGCGACCCAGGCCACTTGGGTATGTGGTCTAAATCCGATATGAATCCGATCTTTTGAAATGCGACTTCAATCTGAACGGCCAGGTCACATATATATGACCCGCACGTCATTGCACGCACCTGTAGCTAGCCAATACACGCTAACTCCAACGCGTTTCTGCACGGTTATTGGCCGCTGCAGACGTGTCTCTTCTTCAGAGTTGTGCCTGAACGCGTTCAAATACTGTATTACTGCCTGATGAACATTAACTGTGAACACGTTCATTCTGGTGTCTGTGAACGTGCGCTCTCTGTCAGTTTAACTTCGTACAGTAGGGTGCCAGATTGATTTCTATAGAGCCTTCCAGGCGAAAACCTGGCTAAAACACATGTATACATGCCTTAAAATGCAGCGAAAAAACACCCAATCTGGCAACACCAGCCACCAGTGTCGCACCGCGGCCGCCGGTGACAAAGAAAGGAGCGCCGAGGACGCACGCGCACTATCAATTAAACGGGTTTTATGACGAGGTCGGTGAGGATCAGAAAAATCTTACATTTATGTGCAAACTTTGCCCGTCGATAAAATAATTGTTGTCTGTGTTATGGGCTGTGGCAATAATAATAATAATAAAACAAAAGCTCGCAACAATATGGAAAAAAAACTATTCTGCAAACAACAAGTGACGTCGTTGACCATTGATTACTCTTCTGCGCATGCGGGTCACTTCTGGGTCATTTCACGTTCACACAGGAGATCACAAAAGGTCGCATTTAATTGGAAATGTGAACGGCCTTGCAAAAAAAATCTAATTTTTTCAAAAAATCGGAATTGAGCATTAAGCCCTGCAGTGTGAACGTAGCCTTAGTTGTATTGTACTGTACATTATTTGCTCTCTACCATAAGTGTGCTTAGGAAGGTAGTACTTCACATTTCTGTTTGTGATGTTATTGGTCAATTCTCTTATATTTACAGTGTTTTACAGTTTACAGGGATCTTAAAGGATATCAGGGAATTTTAAAAGTTTGATTTCCAGGCCGAAAAAGTCGTGCAAGGAAATATATTCGAATCCCAAAAAAGTGGAAAAATTTCTGTACCAAATAGAAGTTATTTTTCCCCAATTATTATTATTATTTTAGGTTATTTTTTAAGGAATGTTTTTATCAACTAGATATTACTCTTTGTGAATTTCAATGTAGAGTAAAACATGAATTTCTATGTAGATTAAGCTTGTCCTGTAGATGGTCTACTTGCTCGCTTTATCCCTGCACACGAGCAGATCTGTTTGTTCTCTAGAGACGCGTTCGGTTTTTACGCTTCCGCTTGCAAATTCTGCCATGTAAATAGAGATCCGCCATGGCGCGAGCGAAACTGGCTTTTAAAGGGAATGGGAGATGAGACTCTGACTGGTTATTTCCACGTTATGCTCAAAACACACCCATTACTCATTAATAGATTAGGGACAACCCTTTTAGACCATGTGCTGGGCATGCCAACCATTTTTTCTGTCATTAAACTAGCAAAAGTTTGTTAATTGTATTTAATTGATTGACCACAGTCACTGCACTAATTATATAATTTACATGTATCAGACATCAGCTGTTCTATTATGTAGATTTTGTGATCTCAAACCACTCAACCAACATTCAGCTAAAGTTATGAAGTGTTTTGAGCTGGCAGATATTAATGTATTTGGAAGTTTAAAGCATTGAGAGGTTCTGTTCTCTCTATTCATCTCAGATAACGGCACATGGACTCAGCTGTGGCTGGTTTCTGATTACCATGAGCACGGCTCCTTGTTTGACTACCTGAACAGGTACACGGTCACAGTGGAGGGCATGATCAAGCTGTCTCTCTCCGCTGCCAGCGGTCTAGCTCATCTACATATGGAGATTGTGGGCACTCAGGGTGAGTCACAATACAGAAGTCACTATTTTTTTGTCCTTTCTTAAGCACAGCCATTTTTACATGAACATGCAAACATTTTTATATAAATATGCTGCTTTAGGCTGTCCACTTTGTTTCCTTGAATCAAATTTGTGATATTTTATATTCAGTAATATACTGTACTGTGACAGCACAGGAACAAAAACAAAGTGAATGACTGAGGGTGTATTCACACTTGTAGTTTGGTTCTTTTGGTCTGGACCAAAAAAGAAAATGAAACATTTTGTCTTTGTTAGCTTAGTGTTCACACTGTCATTTTTATTACCAAACCTTAAGATACAAAAAACAACAACAGATATTTAAGATAAAAACAGCTTTCATTCGGTATGTGTATAACAATGCTGTGTGCTAGGATCAATATATTGGTAGTTTTACCTGCTGAGATCTCATGAAGAGCTTATAAAATGTGTCAAGGAGTCAAAACCGGGCTTAACAAAGTGGCCGCACCAGAGTTTTAATCGAACCAAACCTGCAAAGTGTGAACACACCCTTAATGTCCTGCCGTTTAAGAAAAATACTTAATTGAATGGAAGAGATATGATGAAGTGTTAGACATTTTCCTTTATTAATCAGAGACGTACTGATTTGAAGTATGTTTCATGCTTTACTGTGTCTTGTCCAATCCTCAGGTAAGCCTGCAATTGCCCATCGTGATCTGAAATCTAAAAACATCTTAGTGAAGAAGAATGGTACCTGCTGCATCGCTGACCTTGGATTGGCTGTGCGCCACGACTCGGCCACAGACACCATTGACATTGCACCCAACCACAGAGTGGGCACTAAAAGGTCAGTAATTCATCACTCAGAGCCTGCACGATTCACAGTGACCTATGACTTTATCCACAGTGTTTGCATGAGCTGAGGGCTTTGTGTGCCTGTGAAATATTAGTGTTGTGAAACAGTCAATAATTCAAGCTTATGCAAGAGTGAAATGTGAGTGGTTTCTTAAGATAGCACTTAAATGTACCCATCTACAAGGGCTTCTGTCTGTGCAGCACAGACAGATGCCCTTGTAGATGTGTACATTTATTTGAAATTGTTTGAAAATGCAAATAATACATTACATATACTTAATTACACATGTTCTATGATAAACATTTTGTCATATAAGAATGAGTAGCTTGAAAAGAAAACATTATTTAAGCAGTATTGCCTAATGTTATATTTTTAGTTATATTAGTATTTTTTGATAATCATAGTAATCCAATTTATTTTGTAATTTTGTAATTATTTCTTGAGGGAAAAAATCAACAAAACTGCATTGCTTTATCATTTGAGACACAACTAGAGATAAAGAAGTGCAGTAAGAGATATTGTGCATGTGTAAATTACCTGCGTCTTTGTCTCACTACTAATAGTGCAACTGCAAGATTAATATCTCATTGCTGAGAAATATAATGTTATAAAGCTAATTTATTGATATAAGTTGCGGGACAGCGTTGACACGTTTTTTTGTGGTCTTGATGTGTTCCAAAATCCAAACATTCAGTGTAAGAGTAAAAATATTACATAACATTGTATTTATAAGTATATAAGTTTATTTGATTCACAGCTTATATAGTGTTTTGACCTTGACAACCCAACTGCTTTTTTACTGCAAACTTGTGACTAGTTAACTTTCTAAAGAAGGAGTCCTGTGAAGAACTTTCATTTTCACCCACAGGACTGCTGCATACTTTTCCGTTTTCGCACCATTCTTTGTAAACCCTAAAAATGGTTGTGCAGATTGTGAAATACTCAGACCGGCACCAACAATGCCACGCTCAAAATTGCTTAAATCACCTTTCTTTCCCATTCTGACATTCAATTTGGAGTTCAAGAGATTGTCTTGACCAGGACCACACACCTAATTGCATTGAAGCAACTGCCATGTGATTGGTTGTTCAGATAATTGCATTAATGAGAAATTGAACAGGTGTTCCTAATAATCCTTTAGGTGAGTGTATGCCACAGTAGGGAAGAAACAGCTAATGCAACTTACATTTCATGCCATCTTTAAACATTTCTTAAAAATGTTATTGAAGTTTTTTAATACTATATGAAACCTTACTTCTAACCATATTTCTAAGAATTCAGCATTGTTCTAAATACAAATTTAAATATATATATATATATATATATATATATATATATATTTTTTTTTTTTTCCTCCATTAAAAGGACCCTTATTTGTTGTTGACCCATCATTACTCGATGCTAAACTCAGGCTTCTTTTGACATACTCTGTTGGGAGTGGGACCTCACTCCTCAAGCACCCTCACAGTTCTGAAGGCTTGAGTTGAGTCAGAGGACACTCAGAGGGTGAGATGTGTGTTGTGAAGGACAATGCTGCAGGGACACCACTCGCCCTGTTGTCATCACAGGAGTGTGTCACATCTAATATACAGCAAGAGGCTCTCAGCGGTGCACCCATTCGCTTCTGTGCCCCCTGGACACCATTTGCACACACACTTCCCTAGACTACTCCCAGGTGAAACAGGCATTGACACCCACATGCTGAGACTCAAGTATTGCAGTATGCAGTATACCTTTTCCTGCTGTGACCATAACTCAATGTGACTTTTGAATGTCAAAGTGCTTCCTCACAGCCTTCTATCCACCTTGCATTCACTTCAGTGAGGTTGTCTAGCTTGGTCTTCTCTGTTTCTAAAGGAAAACCCTGTTTTAGGCCACTATGCAACCCACTATACCATCTTGAACTCGACAGAGCAATCCTACCAGCAACTGTTGCTGTCTGCCATATTATTGGTATTAGGGGTTTATATTGAATTTTGCATAAATGACTAAAAAAATAGTCAAATTTGTTGTGGATTTTCTCCAAAAAAAATGTTGGTGATATTTCCAGCATTGATTATTGGTGGGTTTTCACTGAAAATCAACATTGTTGGTGTTTAGGGCCCAAGCACCGATGGTGTGATCACGCTCTTGGAATAATATTAATATACTGTACATATGATATTATTATAATATTACCACCCACGGCAGCATCATTTGGTTTACAACAGTGTAGGGGTGTCCCCGACTAAGGATTTTCACAGTCTTGCCTATAGTCGACTAATAGTCGAATCATGTGTAGGGAGTGGGTCTTTAACATTTTAATGCTGTGAAGTACGTAACATCACACAAAGATATAGAAGAAAATGTATAAAAACATTTCGGATCAGTAAAACTAAGAAATAACATAAATAACTGCAGAAAGGCCACACTGCAGACAGGATTTGCATTTCACATGCAAATCAAATAAATCGGCTAAACTGCCTGTGCAAGCAGGCTCTAAGTATAGCGTAACATCGATGTACCTAAAAAATAAACCATTATTTACAGAATTAAATTACAACAGAATATATTTCAGAATATATTTATTTTTGTTAAAATCCTATAGGGACTGATGTATAGCACCATAAGTGCCTATATTTGCTCAAAGCTAAACTACTGTTAATAACCTATTGTTAATTAACTTGCATATTTGGATATGTTGGGAACATTTCTGCTCACACTAATAATATTCTCTCGTAATCGCTTTCAAAGAGTGTCTATTCAATAGTGACTGATTACCAGTTTCCAACAGCTTTTAATCCTGTTGAATCCTGTAATTTAACAGTTTATTAAAGAAATACAGCAGGTAAAAATACTTGGTGGCAGTGGCATGCTTCATTCCAGACCAACTTTGGCTACTTCAGCACATTTTACTGTAAATATTGCTCTTGAAAAAGTCCCATTCATTCCTTTGAATAATGTTACGCTGAGGGACGTCTGTTGACATATCATGTTCACAGGTATATGGCCCCTGAGGTGCTGGATGACTCCATTAACATGAAGCACTTTGAGTCTTTTAAAAGAGCAGACATCTATGCCTTGGGTCTGGTGTTCTGGGAGATTGCTCGCAGGTGTTCAATTGGAGGTAGGACACTATAAGATTTATTTTCTATCCTTCCGTTGCATGATAATAATAGCATTGTTATGGGTATAAATATATATAGTAATTTAGTATACAGTCATTTTTTTTTTCATAGTTCTTAAATCTGTATGACCAAAAATGACGTATTTTAAGTCTATTTTGCTGCTATGTGATGCCGACCCCAGAGGGTTAACTACTATGTACTAACATTTAAATTAATTATTTGAAACAATGCACTTTTTGTGTACATGCATATTTTTACATTGTACTTATATTTAAAAAAACATACCTGCATGTAATTGCACCTGTAATTCATTTCTGTAATTGCACTGTTGACCCTTCCCTTACACCTTAACCCTCTCTTAAACCTCCCCTTTGATGCAAGTACATAGTAGTTAAAGACGCCTAATATATATTGTAACGTATTATAATTAATTCCAAACTTTTGGAGCCCACTTACAATATTCTGCATACAATAATCTTAGAAATAATAACCTCTTATGGTAACCGGTCATTAAATGTGTGCTCTTGTGGGCTAAATTCTCCACTCAGGCATCCATGAGGACTACCAGTTGCCCTATTATGACCTTGTACCCTCTGATCCATCAGTAGAGGATATGAAGCGTGTCGTTTGTGACCAAAAGCTTCGTGCCAACATCCCTAACAGGTGGCAGAGCTGCGAGGTGAGCATTTCTTCAGGTTTTTTCGGGGTTTTTTTGTAGATGATGCATTCATCCAAAAGTGACCATTTTAACCTTCTTGATCTCTGTTAGATTGCTTTTTTTCATCTTTCATTTCCTCAATCATTTTCAGCCTAAGTGGAGGCGCCACTCTTTCCTCACTCTATCTTGATGTGCATTTTACTGCTGTGAAAGGGAAAATTCAATTGCTTTCAATTTGCAGTCCTAAAAAGCCTCTAATCTAACTATCCGTCTGCACAGCTATCACAGCTTGCCGATGTAAAAGACACATTTGATTACTGTGCTGCCCAATATTAAAATGCTACTCTATGATTTTCACACTTTGTAAATGGTTGTTTGTGGGAACGCAGTTGCAGAGAGCAAGCTTATTAGATCAGGCCTGAACTGACATGTTGGATCAAATACTGTGACCCATGCTGAGAAAGTGTCCGAACACTGGTTTTGGTTGAAGATCTGATGACATTCAATCACACCATCACGGACTACCAAAGTGGAAATATTGGTTTCATTTAGCCAAATATGTTTGAACCAGAAACTGATTAGAAGAAGAAGTTATACAGCCTCATCTACAAGTCAATGTATCAGAATGATGATGAGTTTTATGTATCGCTCTCTACAGCGGTAAACATAGCGGTAATTGACATGATTAGCATTTGGCTTGACTATATGTTATCAAACATCTAATATGTTGCTAATGTTAAACAAACGATGTTCCCGTTCGCCATCTCAGAGTCAGACAGCTGCTTTCTAAAAATCAGCATCCTTTGAAACTATCCTTTGAACATAGTAAGTGGAGAAAAGCCCTGCCCCCCATGACACCGTAACCTTCAATTCTGAACAAACCCAAAGAACCTGCACATCTCACTCTTTCTCAGTGTGTCGGCAGGGTCTTAAAAAGTATTCAAAGTTCATAAATCAATATTGAGAAAAATGAAGGCCTTTAAAAAGTAATAGTCTTAAATGACATTTCCAAGGTGTTACATTTTCTATCATCTTTTCTTTATGTATATTTGTCTAAAGTATAGAGTTTGCCTGAATTTAAACATTGCATTGCATTGGCCGTGAGACGCACGCATAGGGAAGCGATTCAATAAAGAGCTGTCTAGACTGTGATGTGTAATGAAAAGGACAAGAGAAGGCCACAGCAGTTGAGACGCTTCATGCTCTCTGCTTTAAGGCCCTACAATGAAAACGCATCAAACCCAGTGGTTGGTAAATGGCGAGTTTTCAGAAGCAGCTAAATGCTATGCATTAAGAAAGACATGAAATAATTCAAAGTCATGAATGTCAAACTCAGTTCCTGGAGGGCCACAACCCTACAGAGTTTAATTCCAACACTGCTTCAACACACACACACATGCAGTTTTTAAATAAGCCTGAAGGACTTGATTAGCTGATCAGGTGTGTTTAATTAGGGTTTAAGCTAAACTCAGAGTTGTGGCCCTCCAGGAATTGAGTTTGACACCCCTAGGCCATGTAAATGACGAGGGAGTCATTCGTTACTTAAAGGGTTAGTTTGGTATTTTACAATTAAAGCCCTGTTTTAAGATCGTTTCTGATGAAATAGAATGGTTAAGATTGAAATTTGGACAAATGCTGCTGTCCCGAGAATTTTAGGTTCCACTAAAAATCTCTTTTCTCTCTTGTCATAAAGTTAGCAAAATGTAAAGTAAATTAACAACTTGGGACGAAGAATGGATTTTATAGAGACTAAATATGCTACACATATGATTTTGGGTTAATCAAAACTCACGTTTGCTCTGAAAGTGTCAATGAATGCCATTAGGAAGAGACTTTCTGGGGCTTGCTGGTGAATTACTAGACGCGAGTCAAATGTTAAAAGCTTTTCACGATGTAGAATTTAATTAATCCCAATTGACACAGTCCAGATACCCTACAGAGAACATTTAAATTTTTTTGTTTAATATTAGTAACTTATATTTATTTTTTATTTCAGCTTTATTTAAATAAATGAATATGATTTTAATAGAATTGGTTTTAGTTGTCAGTAACAACACTTGTCAATATGTACGTTTAATTACACACTCTCAAATCAACAACCAATCAGTAAATGGACTGATGTAAAACTCACAAACCTGAAAAAATTCTGTGAAGGGAGTTTGTTGTAATAGCTTTGAATAACTGAGTCTGATTGAAACTCATGAGCGAGCAAAGTTTTGTGAGACAGACCCAGTAAAAACAACCAGTATCACGTCTTCATGTGCAGGAACTCCAACAAGATCATATCGGACTCATATGGACGTCCACAAAGATTTCCAGACTGTAACCAATGGCAAATAGAGCTTTTCAGGGAACATACTTTTGTTTTTACCAGAGTTGTATGCGAGAAAGTGAAGATGCATAGCAATTATATCTGTGATAGAAGTATCTATGTCCTCCTGCCCGCAGGCCCTGCGTGTGATGGCAAAGATCATGAGGGAATGCTGGTACGCCAACGGTGGGGCTCGTCTCACTGCGCTGCGCGTGAAGAAGTCGCTATCCCAGCTGAGTCAACAAGAGGGCATCAAGATATAGAGCAACAAATCATCATCTTTACACTGCCTATCCACTCCCTCCCCTCATCTAGAGGGGTGAGCGAGGGTGCTACATCCTCTGTGGAGGCTTACGATAATCAGGGATATCGAGGGACCAGAAGCAATTGGTGTTGTTCCCTGTCGTCCATGAAAAGATATGTCCTCATCATGCAAAACCATTTCAAACCAACTTAACCAGGAGTCAGTCAGTCACCCATGCTTCAACTGGTGAGTCACCAAACTAACAACAGGCAGCCACTCGGTGTCATTGATGTGCTTTGCTGGACTTGAGCCTTTATGGACTTAGTTCTGTATATAGCCTGTTGTCTAAAGATGTACATATTTGTTTCTGGACTTGCTTGTGTTTATTTGTATGCTCAAATATTGACAGGTATGCGTACACAGAGCCACACACTACATATATATGTAGTCCGTGCTTTGTTTTTTTTTTGTCCCAGAAAGTGCCACTGCTCTGAATCAGTCGTGTTTATCATATTTGGTAAAAAAAGGGATCTTTGTAGGTATCGAGTATATTTACAGTGGAGGTCAGATTAACCACAAGCACTTGTTTGCAAACAACTCAGCAGTTGAAGGATCATAACATTGACTCAAACGTCTCACCTAAGAGTGGTTTTGTAATGTGACTTCACCGACATACTCGCTTTCCAGACAAAGAGCGAGCGAGGGCAGCATATTCAGCACAATCGCACTGCATATTAGAAGCAGCCTGTGGTGTTGCCTAAAGGGACTAGTTCTTAAAGAATCAGACACAAAACTGGGTCAGTCATTAAAACCATTTGTACAAAGGCCAACCCAGCTACAGCACATTCGTGTTATTGTAAAAAGAATGTGTATGTTGTTTTTTTAATGCCCATTTGAAAAGATGATGGTTTTGTGATGGTCAGAGTATACATTTCTATAGTCCAATTTACTGTTTTCATTCATGCTGCTAGAGGCATTAAGAGAATATTGACACATGTAGCTCAAAAAGATGCAAACCTATCTATTGTATTTTTCTCTGTGCATATAGTCTGTACATGTTCATCGGCTTGAGTTATCCAGTTTTAGTTGTTTTGCTGGAAGCACTGTTTTTACGGAGCCATTTTCATTCAGATCAGTACAAGACACCATTTGGATCGTTTTAAATTGTGTGACCTCACTCATAGTTGAGCAACTGTCATTAGGCTGCTGTGTATCTTGTGGACGTATCGTGTAATTCTGCGTCTGTATTTGATCAAGTTAAGCAATAAGTGCTCCTTTGATTATTATTTTATTTTATAGCTGGAGAGTAAGAGTGCTGAGAGTCAATGAATGTGATCTCAAGAGTCTCTCTCTGTGATCTCAAGTCTAGACATTTTTGAGTTTTCTATCTTTATTTTGAAATTCAAATATAAAGGATCTTTGGGGATGTCCTTCAGTTACGTCACGTGGAAATCTCATATTCTCTGCACCAAAGATACTGAAAGATTAAGATGTGAAGGAAAAATAAATGTCGTGGGTTTGGAAGAACATGAGGGTAAGTATATTAATGGCAATTGTCATTTCTCCATCACTCTCCTGACTCTGGCATTTCCTTAATGAATTAATGAATGCACAAAAGGCTTGGAAATGATGTAGGATACAGCCAGGAACACTTTTGCTGTGTTCTCCAGTGCATGATGCAAATACAAGTGCCTCGATTTTATAAAGATTTGTTTCACAAGCCCCCAAATGTAAAATAACTATTTCCTGGTATATGAAGGTCATCGTACCTCTGTCATACCTCCTTTGTTCATTCCAAGGTCCTTGTTTATGCGCAGACAAATGTTGCTATTCAGTTTCCTCTAACAAAGTCATTCCAGAAGCCTTTTTGTATTGAGTGCCTACTCTACAGTTGGTGTAAATGTAATTAGACATTGAAGCATCTTACAAGATCCAGAAATATAATTTTGAAAAACACTACTGTGCAAAACTGAAACATGATTAATGTCAAAGCATATTACCTCTTTGGACCAATGTGATCATTTACCTCAGTGTATATAAAGGTTTATTCATGTAGATGTGACATTGATTTGTACAAAGTGCTTGCATTGAAAAAAGTCTCTGTTTTATTTGTTTCTCTGGAAGAAATTGTCAGTGCTAGTATTCGAGTTCTCTCCTTAATATTTCAAACACAAATGAGAGGCATTTGAGTCTTATTTGCTTCTTCGGTGTCATATTGTCATTCAGTGTTTGGCTGTATTTGGATGATAATATGAATGCTCAAAGAATTGTAATGGATGTCTCTTTTTCTGTCTGTTAAACTTGTAAATTTGGAATGCATGTTAATAAATAGGTACTTATTTTACCTGAAAAAGAGTTTGGTGTTGTTTGTAATGACAGCTAACACATTGTCTTCTCAATGTAATATGAATGAATGAACATCTCGGTGAACATGTGCAGAATTGTCTTTGATGGATGGCAATTTTGAATTTTGTCACGGTTTTTCTTCTCTGGTTGTTCAGAATCGTGTGAAAAGCATTCATACACTACCACTCTAACCCGATTGCGGTCAATAAGACTTGGACGACTTAATATTAATATGACTTAATATTAATACGACTTAATATTAATACTTTATACTGCAAGGGTGCTTTAAGCTGATCTAAAGTGAAGGTTACAATGTTAAAAATAAATAAGAAATTGCATATTATAAAATATTAAATCTGCAGTCTCTAGATTTTTTGGGGGGGTTAAAAATGATCCAAAATACATAACCAGCCAGTGTTCAAAACTCTCTGCTTGCCTTGGCCTGATTCAAAGCGGTAAGCTTGTAATAATGTTTTTAATTCCAGTGGTACTGCACGGTTTGACATGAGACAGTATGATCAGTGATTGTTAGATTTAATCAGCATGATTTACTGCATTGTCAGAACCAGAAAAAAAAGTAAATGTTACTTGTTCTGATTACATTTTCCAGTGAAAATTATTATGTTGGTCATACTTTCAAAATGAATAATCTGTGATTCTGAATGCCAATATCCACATCGGTGTGGTGACTGACAGCCTCACAGTCTCCTCAAACATTGTGTTCATCCATGCTGTCCCGTGTGGAGGGTGTTGAAGTACAACTCGCGTAAAGTTGATAATTCCGCGAATGACTGCAATTGCAGATTTTGAACAGAGATGGCGACAAAGAGGAAAAACTGCGGACTACAGCTTTAAATAGAAAAAGTTATTTATATTTCACAATATTACTGTATGTTTACTGTTTTAAGCCTGGGTACGCATGAGAAATGTTTTGTATCAGATAAAACATTTGTACATGAGTGGATCTAACAGCTACATTGAAGCACTTGGACCTGATTCCTGTAAAGTGTAGCTGTGGTAACACACAAGAGCAACACCTGAAAAGTAAACTAGACAAAGGGGTTCTCTGGTGCACTGGAAGTCTATCAGCTTATTTGTTTCTTTCACAACATGTCAAAGTCCATCTGCTGCTTCTGCCTCTACACAGCACAACAATCAGGGATGCGGAGAATGTAGGTGCAGAACAAATGTCCCGCGTGTAAAAAAGAAACTGCATATCTGAAAAGCTGACTCAAGAAGAAACTTGACCAACAAAAAAAATATACGCTACACTGTAAACATCTAGTCAAGTTTATTTAATCCCGGTGGACTCTAAATATTTAACTCTGCGAATCTATGATGCTGCCTCATGTTCCACAAACTCAGGATTTGCTTACACTTGTGTCCTGATTGTTGTCTATATACATTTTTTATTTTCCTTTTTGCAAACAAAATGTCAATAAACGAATTAAATGAATTGCAGTGGCAAGCAGGTAAACAAGAATGGGAAAATAAAAAAAATACAAAAAATCCATTTTCTTTCCAAACCTTTCCTTTGTTGTTCCATCTAGGACATTTGTAGTATCATACATTTCACACTCTGTCTGTTCTCAGAGCTCTCTTTATATTGTGAGCTTTGAAAGTCTAGAGGCTGAACACATTCTGGACTGTGGATTCGGTTGTGCTCAAACTTTTATGAAGTATGCATAATAAATAAGTGAGAGGAGATGAAGGTCAAACAAAGTTTGTCCTCACAGGAAACTTGAAGCACATTTCATTCATTCTTTTTCCGTTACTCCCATGCACCTAAAAACAACCTAAATGCTGCTGTACCTTGTAATATGAGAAAAAGAAAAAAAATGTAGAACGGAACTTGATTTGATCCATCAGGAATTGATTGGATGTTTGTGGTTTGCTATTTCTGTGATGTCATGTGTGAGTGACAGGTTGTCCCGCCCTCGCGCCAGTAAACGACATCAATGAAGAGAAGAGACATCGCTGCAAGTTATTTTAATTAAAGATGAGGGCACTTGAATTAAAAGAAAGTATGAGCACAGATAAATCATTTATAATAGATGAGTGATTTTATTATTGGAGATATGTTTCACATTTCAAGGAAAAAAAATGTTGACTAACAAATTCTTTCCAGTGGGCTATTTTATTGAAAACATTCCATTTTAATAATTCAGTGCTTGCCAAACACAAGTTACCTGCATTTTTGAAAAGGTTTTGTTTGTCAACTCTGTTACTTACTGTCAACAGTTATTGGTAACAGTGTTTGTAACAGAATTGACAATTTTAAACTTTTAAAGGGGTGATGAACTGAGAAATCAAATTTTCCTTGAGCTTTTGACATCTAAGAGGTTATCATATTATAAGAATATCCTGTAAGTTTCAGAACTGAAAACGTCCTTGTTAGTCCAATATAAGCTTTTATTGACACCACCAGCCACAGCAAACGATTTGGGAACTATGATGTCAAAAGGTGATGACAACCCGGATCAAATACATAATATTGTGTAGTGCCTGGTTGTAGAAGACAGTCGCTGCATAAGCTTCCTCTGGATTCACTAGTTTTAATGACATTCCACTCCATCGTTCGCTTCATTTCACTGATGATTGTTTTGTAAACAAGACTGGATTTGCAGACAGATTAAGAGTAAAGAACAGTGCTGTGCTGTCTGGATCTGACAGGAATTGTGCAACACACGGACTCTGGGTCGAACATGTGGGCGAATCATTCCGGTTGCCATTTTACAACATTGAACGTTTTCAAAACTGTTTTCCCCACGTACACCGACGAGGTAAGTTGAAAAACTCATTATAATATGCAAACTTATCCACTCACAGCAGTGTGCGTTTACTTCCAAGTCTTCAGTGAGAGATGCCCATAAAACCCGAGCCTTTCTGAGCTGGTCTCAAAGCTAGGGTAGAAAATAGCTTATTAGTTATTCAATTTTATATTTTTGAATGCAAAAACCAAGAGAACGTCATAAGTTCACCTCAGAAAACAATATAATAAAATTTAAAAAGCCACTTCATGACCCCTTTAAGCCAAAAACTCCACTTGCTAACAAATGCTAAGAGCACGTAGCACTGATGAAATCTTGATAAAAAGCCTTCTAAACAAACCACTGTGATCAGTGATAAATTCTGATAAATTCCTTTTGATATTGTGGTAACTGTTGATGTTTTACAAAATAACTCGGTGTAAGAATATTTTCTCAGAGAGAGCACAAATAACTTTTACTGCTTCAGATCTTATCAGTGAGGGGTAGTGTCATCATGTGGCTTACATAGTTGTGGGAGATAATTACATCAATTTAAAGCAAAGTATGGTACAGTAACAGAATTGACTCAAGATATATGGACGATAAAAGTTATTGGACTATTTAATGTTGTAAAATATGAAAATTACTATTCAGGGCTTTTATAAATGAAATGTTACCAAAAGAAAAGTAAAATAAAATATTTTGTTTACACAATGATACATGATGGGCAAAATCACAAGAAAATATGATTTTTAGCAATATAAGACCCTTTTTTCAGAAAATGTTATATATTGTTATGGCCTGTAACATCTTGTGATCCATAATTAGCTAACTAAAATAATTAAAAATATAACCATTTGAAAAAATCAGAAAAAATAATGACTTTGGACACCAAATGTACCTGCAATAATAGAATCACTCAGATACTGCAATATTCCATGAAATAAACTAAGGACAGCAACCCCTGTCCTTGACCTGTCCCCAAACAGACCAAAAGGAACAAATGAGATGGGGTGGTTTCCGTCATTTAGCGGCATTCTCAAGGCTTTTGCACATAATTATTGTTTGCTGTGGAATAAAACATATCAAATAGTGATTAGACTTAAAGTTTCATGAAGACAGATCTGATACTGCTGCCTCCCCTCAGAAGAGACTGCTTCAGGAGATACTGTTTCGTCACAGGAAGGACTTTTAGCATAACTTCAGTAATGTGCTGATTTCTTGAAACTGAATGACATGGCCCTGAATCAATAACTGTCTCAGATCGAATCAAACACGAGCTGCTCAGATGTGACCATACAGAACACAGTGTTCTTTGCCATAGTTTTTTCTTTGTCCTTTTGTTTCAACCTAAATGTCCTCAGATGCATTTTTTGTAAGATTTCCCTGGGGTTCAAAACTGAGCCCACTCAGCTCTGTGGGGCAGTATTTAGGTTACCAGTGTGAGTTCTGTCTCCCTCACCAGTTCATTACGGTGCAGACAGACATGAGGGTTTCCAGTGCCTTGAAAATTCTTATTACGTCCTTTTCCAAACAAGACAAATTTGATGGAATGTTTAATATATCATCGTAACGAGATATAAACTGATGTTGGCGTGTGTTCCTTTACAAAGGTAAGTACTAGTAAAGAGGAAGAAGAAACTGGAGATTACTTTGCAGCGCCACCTTGTGGTGGAAATGAAGGGTTACTAAAGCCTAGTTCACACTACATGATTTTAAAATGTTGGGCTGAACTGTGCAGTTCACATTACATGACTTGCTCTCAGTGAAATCATGAGTGTTCAAGTTGTTTAGCTGTTCACACCACACAACACAACGTGATTGATCCACAACAGGAGGTAACTCACTACACGAGTTAACAACGCACTGCATAGAGATACAACCACGATCGGATGATAAGAGCATATCATTTGTGACTCAATGAGAGCTGTTTCAGTACTATAATACGGTCTAAATCCTGAAAATAATCAACCAAATAACGAGTTGACAACAACACGATTCTATCTGGTCTAGAAACAGTGCTCGAATTGAGTCAAGTCTTATGGGGGGTCCCCAATTTTTTTCCGGGGGGGGGGGGGGGGGGTATTTATACACAATATGCATAAATTTATACAATGTATTAAACCGCTTGATAAAGAATTATATAGGCTATATATATAATTATTCTTTTAAATTACTTACTAAAGTAATACTGGATTTAGAGGGCAGCAGAATTTTCACAAATTTTCAGCATCATTACTCCAGTCTTCAGTGTCACATGATTCGTCAGAACTCATTCTAATAGTAATATGATGATCAACAAACATTTATGTAATACACATTTATTTTATTTTTCAGGATTTTTTTTCAATAGAAAGTTCAAAAGAACAGTTTCTATTTGAAATAGAATCTTTTGTTACATTATAAATTTCTTTAATGTCACTTTTGATCAATTTAATGCGACCATACTGAATAAAAGTATTAATTTATTTCACAACATTTTTAAAAAATACATTCTGACTGCAAGCTTTTAAATGGTAGTGTATAATGCTACAAAAGTTTATATTTCAGATCTAAAGGATCATGACGAAGACTGGAGAATCGATCGTTTTCAGCTTTGATCACAGAAATAAACAATATTTTATTATATTATTATTTTAAACTGTAATAATATTTCATAAAATTACTGTTTTTACTGTATTTTGCATCAAATCAATGCAGGCTTGGTGAGCAGAAGAGACTTTTGAACAGTTGTGTACATCCAACAGAATGATTTATTTACAAATGTTGTTTTTAACCTAAAAACAACTGGATGATTAATTTGAATTATTTGACACTGTGGTAACGATGTTTGTTCCAAAAGACTTGATTAAATAGATGAAACTTGTTTATTAGATATTATATGGTGGGGATTTTTTAACTATTTCAGCACATGCGATTTTTACATAGTTACGTCCAGTAGGTGGCGGAAAGGCACTCAGTAGTTCAGCAACATTATTGCTATTTTAAGAGTGAATCCCGCATAAATGCGTATTTAAATGCGTTTAAATATTAAAGCGACATGGCAACTAGCCAACTTAAAAAAAAATATTGTAGATAATCAATTCACGAAATTTACCGTATCCATTGCATGCATTTAATCAGATTTGTTATTATTATTTTTTACTAAAATAAAAATATATGAGGGACCCCCCTAATTCTATTTTTTACTTCTTATGGGGGGTCCCTAATACCTTATGGGGGGTCCCGGATCCCCCCAGCCCCCCCTCAATTCGAGCACTGTCTAGAAACCATGTTTTGTCACGAAAAACCACGCAATAAAACGAACCAGAAATGACGCGAAACTGCAGAGAAGAACACAACACGCGAATATGGACGTCAGACAGAAACTAGTGCTGCACACTGTTTGCTCGACGATCTGCTCTGAGAAAAAAAAATGCAAAAAAGAAAAAGTAAGATTTACCTGGTGTCCTCAACCCATGCGTTGCTATGATTGGCTGTACTCATGACATCACTGAGATTGAGTCGCGCGACTGCGCGAGATATCTAGCATGCTAGATATTTTTCTGAGCTCGGTGACCTGTCTGCGAGCTGTCTTTGATGCGTTGTTGGCTCTTTCACACTAACTGATTGGCGAGCGTTAATCGTCCGCTAATCGCCCGCGATTTGCACGCGATAACACCCTGACTTGTCGGCGACTCAACGATTTGCAAATCGGGCTTAAATCGGGCTTAAAATCACGTAGTGTGAACTAGGCTTAATGTAACGTAAGCTGTAAGCATAAAAAATCTTGTATTTTTATGTATCAAAAAATATTAAAAATAAAAATAAAAAATAAAATATCACACAAAAAATGTTAAAATATAAAGTAATAAATATAATACATAATAAATATGTTTAATAATAACTAATTAAAAACAATAAATGTATACATTTATTATTAAGTAATTATAATAGGCTAAAATAAGCAAGGATATAAATGTTTTAAAAGGCCAATTTTATTAGGGTGATGAGTTTATTAGGGTTATGGGTGATGAAAAAATAGATTTCAGTCAATAACATTTATACTGTATAATGTCCGCTATGTATGAAGAAATAAAATGTTTGATACTTTTAGAGCCCTCTATTTTTAAGTATTTATCTTTTTTTAATACAATTTAGTAAAATAATAAGCAGTTTTTGAGGCCGTTGTCATATATATATATATATATATATATATATACCTTTGTCTCATCTTTTATGATAGAAAGATGGAGGCATTTCAATGTCTCTATATTTTTTTTGTTTTTTGTACTCTTACATCAGTTCCAGTTTGTAAGTTTGTTTCCTCCAGTCATGCCTGAGTTTTTGAGCTGCTTTTCTTTCTTTCTTTCTTTCTTTCTTTCTTTCTTTCTTTCTTTCTTTCTTTCTTTCTTTCTTTCTTTCTTTCTTTCACAGACTTTAAGAATGAGTAAGAAAAAGTCACTGATGATCTATAGTTTTGTTCCTCAGGACTGTGTTGTTCTGTTTATTTCTTCTGTGAGTCCTGCATGGCCTGATCATAGGGAGGAGGAGGCTGGTTGTACGGCAGGGCTGAATACACTGCAGTCATGTGACTGGGGTGGGTCTGCACTGGGTAGACAGTGGAAATGACCGCAGTCTCTGAGTCTCCATAACTGTGAAAGCCAGTCTGACGCAGTCCTGCCAACACACACAGCGGATCAAACCACATGACCGGTGTTTGCAGGACAAGGGCATACAGAGAGATTACCTGGTGACATGATGGGGTGTCTGGTGAAGGCCACGTTAAAATCAGGTTCCCCAGGGGGAGGATAAGGGTGGACACGTCTGCGAATGAAGTACCCAGTACTGCAGCAGCACAAAATGCCAATTATCAGCAACAGCCTAAGGACCAATTAAAAACACATGAAGTGTTGCGTTCCGGAAGGGTAGTGAATATCATCCCACATTGAGAAGATCCCTGGATCTCTGATACTTTACATAGGACAAACGGTTTGGAAAATGGATGGACCATCTGACCCACGTTTTTTAAACAAAAAAACAAAAAAACCTTGTAGAAATAACTCACCAGAAAAACCATATTCTCTGAGCAGAAAGGACTCGAACGCAGCATTGTGTGCCACAGCAGTCTTCGTATGTCTTGCATCTAAAGACAGACACAGTAAAGACATTTACAATGTTACAAAATATTTCTAAAAATGAATGCTGTTCTTTTGAACTTTGTAGTAATCAAAGAATCCTGAATAAATGGTTTCCATAAAAAAAATAAGCAGCTCAACTTTTTTCAAAATTGATAATAGTAAGAAATGTTTCACCAAATCAGAATATTAGAATGATTTCTGAAGGCTCGTGTGACGGTGAACACTGGCTGCTGAAAATTCAGCTTAGCCATCACAGGAATAAATTATATTTAATATAAATATGTGTGCGTGTGTGTAAAAACTTGATGATGAATGTGGTGTTTTGAACTGAATATAATGAAGGAGCATTTGCGTTTGGTGTGAAGACTGAACTGTTTGTACCTCACCTCCTGTGGCGCATGTCAGTGGTTGGGTATATGGGACCACTTGTGATAAATTGCTCTTATTGAAACTAGTAAAGGGGGTGGGGGGTTTCTGAGCTGAGGAATTCTCTTTTATAGAATGTGCATCTGAATTAATCCTTTAACCGATGTTCTGTTGAAACTATTAAGAAAGGGGTGAGGATAGTAACGGGTCCTGCTTCTTGTTTCTGTCATTAAAACCACAACTGCTCATTTTAACACAGACACACACACACACACATATAAAATATATTTTAAAATTAGCAGTTGTGGTTTTAATGACAGAAACAAGAAACAGGACCCTTTACTCTTTTATGTTATTGTTATATATATAATACTACACTTACATGAAGTATACTGGATAATCTCCTTCAAAGTACCAACAGTCCTTTTTTTCAGCAAGTGTCTGCAAAAGATTTTGTTTAGTTTTTAAAGTAACGTCACGTATGTGCAAAAGTGATTGACTCTAAACTGTTTCAATAGTCATGGATGGGCATGGTAAACATGCCAGTTGCAGCTAACAAAGTCATTCTGAAAAGAGATATAATATCAACTGTGTGAAATCAGACCATTTCAGACATACTTTTGTATTGGCTCTACTATCATTTTGTCTTGTTTGCAAAATACGGAAACTACTGGCCCATTTTACCTGACATCACCCTGTTTATAAAACCAACACAATGAGCCACCAAAATAACATATGACATTTTCGGGAACCTTTGTTGTGTCCTATTTTAACATAATGGTCATTTTTTGTGACAGTCTTACACTGCATCTGACACCATAGTTCAAGGAAAATAAACTACAAAGAGCTTCTTGTCTGAGTCCTGGATAAGAACAATAAACAATCTTTTGTGCTAGATAGACACAGCGTGTCTGTGTGTGGAATTGTAAGATATTTGTGTCATAGACTGAGATACAAGAGATACACGACAAGAAAATGCTCATCAAAGTCTAGTTCAAAACTAACATGTTTTTGGTTACTCTTTTGAAAAAAAAATAATAATAATAATTTAATGAAATGCCGCAACTCACCTCAGCAAATAAAAGTGTGAAGAGGAGGCCGTATAGTTGTCGCATTCTGTAGGCTATTCAGGCCTCACAGCGCGAGATCAGCCTGTTGCATGCGTCTTACCTCAAGACCCGGTCGAGATGCTCGTGGTTTGATGATGGTTTGTTGATCCACATGTCCTGGATTGGAACATTATTAGACTCCCATGCAGCGCTCGTGCAGTGGCATCGCAGTTCCCCATTATACAGTGAGGACTGGAGGATGAGAAGGATGACATCACATGACTACATCACAAAGACACGCTTGTCCCGCTCTCCTTTACAAAATGAATCACTATTTTCACAAGTCACCTAAACTAAACTTCTTAATGATTACACTTCTAATAGCTATTATTAGTTCTGTCAAATGATATATATTAAACAATATCTTTTGCATTTCTAAACCAAACAACGTCTAACTCGGCACCGCACTTTACTAGTGCCCGTAGCAGACACCTGCCAAGTTTGAAATCCATCGGACTAATGGTTCGAGAGATATTCGATTAACAGACAGACACACAGACTTGTAATTTATAGATGGATTAGTTTAACACATTCATTTATGTAATATGAAAAATTAAAATTCTGTCATCATTTACTCACCTTTCAAGTGAGTTCAAACATGTATGATGTTCTTTCTTCAATGGAACACAAGTTATTTTGAGAAATGTTTTTTGATTTTCATTTCGGAAGTTTTACCTTTCACCATATTTAGATATATCGAAATCGTATTCCATTGCGATTTCCCGTATATCTAAATATGTTTAGTGAGGTAAAACTTCCAAAATCTCAGTGTAAACAATGCGTGACTTAGATGCAGGAGAAATCACTTCCGGCGTACAGTTGGACACGGTTCAGTTCAGTTGGACATCTGATTCAGATCAGTTTGACATAGCTGTTAACAAGAGGTAAAAACTACATAAATACCATTCGTTTTCTCACACAAACCGCTCGTTTCGTGTCTTAGGCCATCAGTGTGTACTTATGTTCACGAGTCATTAAATCATGTTTAATTTTGACTTCTCTGTGCATGCTCTTTGAGGTGGACCCTCTTAACCTGCATTATATGACTGACAGACAACAACGGTTTGACCAAAAAATGTCAAAATTGAAAATACTGTGGAAACAAAGACACCCACATCTTGGATGCCCTTGAGGTAAGCTAAAACATATCAAAAATTAATTTCAAAGTGAACTATCCCTTTAATCTTTACCTCCAATAACTTGGGTCATAACTGATAACATGTAATCAGGATTACAAAATCACTTTCCATTTTAAAATACTCGTAATCAGAGTAGTGACATGTTATGTCAAAAACCTACACCAAATTAAGCTAAAAAAAAAAAAACTTGCCACAAAAAAAAAAAGATCATTCGGATCTTTTATTGCAGTGTATGGTTGCAGTGTTTTTCACTGGTATTTTCTCAGAAACCCAAAGAATATAGTTTGTGTAGGTACAGTAGTGTTTACTTAAATCTTCTCTCAATCATCTTTAGCATTGCTATACAAAAATATACAAATTTGTGTTCACACTCTAGGAAGAACAGATATTCTTTTGAGTCAAAAGGGTCAAAACGTTCTCTCTTCACCCTTGTTAAGTACATCAGAAATCACTTTCCCTGTATAGACACACATAAAGTCTCTTTTCAAAGCTGAAACTTTTATAAAGTACAACAATGAATTTAAGATGATCAAAGAGTATAATTTAGATCTCCCCATCATCAAACAGAAAGTCCTGGCCTTAGTATGACACTATTCTTAAAAGTTGCAGTAATGACTATACTCAATCATAATACCACAGATATTCTATTGGCATTTATACAATAACTGTATTTGCATAGATTAATAAATGACCAGTCACAAGTAAACTGAACTAGTCCAAAAAAAGTGAAAAGCACATTCTACTGTAGGAACATTTCACTAGTGTTTTCAAAGTATAAATAAAATATTACTATATCCAAGTTGCAAACATTTCAATTAAATATTTGGTGAAAAGATTATAAAATCACATCCAAATAATTTCAAAACTCTAATTAGCAAACCTTAACAAATACAAAACCCTTGTCCACTATTACAAATTTGTACTTAGGCTAACAAACATTCCCACAACACAGAAAGAAAGAAAGAACAAGAAAGAATAAAAAACCAAACAGGTTGCCGAGCTTTAAAAAGTTAAAATGTAACAACGTAGCCAAAATATTGTAATACATTTTCTAGACAAAAATAGTCTATTTTTTGTCTCAGTACTCTTAAGATCCACTGCGTATATTCTGACATTAGCTCTACATAATCTACACTGAGTTCATTTTAACTCAACAATCTATGAGTGTCTTTGTAGTAGCTAAATAAATACTACAAATATTTAAAAAGTTTTGGTTGCTACCTTTTGTGAATTTAAATCACAATTTTAATCAAGCTGAATAAAACGGTTTCAACGTAGAAACAAAAAAATGATCTTCTACACAATTTAAAATCCTGACCTAAAGCCTAAAATCAACATGACTACTAACACGGAAAAAAAAAAAAAAGGAAAGTAATTTGGACACAACCATTCAAGTCCAGGACCATTAAAAAACACGCAACCAGTGATTGTTGAGCAACTGCGTAAACAAGATACAAGGTACTTGATAGTGACACTACTGAAGAGCAGCTTCATCTTTGACATCTGCACTATGAGAATCAAAAGACATCAGGTCAGAAGAAACGGCCTCTGCTTTGCCCTCAGACCAGCTGCTCTTCGGAAACTGTGGCTCATCAGAAAAACCCTGATTGACATCATCAGTTTCTGAGGGGAAAATTGCGGACTCGTTGGTCTGCATGGGATATTCTGCAGGCAAAGCAGATGACTCGAGATGAAGGGCGGCGGGATCAATGAGCAGGGAAGAGATGTCTATAGGAGGCACGGAAGATTCGAGAGATGGGATTGAAGAATTCATCAAAGAAGCCATGTCTGTTGGCATGCTATGATCGAGAGGTTGATTTGGGAGAGGAGGGTGTGATACAGAAAAGGGAGGAGAAACATCTGAAGGTGGTGTAATAGAGGAACTGAAATCCTCTGTAATTTTCTCTTCAGGGTCACGACAAGGAAACTGTCGGTCTTGAAGCTCCTCTGCAAAAAGAAACACATTTTTGCCCATGTTACAATCTCACCAAATGAATTCTGTTCACCTAAAATGAGCAAAGCTGACTCACCAACACCCGATACGTCAACGTCCTCTCGGACAGCTAGGGATGTATTTGTCATATCAATGGAAGAAGTGGATAGATCCAGTCGATCTGCCATGTCTGATACTTGTGAATTCATCATGACCACTTCTGACTGATCCGAGAAACCTAGAAGAACCATTGCTTTGATGCATTCGAATGTATTTTCATGATTCACGTTCTACAGAAGTGTTAGATGAAGAACCTTACCAGGATCCATGACTCTCTGAATGGGAGGTGGCAGTGGGGTTTCAAGATCCAAGCCACTCATTGACTGACCAGACCCCATTAAGGACACCTGAGAAAATCAGTTTCAGTTACACTGTTCTCACCAAAAAAAACAAATGTGAAGCAAATGTATGAATGTTGTTTAACCGATTTGTGCACATGCACAAACTATTTAAAAGGATATTTCAACCAAAAGCATGTTGCAATGGTATTATTATTATATAATTAAATATGATCACAAAGTTTGGCCAAATTGTACTTCCTACAAACAAACCTGGATTTTTTTTTTAACTGCAATTACAATTTTTAAAAACAATTTCAAATCCTGCAGCCCTACGTGCTTCTGTAAGATATCTTTGTTGAAAGTCAATGGGGTCCAATTATGTTTTGGACCCCACTTACTGGGTGAAATATCCCTTTAAATAATATGACTATACTGCAGTCTTGTGAAAATCTACCTCAGTGAATCCGTTTGTAGGAAATTCTTGCTCTGGTGTCCCTGCCACAGGAGAAGCTTTTGCACTGATTTTTTCCGATTTTGGGCTGTCAGGTTGTGCTGGGATTCGGTGCAGGTAGCCATATCCAATGCCACAGCCAAGACTACAAAGGGTTAGGCAGTTATCTGAATTATTTCCTCATAATAATGGCTTGGTCAAGAATTCATTACATATCATATCATCAGTAACAGGGTTATTACCTGCCTTCTCCCCCCCAGGCACCATTTGGTGTGACAATCACCTCCCTGCATTTATTGGTTTCTGTATTGTAGACCAGCAACTTCAATGGTTTTCCCTCATGGGCTTCAATTAGGGAGAAGAAATCCTCTGACTGTTGGGAAATCAAAACATTGCTTGATTGTACATGTAGTGGTCACATTATGAAATAAAAGTTTTTTTTCTCAAATGCATGTTGGCTAGAACTTGCAAGCATTCATGATAATAATTCAAGTCTTACATCTTGCAGAACCTGGTCAGCTCCAACAATGAAGTCTGAATACTCCTGAAGTCCAGCCAGTGCTGCTGGTGAATTTGGTTCCACATCCTAAAACCAGAGGGTGCAAAATACTTAAACAAAAAGCCTAAATATTTAAAGAAATGCATGGATTACCTATTAAAAGCAAAGACAACTTACCAGAACATGCCAAACATTTTCATTGGCTCCTTGAAAGCTACAGAAGCGGACACTGGCTCCCAGAAGTCCTTGACCACCCCACATGTTGCTGGGAACCACCTCCAATTCCCGGATCCTCATGGTCTTTGTACTATACACTTCCATCTTTACTGGTTTCTCCACATTAGCCTTGAGGAGGTCCTTCAGCAAATCATTCTCCTGATTCTGTTCAGACAGCATATGACCAATTATAATCCAAGTAACAGTGACTACATTTACAGTACATGAAAATAATTTCTGATTAACAACCATTTTCTGGTTAAGTCTTTATTTCAACTAAGACATGCACTTTTGTTTTCTTTTGAGGATATACTGGAGATGAAGTGTATATTGTAAATAAGATGTTTACATCATGATATGCTAATGCCATACCGGTCTTATACAGTCATAGTCTGTATGTCATCAACACTAAGACCTGCTCAGTTTACATCCAAAAGAGATTTCTAGAATATTTGCTTCATTTATATGATACATGCACAATAACAATACAAACAACAACATATTACATATAACAACATACAACCAGAAAACCTTGAAAATCATTTGCTAGTTATTATTACAAATACAAACTTACAAGACGATTATTGCCAATGGATATGATGAAATCAAAAAATGGCTCCAAACCAGCTTTCGCTGCAGGTGAGTCCTGTTGAATCTGTAAAGGAATTGGAGTAAATCACTGCAGAGCACAAATTCTATTTAGATTTATGGAGTCTTTGATTTTCAAATGCATTAATTGACGCTGCACGCATTATTGTGCACTGGAAAGATTAATAACATCCACCGTATAGTATACAATCTAATGAATATCTGTGAAAATATATGACGTGTTTATATAAATATTACGTAACGTTAATGCCCCTCTCCCCCAGCGGGTTCAATGACGTGGCGGCTACGAAGCTCTTGGATCACTGACCACGAAACTAGAACTAAAGCACATAACGTTACAAACTAATAAAATGCGTGTACTACAGACTGAAAATATAACGTGTGAACATAATGCGAGATATCGCAAATGTTATACTTATACAAGAAGGAGTTTTCGGAGCTGTCCTGTAGCACAACACAACCTGCCGTTACCTGACAGTTGCCACTTTGCAAGCACTTTACAAACCTTGAAAAAGCTTTCCTAGTTGTTAAAATCGTCTGACACAGTTATTTATTTATCAAATAATTAAAAATAAATATGAACGTACACGCTGTTTTCTCTCAATGCATATCTGTCAAAGGCTAAAGTAATGCGGACATGATAACTTCATCAAAGCATAGCTAGCATGCAAAGCTGCTCGCTGGCGTACGCAAAGTCAGCTGAATTTAAGCAATTTACCCCATGGACGTGAAATCCTTCTGTCCCCCCCTCAGGTGCACCACTGCTCTGTGTTAAACCCATTGCTGTAGAGGGTTTCGATGTTTTGCAATGTTATGTTTAGCTCTCTGAAAAAAAGCAACCCAGACAGAGATTACTCATCGCATCGTGGCCATGTTGTCCTTTTAGGCAGGCGAGAGCAATCGAACATGATGGCAACGATCAAAGGATTTTACTAGCTCGGAACCTTTTCAGGTGCTCGGAATTCACGTTCTCTATTTGTAATACTTTATACTTGTCAGCTGAAACGTTCTTTAAACTAAACACGCACACCCACCAAAGCATTATTTTTTTTAAAGGATTATCACCTAAAGTAAAGAAAGGTGATTTAAGCAATTTTGAGCGTGGCATCATGGTTGTTGCCAGATGGGCCAGTCACAGTCGGATTATTTCACAAACTGCTCAATTACTGTGATTTTCACGCACAACCATTTCTAGGGTTTACAAAGAATGGTGTGAAAAGGGAAAAACATCCAGTATGCAGCAGTCCTGTGGACAAAATGCCTTGTTGATGCTAGAGGTCAGAGGAGAATGCGGGCCGACTGATTCAAGCTGATAGAAGAGCGACTTTGACTGAAATAACCACTCGTTACAACCGAGGTATGCAGCAAAGCATTTGTGAAGCCACAACACGCACAACATTGAGGCGGATGGGCTATAACAGCAGAAGACCCCAAGGGGTACCACTCATCTCCACTACAAATAGGAAAAAGAGGCTACAATTTGCAAGAACTCACCAAAATTGGACAGTTGAAGACTGGAAAAATGTTGTCTGGTCTGATGAGTCTCGATTTCTGTTGAGACATTCAGATGGTAGAGTCAGAATTTGGCGTAAACAGAATGAGGACATGGATCCATCATGCCTTTTTACCACTGTGCAGGCTGGTGGTGGTGGTGTAATGGTGTGGGGGATGTTTTCTTGACACACTTTAGGCCAGCAGGATAATGCACCATGTCACAAAGCTTGAATAATTTCAAATTGTTTTCTTGAACATGACAATGAGTTCACTGTACTAAAGTGGCCCCCACAGTCACCAGATCTCGCAATGGAGCATCTTTGGGATGTGGTGGACGGGAGCCCTGGATGTGCATCCCACATATCTCCATCAACTGCAAGATGCTATCCTATCAATATGGGCCAACTTCTAAATAATGCTTTTTAGCACATTGTTGAATCAATGCCACGTAGAATTAAGGCAGTTCTGAAGGCGAAAGCGGGTCAAACACAGTATTAGTACGGTTTTCCTAATAATCCTTTAGGTGAGAGTATATATATAATTAATTTTCATTAATTTGGAGATTGGCTGTGAAATGATTACATTATAAAATATATTAAAAACAGTTTTTTTTAATGCCGATTCATCGTGATCAAATACATTTATTCCACAGAAAAGAAAAATAGACAAAAACATTAATTTAAGTAAACACAGAGTAGGCATGAATTTCTTTATATATTACAAGTCATTCTTTTAAATGAAAAATACTAAGGCAAGCTGGTCTTTGAAATGAAAGACATATACATGAAATATGAAAATGGCATTTTGATGTTTATAACAGCTAACTCATTTGAAACACTTACAAATGCATTTACTACACAAAAAAACTTGATCACTTAAAGCAAAACACATTTGAGAAATAAATATGAATAGACTTTTATAGGTAAACATTTAACAGTAAAACATTCCTTCCTGGAATGGGATTCTTTTGCGACCTTATAAAAAAATGTAATTAAGCCATTAGTTTATGAAGTGTAAATATAAAATCTGACCTGAAGTTAATGTACAAACTCTCCAAGACTTTTGGCAACAAAGTATCCTCTTGCAATTGACTTATAACTCAACTGAGTGGTTTTAACTGTATTGACACTGTAGTCATGAATGGTATATTCAGACTATTAAGATCATAAAATATATTTCTAAGGAATATCCTTAAATTCAGAAAATATTTACACTTTATCTCAGAGTAAATTACATTAAATTATACTGTACAATTGTAAATGAACAAGGCTCATTCATCTTTAAAACATCAGTAAAAATACTGTGCTGCTCTGATCCCTGTTAAGAAATTCCTACAAGAGACTCCAAAAGATTGACTCCCGAGTCCTCAATTTGAGTGGGACTGAGACAACGGGGGAACTGGAGGTGTGAGCTGTAGTAGTCCATATGACTGCACTCTTGACTGTGGCTTGGACGGTCACCATACTCATGAAAAGTGTCAAAAAAGACCAGGTAAGGGTCTGAAGAAAGACTGAGGTCCATGTAACAGTTTGCGGTGTGATCCGGAGATGCAGAAGGTGTATTGGGGATGTCGAAGGTGTCGTTTACACATTCCATTGTGGCCTGATTAGCATTTTCATCCAGATACTCCAATTGAGATGTACTGATTCTACTTTCCTTTGTGGATGTGCCACCAGCAGCTTCTGTGGACAAATCATAATCTTTAACATATGGACATCCCTTCCCATCTGAATCAGAAAAACCGAGTATGTGAGTGAGTCCAGTGTCATCCCCGGTCATTGTGGGTTTCTCAGAGGAAGGCCTTGCGTCTGTCTCAGAGTCCAGACTCAGAGAAGAAGAGCAGGAGTAGTCAGTCATGTCAGTGCTCCAGCTGTTGTCTCCCTGCCTGCAGAGCTCTGAACTCAGGTGGAATGAGGGAGAGTCTTTTTCGACTGGAAATGTAATGGTTCTGTTCCTCGCCAATAGTTGTTGCTCTGTGGCGATCCCTCTGTTATCGTTGAGCAGTCTCTTTTCCAGCTCCAGCTTCATGTGTGTGTGGATATAGTGGCTCCGTACACGACTGGAGTTAAACTCGATTCGGCCTGCAGGATTCCCACAGCATTCCTTTGAACATCCACAAGGAAAGTTGGAGCGATCCATCTGTTAACAGATTATGTATTTATAATAATTATATATATATAAAAACAATACGGAAGCATAACTACTTGCTGTCCATATGATATTTGCTGTCCATCAATATTTCAATGAGATTAGATGGAGGGTTTTTCAGACTTTTAAGAATTTGGGATTTTTAATAGTATTTTTTAAAAGAAATTAATACTTTTATTCAGCAAGGATGTATTAAAGTGATCAAAAGTGACAGTAAATACATTTATAATGGTTCAAAAGATTTCTATATCTATATAGATTTCTATATTTCTTAAAATAAAAGAATCTTTCATCTAAAAAGATTTTTAAATAAAATCTTTAGAACTTTTTATTCTTCAAAACATCCTGAAAAAAGTATAATGTAATTATAAAAAATATCAAGCAGCATAACTGTTTTCAACATTGATATAAGAAATGTTTTTTGAGCATCAAATCAGCATATCAGCATATCCGAAAGATTTCTGAAGGATCATGTGACACTGAAGAATGGAGTAATGATGCTGAAAATTCAGCTTTGCCATCTAAATAAATAACATTTTAGAATATGTTCAAATAGAAAACGGTAAAACGGTAATTTTAAATTTAAATTCTAATAATATTTCTTAATATTACAGTTTCATAGTATTTTTGATAAAAGGAAGCCTTGACTTCTTTCATAAACATTTACAAAAATTTTCCGACCCTAAACATATCTGAGCAATGCTATCAAAGTTCATTGCATAGCTCTATTGTCTTACTGTTTGTTAAAAATGGTCTCACTTAGGGCTATTTTTCATCTGAAACTAAATTTATACATAAATAAAATATAGCTGAGAGCTCCAATAAATCTCCTGAGCAAGGAAAAATCATTTGAGCAACAAAATATCAATAAAACAAAGGCGCTATCATTAATGAAAAACTGAAAACAATAATTTATTTATATATTATTACTTGGCACTTGATGCCAGCCTGGCTGCATGCGCAGGTCTCCGGCTCACAGAAGCCTTGGCAGTGACATCCACAGTCTTCCCTCCACCGCCGCAGCTCCTGCAGCTGCCTCTTCTCCTCTCGGTCGATCCGCACAACTCCTGCTGCTCTCAATAACGCACGTCTGCGTTTGGAAGAGTAAGGACGGAGGGATCCCATATCCTTGAGCTCAGTACTACTGAGATCCTCATCTTCATCTGGGACGTCATTCACTGCTAAGCTGGCTGCTTCTGTCACTGTGAGAGTCCCACTACTTATCAGCTATAATTAAAAAAGAGAAGATAACGTATAAAGAGAGCCTAAAAAGAACTTCACACTCACATATGTGTGTGTATATATATTCATATATATATAGGCCTCCTCTTGTGCTGATTGGTAGATTATTTGAACATGTTCCCTTTGAACTTTGCTAATACAACATCATATATTGTTTCTGAATATTGAAAAGTAACCGACTCACCTTCTGCCTCAAGGCCTCCAGCCTCTCCTCTTGGTGTCGCTTGCGGACTCTCTCCATTCGCAAGCGCTGCTGCTCCTCCGCGTGATCCGCCAGGGTGAACTGCTGACGGTCAGTGTGCCGTCTAACCATGCCGAGTGTGCAGCCACCGTGGCTGGGCACGCTGCTGAACCCTTGACAGCGCTGGAAGAGGAACACTGTAACCAGGCCAAACCGAACAGTGCCTTTGGATTGAGTATCTTTTGTCTTCTTCAGGATGGATGAAACTGAAAGTAAAGAAACAAAACGTGTTCATTATTAATTATCTTCTGGTGGCTGTGACTGTTGCAGCTGCCACTAGATGGCAGCCGAGTCAGATCTGTCAACAAGTAAACTAAACTCAACAATAATGAAATAATCAAACGGTGTTCTAAAAAGTTCTAAAAAGAAAAACTTGCTTCAAAAATGTAAAGTTAAAATCGTCATTCTTTATTTGCAATGCCAGTTTCACTCTCTGAACGAGGATAATGGGGTGAGGTTGTGCGTCAGATGTGTTTGCACTGTAGCAGCCCTTAGTAAATCAACTTTATTTGCAGCACTTGTAGTTTTCACTGTGAATCAACAATGAAAAACAGTGATCCAGGCATGTCCAGGCACACAGACAGACAACATAATCTCAGAGAACTACCTGAAAAGGAAACGGCGAAACTGATTATGGCTTGATATTTCGTGTGTTTACTTTGAGGTTTGTGGGTTTAAAATGACTTGGGATGATGACTGTGCACAACATATTTTGATAAACAGTGTTACAACTGTATGTTTCTCTTCTTATCTAGTGCACTGCACAATAATGCTGAGGTCAGATAACAAGACACCTCCTAATGTGTTTAAACACACTGGAGGGGACAACTGTTGGTTTACAATACATGATTTTTTTAAAAATGCACAGTTACTATGCATGACTCACTTGGTATGGGATGGCTTGAAGAGAAAGAAGTAAAAGGCCCAAAGTCCACACTATCACTTTGGGGGCTGTCTTCATCAGAGTCCCATTCAGAGTGTGATGAGGGGGATGAGGAAGAATAAATGGCATCCTCATCTGGGAAAACATGTTTTCTCTTTAAACCCACACGCTGCAATGTAGCCATGGCGATCTGTCAAATTATAATGGAGAAATTAAAGCATAATATTACAAATAGGTCATAAAATGAGCTATCATGTCACATTTTTTGGTGTTAGTATATCAAGTCTGAAAATAGAATTTGATTGATGTTGATTGATAACCATTAGCAAACAAATCCTAAGCGGCAGAAACTGGACACCTTTCTCTTGTTCAGGCCGGTTCCAAAGATTCACATCTTCACTCTAAACGCAAGCCTGTTTAGCAGGTTTCCCAATATATATATATATAAAAAAATTGGCACGAACCACTACCACAAGCACAGCTTTCTCAGGCAAATTGTCATTGTTTTTAATCATATTATGCAAAGTGTATGCAAGCATAAGTGTGCATTATGCAAGCAATGATAAGAGGGAATCAATAGTTCCTTCAAACTCACTCTGGAGTCATTAACATCAGATGTTTTGAGTACTTCAAGAACTAAATGTTAAAACATTCAGCTCAGCTTAACTGCATGACCAAATTTGTAAACCAATACTGGTTTTTATTGCAGAATCACATAAACATAATTATGATAGCAATTGGCAAGATCCACTTCAAAGAATGCATTTACAAGTACAAGCTTTGTGCAAAAGGAGACAAAAGAGGAAACGTAACACAAATCGCACATCTACTGAAGTTTTTCTGCTTGAGTGGGTGTGCAATGGAAAAAAAGCATACACACAGAGAACTCTGTGTACCTCGAATAACAGAACAACACTACCTCACACCACAGGACGGAGCAATCTGCATCACAGATCACCTGGTTCTTGTTCCAAGTAAAATCCAGTCAAGCCCAACCCACACAAATGGCTCCTGTGCTAAACAGTATGTGCCCCTGTGTATCCTGGACAACCTTAACTTTCTCTCACACCTCTTTCACACAGGTCTGGCTTTCTTTGAATAGTGTGTAAACACCTGCACTGTAATCCCAGATGCAACAGTCAACCGTGTAAAAGGTTATAACTGCATGAGATAAATTACACTTTGTGTTGCACATAATTGTCAAAATGATTTTTTGTTCCATACATTATGTGTGCAGGACTTTCATATTTAATTGCATAGCAAATTATAGGCTACCAAAAGAAAAGCAGCATCAACTGGTGTGGTGACGCATGATTTACTCCTTCATCCAGCTGTGAATAAAGTGATACAACACCTAAAAGTGTGCAGACACCAAGTCCATTCATTTATGCATTATCTGTGAAAAGTATGTGGTGCGGGTGTGTGTGTTTATGTAGTGTAGGAGTAAGACATGAGGGCAGCTGATTACAAGAACATTGGCCTAAGATACAATAACAAACAAAAGCCACAACTTTTCACTGAAAGCTAAACAGAATCTATAATATCTTGGACTGGCAGTGTTATTTGGCCAGACTACAACTATATACAAATGTACATGTGAATGTTAGAATTTCTCCCTACATGTAAACAGAAGGAGGAGGTGGTTTGTCGACTGTGAAAGGGGAAAGTAGTAGACAGCTGTCAGGTGGAAAAATAGGTTACAGCAAACCAAAACAACCAGACAGTTTCTCACCTCTACACAATGTAAAGCAGGGGGAACACAAGTAAAGTTTTACACAAATTTGTCATGGGTGCTGTTTTAGCTACATCTGTGTCCTTCGAAGGAAACATTAAGTTTACCTTAAACTAGTAGAGCTATACTACTTTAAGGTAAACATAATATTACTTTTTTACAGGCTAAGGAACACACATATTGATAGATAATTTAGTCAAAGTGTCCTACCGTAAGCTAAAGTAGTCAAAACCTTTCTAACTTCTTTTCTCTTCAATTATGAGGATGATTCCGTGACTTGCAGGTGCATATTTTCTGTCAAGCCGATCATTATCTTTAATATAATCCATGTTGCGCGCAATTGCACTAAATGTTGTTCAAACATCAGATATATATTTAAAAAAGTATTATTCTAATGTAGAAAACAGCTGCGTTTTGTGCCCACTTTCGACATTTTAAGCACAAACGTAAATAGAAAATTGAAAGTCTAAGCAAAGCGCCTGTTTAAATGGCTAGAGTTAATATAATATGCAACTTTTTTTCGCACACGAGCACTTTCATTCTACAGCTGGTGAACTTCCGTAGCGGACTTTCTCGCGGTCGCGCTTATTTATTCAGGAATGTGTGACCACATCAAAACACGATAACAATAAAATATACGTTCCAAGGTAATATTGATTCGCGTAGCAGACAAATTGTAGCCTTGAATATTGAATTCACATTTTATGCAAACTATTGTGTTTCACGCTGCGAGAGATCTAAGGCACCTTGAACAAAAACAAACACTCACCCAGTAATTATGTATCTGTGTATCATGAGTGGAAGAGACAACCATACGAGGCATGAAAACGATCCCCTTTCTTAGTCCTCGATGCACGTACAGTACAGTGAAATCAGCTGTTGGTGAATTTGTGTTCGTCAGTGGAAACCTCCCCCCACACTGCCTGACGTAAACAGTAATATGAGGACAAAAACAGCACTCATTACGCTCAGCGCGTGTGCACACAGACTCACTGGCGGAGTCATACTCGATGGAACTGGCAAACTTGTCAATGACGAAAACCTGCAGAAGCCGACGCCAATTCATTCCGCGGCCCACCACACGAGTACTGGATGTCCTTAATTTGGTTGTGTGAAACACATAACTCACACAGGGCCAAAAAAAAAAGGCATCTAAGATATATTTTGAAATATCAAAATGTTTTAGATTGAGAGGATAGAGAGTGGATAGATAGACCGTTCTTAGAACATAAAATAATTTTGTCAAAGGTTTTGAACACTTTAAAATTGAGGAAGTCAATGTTTTGTGTCGTATTCTAAGTAGGCCTAAATGGACACTGTGATCGAAAAGCATATGACAGTAAATATTATGTAATGACATGAAAGTAGCGATTCACTTTAAGATAAGTAGTGATGCACCTTAAGATAAGTATCAATTCTTTTTAAAAAGTAGTGATTCAATTTATGATAAAGGGATAGTTCACTTTGAAATTAATTTTTGATATTTTTTACCTTACCACAAGGTTTTACCTATGTTTTACCTTACCTCAAAACTTCCTTAATCTCTGAAACAGAAGAGTGACGTAGCGCGCAAGCGATCACTTGCGGCGCATGCGCATACCAAAGCGCCTGTGCCGTCAGATCAGTTTGTCATCGCTGTGGTAGCACGAGGTAACAACGATATAAATACTGTTCGTTTTCTCACATAAACCGCTCGTTTCGTGTCTTAGGCCATCAATGTGTACTTACTTACATTTACAAGTCATTCAATCATGTTTAATTTACGGTTTGACCGAAAAATATAAAAATTGAAAATACTGTGGAAACAAAGACACCTAGTGCTACATCTTAGATGCCCTTGAGGTAAGCTAAAACATATCAAAAAATATCGATTCACTTTAAAAAAAAAAAAAAAGCAATTCTTTTTGGAAAAGTAGTGATTCATTTTAAGAAAAGTAGCGATTCACTTTTTGAAAAGTAGCAATTCACTTTAAGAAAAGTATCAATTCACATTGAGAAAAGTAACGTTAGCGATTCTTTTGGGAAAGTAACAAATCATTTAAAGAAAATTTGTGATTCCTTTAATGAAAAGTAGCGAATAATTTAATGAAAAGTAGCAATTCTTTTAATGAAAAGTGGTCATTCTTTTTAAGAAAGTATCGCTTCATTTTAGGGAAAGTATCGATTCATATTTAGAAAAGTAACAACTTGCCCCCAGACTGACATTTACAAGAAATTGCCTTAATGCCACAGAAAACACATGTTAGGTACTGAGTTATGTATTTTTACTAGCCCCTTTCTTTCTTATTTTTATTTAGCCTGATGCTTTCTGCAAATAGATTAATGGATCTTCTCTATTATTTTCTCTAATTAAGTCTGTGCTGATGAAGAAAAGAATGACAGTACAGGGGTCAGACAAAAGGCAGAGCAGAAAAAACATAAAGACTTCTGCTTCAGCCACTCAGCCAATCACTAGAGAAACTCTCCCTGGATACCAAAGAGCCTCTCCATGGCAATGACACTGTGAAACATCCATCACAGGAGACCTGGGCATCATGGATTCAGAGGCAGATGGTAACATATCTCTACCCTTTCTTTCTTTCTTTCTTTCTTTCTTCTCCTCGCACACACATAACACTAACTGTATCACCTCAATGATTTCCCATCTGTTTGGTAGTGAAACCACAGGGCACATATCACCCGTCAACCCCCCTTTCTTAGCTGGTGCTAAGACAGACGTACAATAGAAACACAGACGCTTAGAAAGCAGGTTAAAACATTTTGACTATACACTAGGGAATGAGCTTTCAAACATCCATATGATGAAGGGTTCAATGTTTTGTATGAAAAATATTGCGGTTATTAACTATTCTGAGAATTAACATAAAACAACAGTATTGAGAGAATGACCACAAGTGGAGAATGTGATTTATACTAAAAGCTGTGTTTCTGCCCAGACTATTTTAGTGCGTACGACAGACATCACACAACATAAGAAAATCAATTCACACCATGGACCATATACTATGCAGAGTTAACGTGGAGAGAAGGCAATAGGTTAGTACCTCACAAACTGTACATCTGAGCGTAATACACTGAAAAAAATAGGAGTAAATCTGACGATTTCTCGCTCCAATGAGATATGAGTATGTATCCCCAGCTAATAGTCTGTAATACTAATAATACATCATCATCCAAAGTTCCAATAGATAGTCTCATATAATGAATGGGCATTGAGTCAGAACTGTCAGATTCTATTATTGAGTTGTTTCACATTTCATTTTGTGATAATAGCCAGAGTTTATACATCAAAATTATTATTTTATTTAGTTTTCATTGAATTCATTTTTTTAAATTCTCAATTCTTAAATTTAAGTCTCTTCTAAAAATTTTTTTAAAAACTGAAGTTATCATCATTGGAATCATTTTCCTGTTATATACTGTCACAATCTGTTATACAATCACAATCTTATTTTTTCAAACTGTGTCAACATATGCTATTTTTTTAAGTGAATCTCAATCTATCCCCCTTTCACTGAGGCAATCAGCTGTTGTGTAATAGTTAACCTACATTTCCCCCTCTCTCAGGTTGCTGCCACTAGCACTTGTGGCCCACTTTCTGTGTGAAGTGAAGAAGTGGCCTACATACAAGGAGATTCTGACAAACTTTACAAAGCTGTCGGCACAAAAAGCTCTGGCCTAATTTCTCACCCGTCACTGAATTCAGTCCAATAAAGCCACATATATATGCTCATCTCTGCTATCATGGTGGTAGTATATGAGAACACAGTGCTTTTGGACTTCATAACCTTAATTCAGCATGTAATTCTAGGTAGCACATTTCCATAGCTATTATTTGTTTATGACTTGAGGCAATGGAGAGTTAAAGACCTCTAATCAAATGACTGATAAATACATGTTGGATCTAGATCCAAGTTTAAATTCACAATGCAAATCTAATGGCAGTGCCTTTGTGTTTGGCCATTTAAGCAGCAACAGCTATGGATCTGTTTTACTGGCGTATATCTATCCATCTGAATAGACAGGCTGAACTCTTCAAGACTCTTTGTTTGCACTTTTACTTGTGTTGCCATGACAATGTGGTGCACCAGGTGTGTCCTAATCTGCAACTCTACAGGGTATGGAAAGGGTATGGAAAACAAGCTTACATTGCTTTGTATTTTATATTTTTTAACTATGGGTTTTCAGGTTTATGGGGGACTAGACTGTATCCCCAATAATTATTATAATGTACAATCTGATTATTCTATCTCCCTATACTAACCCCTAAACCTACCCATCCTACCCAGAAAACTTTCTGCATTTTTACATTTTCAGAAAACATCACTTAGTTTAATTTATAAGCTGCTTTCCTTATGGGGTCCAAAAATGTCCCCAAGGACATGGATTTCGGAAATTGGCATCTTTATAAGGGACATTCTGTCCCTATAATGTAGGGTATACCTGAACCACCCACCCACACACACACCCACACACACACACACACACACACACACATAGACAATTTGTAATCCAAGACCAACAGCAAAACATTAAAGAAAGTATGAGTTTTACAAGTATGTGTAATGACAGGTAGTCTATGTTTTATATATTTTAAAAATCTTTATGCTTTACAAGACACATTCGTTCTCTTACGTTGCTTTGACGTCATCATAGGAACAGTGACTATCTGTCTGAGTACTGAATAATGACTGGGGATGTTCATTCTTCATGTAAATTAAAAGAATGACTAAGCAAAATATGGATAGCCCATGTCAACCTTATCAGTCAATAACGCACTGTAGCTACATTTACCCAAACTTTTTTGAAGCATGACTATATCAGCCCTGAATTTTCCTTTAAAACTTTCATTTTGTGATCACAAAATGCAATATTATTATTTAGTGACATAAATGCTCTCAACCCAAACAACACTTAGACGGTCGACAATACTTACATGTAAAAGCAGTTAGTTGTCTATTAACGTGTATTGACACAATGTCCCTAGTAGTCTTGTTATGATACAGTAACATCATAAATATGACTTTGTGGTTACGAGATTGCCATCTAGTGGTGAAGAAACGACATTGAATATTGGTTCCCTGTTCACTATAATATGGCAGTGAACAAGAAAGAAGTCATGAGGAAATCAGAAAGACTTTTGGAGAAATGCATAAAGGGAGAATGTATTAGTCTTATGTAGGCTATAGTCTATTTAACGACATGAGTACAGGTTGCGTTAGATTTCTCATTAGCAATCCCACAGAACCCCATGATTTAATGTTCATTGCTGTTTTTAACTGCTTTTGGAATTTAGGATCTCAAATTCCCAATGTTATGCATACTCTTCACTGCATGACAGAAAGTGCAAAACAAGGTTAGGCATTCATTAGTTCATGCAGCGTCGTCTATAAATAGCAAGATGATCACAGCACAGTGACCTCAGTGAGTAGATGCTAACCTTTACATCCCCCAAGCGTTTTGTCTAGATTAACAGACAGCAGACAAACATAACTTGAAACCCTCTTGTTGATGAGGAAATTAGGTAAGATGAATATGCTAACATGGAAGGAAGTATTTGTTATAACCTACAACCATTTTTTTTCTTAAATTCCCTATACTGAATAAGTATAGATAATATTATCAATACTCTAAATGCATTGTTTAAATAACTTATTTGACCTTTTATTCAACCAACCCTTTTTCTAGAAGGATGTGATGGGAAATAAGTGATCAGACAGTTTTCAGGCTGTAAATGAGGGACTTTGGCCTGTCTGAGGAGTGTCTTATGAGTGATGCTCCAGTTCACACTGCACAGCAGAACAGAGGGAAATGAGGAGCGCAAAGACTGATCGCTTAAGGTAACTCTCTAGCTAAAGATGGATTGAGATGATAATTTGTACGTCTTTATTTATCTATTTATTTATTTTATGTGGTACTTAAAGTCATACATGTATGCTTAGGGTATTTACTTAAATTTCGGCTAATGACCATTTAGTCATCAATGGACTGCAGTACTTGTGAAGTGTTTACTTGAACTGATTCTGATTGATATTCCCAGACATCTCATCAATTCAATTTTCATTTTATACATGTGTGCATGATTATATGAAAGCTCTCCACTTTTTGCTATTTGCACATATTATGTGCAAATTGCACAATACAGCAAATCTTTCAATGTGTAATTTAAGAGAGCTTATGAATGATAAACATTAACTGAGTCAGATGAGAAAAGGGCTGACAAGCAGGTGGATCATGTGACCAGAGTCATTTACACAGTTTTACTGGTGCTGTGTTAGACTGGATTAACAAGTATTTTATATATTGTGTGTGTGTGTTAAAATATTGTTCAGGCCCTAGCACTGATGGTGTGAGGACCCTCTTGGAATTTCTCAGTTTATTATTACATTTGTTTGTGTTGTATTGATATATTTATCACAATTGTTTAAATCAAATAATAGATTTCATTTTATAAAAACCTTTAACCTTCCTTATTCCTTTAATCTACTGCCTTTGACTTTTAAAATGCTACATGATAGAGAAAAATATTTTGTCTTTGATTTATTTACTGATGTGTTTTCACCACTAAGATGAGCTTTACTTTGAGAAGAAGTCAGTCCCTCAGGAGCCTTTCTGGAGGTCATAGTTCATGGTCTACATCAGCGTCGCTGTTTTGGGACAGAAGGACACCTGTGTCTCAGCTTGTTCAAAGGTACTACCATTTTCCATCTATTTCCCTTTACCACCAACTCTTCTATGTGAAGTTTATGGCTGAAAGCTGACTGTTTTCTCTAGGTATGAAAGCTGTGTGGAGCTCACAGGTGTTGGCAGACAAGAGGCCTGGTCTAAGGTATAATCACTTTGATTTATCGTGTATTTAGCAATACGTTCAATGAAATCCGGCTTACATGGATGATCTCTGTATCCCACAGTCATCTGACCTGAGAAGATCAAACCATGAAGAGAGTAAAGTTGAAAGTCTCTGGAGGAGATATGAGTCCCTCAGTGGGGTAAATTCCTCTTTTTCCAGAAGTATTTCAATGGACATGTTGCCCCAGCCGGAACAGGTTGGCACCAACTCTCTGAGGGTCCTGTTTGAGTCAAAGAACGCCCTGCGACAGGACTACGCCAGCAGCCCTCATCTCAACGTCACACCACAGGCCAAAAGTAGCCCAGTGAGTCACATTACCTCACCGGGGAGGGAGAAAGGTTATTCTGGTACTACTACTGTCACCAATGCCAAAAAAGACAAGGCTCATCAGGTGTGTATCAGCCATGTCATGATTTATTTGTGTTTGTGCATACACAGACATGACTCAGAAAAGGAGCATGTGCTTTTCACTCAAGTTCGACATGGTGGTGGAAAAAAAAAAAAATGAGATGGGAGAAATAATAAGTCAATGCTTTTGCGTTCTCTTGCAAATGTTTTGCATTCCCTCAAGAAACTTTGCGTTAATTCGCAAAATGAGCTAACACAGTTTCTCGGCAGAACACAAAAGTTTTGCAAGTAAATAATACCTTAATATTATTAATATAATATTAATATTATGTAGTTAAAAGTATTAAAAACTTATTTGTATAAATCAAACAAATTAGCAGTTTTTTCAATTCAAATGAGGAAAAATCCTTTACTTTCCATCCATTCTTATTTAAATAAAACAAGATAAAACAAAACAATTATACCTTCATATTATGCATTTAAAAGATTTAATGAGAGAGACAATATTGGTATATATAAATAAAACAAATGAGCAGTTTTAAAACAAAAAATAATTATACCTTAATTTTATTAAAAAATATTATCATAAATAATTAGTTATATCTTAAAGAAACATGTTCAAAATATGCCCTTGCTTCCCTTGATAGAAAGAAAAACCCTTTGAGATAATGAGGAGGAGAACAGTCAGTGGGGTTCCTGAATATGTCACCAGATCCTCCAGTGGCCTGAATGGTGAGTTGATCAATTATTTGTACAACTAGTGTAAATGAGCATAATCACCAGTTATTTTATTTTTCTTAACTATTAGTCAGCTGTGTTAGTCAGTAACTATGAGGTCAAAGGTCATTTGAACTTTGTACCCTATGTGAGACAAAACCATGGCATCCTACACAAGCATGAAGGAATCTGCCGGCTTTGTCTCTGTGTTAAAAATATTCCTCAGATAATCCTAACAGAATAGTTTCGACTTGCATGCACAGAATCCTGCCTGCAAATAGTGAGTCCATTTCACAAGTTTTCAATGAGGGTTGAGAGCAGGATTGAATGCATGTGTTCATGTGCATTCAAGAAACAAAACATACTGCTTAAAATGGCAGTTATGACACTGACCTTACATTCATCACGCTTGACACAAGTGACACTTTGGACTTGGTTGATTCAGTGTTTTCGGATTATAGTTGTTTGAAAGGGTTTTGAGAGGCCCTTCAGTGTCTGCGCTGTGCCCACCAAAGGTGTTTTACAGTTGCCTCAAAGGGTTTTGAGATAATTAAGCCACTTTTAACAATGTAAGAATGTCCTTGTATTAGATAGCAAATATTAATAAATAAAATATATATATTTAATTTAATTAATGCATTTATTTTAATGAAAAAGTTGCTCAAGTAACTGCTTTTCACAAAAATAAGTATATTTGGACTTTGTCAAATTAGTAGAACATATTAATTGTTAATGTGATGAACTGACTTCATGCAGACAGACACTACAGTCAATTATGGGTTAAGCATCCAAACAATTTTCAGAACTGCTTTACCCAATCTTTTGTGTCAAAATTAGGGCTGTCAAACGATTAATCGTGATTAATCGCATCCAAAATAAAAGTTTGTGTTTACATAATATATGTGGGTGCACTGTGTATAATTATTTTGTATGTATATACTGTATATATATATACACACACACACACACACACACACACATGTATGTATATTTAAGAAAAAAATATTATTTATATATAAAATATTTATATTTATATATAATATAAATTATATATAAATCTATATAAAGTACATACATGATAATTTTTCTTAAATATATACAAGCATGTGTGATGTGTGTGTATTTATATATATAAATTAATTATACACAGTGCACCCATTTATATTATGTAAACACTTTTATTTTGGATGTGATTAATCGCGATTAATCGTTTGACAGCCCTAGTCAAAATACACCCCAAGTTTGTTTATAGTCTTACCCACAATGCTTCTTCACAAGTGTACAACACAAAGAGCATACTAAAGCTTAATTGTATAGCTTAAACAGAACAGTGTCAGGATATTGCCTCAAATTTACTACAGGTTGTTTCAACCATTCATAAGTATTAATACTCACAAGTATATTTATGGTATTAGTCAGTGCCTTAATTATTTTGAGATGTATTAGCAAGCTCTGTAAAGTCACAGGGCATAACGTTTTTATTAGTGGTGTTCGGTTTTAGAATTTTTATATAAAGAGTTAAAAATAGAGACTCTTTTTGAACAATCACCCAAAAAGCCACTGAAATGTATTCACGTAAAAATGATTTCAGTACTTCTCAAACATCCTTTGGCATTAGGAAGCAAATGTAGGCTAATGTGGGAATTGTGCTCAAGGGGGTTCCCTGTACCCCAGTCACTTCCAGAACCACTGATTGACTCAGGCGTGTGGAATACCGCCCATGCTGCCTCCAAAATAGCAGGCTGGCCTCATCACGCTCCGCAGTGAGCAGTGATAAAAATCAGCTGTCACCCCTTAGAGAGGGACAGAGTGAGACAGGACTACTGCTACAGACAGCATTAGAGTCAGACCAACACAAGTCATCACCTGCGGATATACACAAGACTGAGGCTTTAAAGAGAGCAAGACCTGCTATCTGAAACCAGCAATTCAGTCTGTGAGTACAGTTATCAGTGTGGACAAAGGAAGCCTGTAAATTAATTATAGAAATGAAAATCTTATAGTACAAACATAATATATTAAAGGGATAAAATAGCATACACTTTAGTTGGTTTGTGAATTTTTACTTTATTTAGCAGAACATAGTGATGGATTGTCATGTATATGACTCAAAATGATGCCTGTGAGTTTCAAAATGATCAAATTATGTTGAGCGACATGTCTTCAGATGTAATGATAATTACCTAAAATGTGTAATTATTAACCCAGAGTAAAGGAAATGAGAACAGTTACATATTTTTTAACAACATTGAACTACACACACACACACAACTGTTTAAAAGTTTGGGGTTTTATGTTCACCAAGGCTGCATTTATTTGTTTAAAAAATACAGTAAAACAGGAATTATGTTGCTATATTTTTACTGTTTTAAAATAACTGTTTTTTTGTTTTAATAATATATTTTAGAATATAATTTATTCCTGTGATACAAAGCTGAATTTTCAGCGTTACTTCAGGCTTCAGTGTCACATGATCCTTCAGAAATCATCCTAATAAGCTGATTTGATGCTCATGATACATTTATTATTATAATCAATGTTGAAAACAGTTGAGCTTCTTCATATTTTAGAAATTTTAAAAATATATCATTTATACAGTAGTGATAATAATTGATGTCCGGAGGGGATATTCGTTTTTTTATGACACTACAAGTTCAAGTAAATTTTAATCATATTTAAATAAAGGGTGAATATTTTTCCCAGGCCGGACATCACTATTAGCCGCTAAAAATATAAAAGTATTTACTGTCATTTTACTGTTACTTTTGATCAATATGATCCATCCTTGCTGAATAAAAGTATTAATTTAGTTCTTTTTTTTAAATCTTACCAACCCTAAACATTTGAACGGAAGTGTATACAACACCTGAAATCACCTTGTTGAATATGCAGTGGCTAACATCGTGACCGACACAAGTGCAGCTAAACATGCCTTGGTTGAAACTGCACTATTTTAAGCAGTGCTTTTAAGTTGTTGTGTCTTTAACAAGACATTTGTGTGCTCACAGGAAACTAAGGAAGGCAGCTGACGAGAATAAATACCAAGTGCATATCACAATAATTTGGACAGCTGTCAGCAGCACAAAAGCACTCACATTCTAGGACACTAATAGCTGTGCCCTCCCTCCATGATGGGGGGCTGGTCTCTGTGAAACTTTCATTCAGCTGATATGTCAGCTGAATGAAAATTCTTTGAAATACATATCTAAGATATTAAATGAATTGTATCACAGATGTAAATTAATGTTTAGATCATTTGACCCAAAATAAATCATTATACAAGGAAGCAGGCAGAGATGAGCACTGTTTACGACTCCACACAGGCCTTTGATCATGTCCATATCTATACATAACAACTCCTGAACTACACCTTTTATGTCAGATTAGGCTTAAAGAAAATGCAAGCAGGCACTTTTATCACATGACAGTGTCACAAAGATCAAGCCAAACACAGTGCAGTAAACAGTACTCAGTATAAATCCTTAACAGTAAACAGTATAAATCAATGTTGCGTGTAGCCGCGGCTGCTTTATAAAATGAAACATTTGTTTTCTTAGTAATTCGACGAGATGCTCCAGTTCTGTTCTTTACAAATCGGAGAGTACAATATTTAGACTCACTCTTCTAAACAGTAACGTCTAGCTAGACCTCGGTATTGTATGGCCCTGTTATTCTCTGTGCTCATCCAGCTATGCAAACGTTTTAAGCCCCGACTCGTGAGTGGCGCCAGTGATGGGCCCTGTCCTTTTGTCCCATGAGAGCTTACAGAGTGAAAAACAGAGGTATGCTTGAATATAATCATTAGTTACAGCTGACAGACCTGTGCTGCCTCCAGTGCTCCTGGCCTCAGAGGGAAGGCTTTTGTTTTGATCATGCCTACTGCAGCTTTACAATAATCTAATGTGCCATGTCTTCTTTTGCTGCTCCAAAACGAAATTACATCACATATTGTCATAAATAATATATGATACTCTAAGTCAGCATTCAGAAACAATAAGACTCCTCTCAACCAAACAGATTTTTATTGTTTGCTAACTAATAAACTTTAGGTATTAGCTAAATAATCAATTTCTTTCATATTCTGAATCTGATCATTTGCTTTCTTGATATACAATACTATAATTTGGTGACCATTTTAAAACCATGCTAGCAAAATACAATTCCCAAGGTAAAAAGCCTAAGGTAGAAACATGAATCACTGTTATTAATTTAGATGTCATGCTTAGAAATACGATCAATAGTACATCCTACGCTATCTCACCACCAATTCGTACGAGTGCTTCAAAAGTGGCTAATTCGTACTAATTCATACGACCTCACTCATACAAATTCGTACGATTTGTCTAAACCCACGTAACGGTTATGTTTAGGGGCGGGGTCAGGGGTAGGTCATTCGTACGAATTCATATGATTTGGCTAATTCGTAAAATATGTACGATTTAGCAAAACAAATTAGCGAATTAGCCACCTCGTAAAATTCATACAAATTCCCATGAGATCGGGTTGGTACATCTGAGAACAGACAACAACTGTTGCCTAATAAGTGTAATTTTTAAAAATGCATTAAAAAAATTCTTGAAATTAGACAGTCTTACACAAACATATAGCCAACTATGTGTGGAGCTGAATAGTTTCCATAGGTCCTTGAGGTATAATAATAACCCACAGATAAAAGCATACCAACACCAGCTCCAGTCTATTTATACACGCCACTATCAGAGCCATTAGATGGCCAAGGAACTGGGTCAGGTCAATCTGGTCTTATTTCGAGTCTACTTCTGAATTATTATTGAACATTTTATGCTTATGTTCACAAAATTATGTTTTAAAAAATGCTTTAGCAACATGCCACAGATATTTTTGCCTCTGTTTCTGACGCATTTAATTTGCATACATACGTCACAAACAGCTGTAATTAAAATGTTTAAAACACATTCAAAATTTTAAGTCTACAAAATGCAGTTAATATATAATGCATGCTAATAAATAACAAACAAATAAAGCAAATGTTTCCAAAATTTTCATTCACCAGCGAATACCAAATCAAACGTCAACTACTATCAAAAATTTCAAAAACATACACCATAATCAATAAACTAACAATTAATGATATACATTTATTTAAACAACTCCAACCAGTTGTGTATGCAATAAGTGAGTCACTGCCATTTTTAGTTTATAAATAGTTTCTGATTTTAGTTTTGTTTAACTATATTTGTGTCTTATGTGAATTAGATGAGAGGAGACGTTTAAAAAAAGACCAGAGACCATCTGCCTCCTATCTAGAGCACAAAAAGAAGTACACCTCCTCTCATATCCAGAGCGTGAAGGATAGATCAGCCCTTTACCTCTCAAAGGTAGCAGCTGCAGACTCCTCAGGGTCCATCGAACAGCAAGTGAGTGCTCATTGCATCCGTCATATCACTCATAGCACACAGGCATCTGTAAGGTCAAGTTCTCAGACTGAATCACTCGCATGCACACAATGCCGAAAAGTCTGGTCCACACTCATTTTACATTAAGTCTTCTGGTGGCCAGTGTTTTCCTCAGTCACTGAATAAGTAATGTGTCGTGAAAAACAGCTCCATGCAAATAAAATCTTACGTTTTCTATGAAAAATGAGTAGGAATAATTAATCATGCTTCTTTTTCAGGGCAGTGTGGTCCAAGAACACCTGATCACAAGCGGAAAGAAGAAAAAACAAAGCAAGGTATGAAAAAAAACAAAACTTTTTTTGCTAACTTTCTAAGTCTGCTGTGTGACTAATGACTAATGCTAATAGGTGCTGTGTGACTAATTTAGAAACAAATATAATAAAGATACTCTTTGTGACAAAAAAGTGTAAAAAGTGTTTTATTACCATGTTTCCAAACAAACAGGGTAATACATTTACATTATTAAAATAACCACATTGAATTCAGATTCACAAACTTGGTAAGTAATGTGGTAAATATGTAGTCTTGTTAATGACAAGGTTTGTGATACAATGAAAGTAAAGTATAGGAGGTAAAATTCAGCAACCATATATTCTTAACATAGGAGGTAAAATCCCGTAAACATATTGACAATTAGTAGTGTTTTTGAAATTTCTTCAAATTTAGATCAACATAAAAATCCCAATAAATTGTAAGATATTTCTGCATGTCGTTGGCATTGTAGTTGGATTTTGGTTACAATGAATAATACTCTAGAAATATTCTTGTTACTATTCTCTCAAGTTTTTTCACCAAATTGTTTGGAAATGTGAAACTTCACTTGTTATTGAGCGTTAATTTTCAACTAACAAGGCTGAAAACCATGAATGAAGTCAAACCTCACATGAATAGGTGTGCAGTGCAACTATTCCCTACTAAACACAGAAAAAGGTATGGCTTTTAAGTTTAAAATACTAACTTTTTTAAACTAAGAGTTTACTATTATGACCATTTATTTAATTGCATTGTGGAGAGTAACTTGAGCCTTCATACTTCTTCTTTGCATCCAAGATGGCAGAAGTAGCCAAACAGATAAAAGTGACCGATGCAGCCAGTGGAGATGACGATTTCCCTCCCCCTCCACCTCCTCTACCAAGACCTCAGGTTCTGGAGTCACTTCAAAAGGATCTAAGCCAAAACTTACTCCCCGTACCACCTCCAAAAGAAACCTTCTCAGAGTTCTACCAGCAACGGCAAAAAAATGAACTGAAGCGTATTTTTAAACACATTCATCCTGAATTGAAGATGAATCTTGATGATGTTGTAGATGATGAACTAATTGATGCAATAAATCCCCAATCAGTAGATGCGGCATATCAGGGGGAAGTCCAGTCCATGCGCTGGATATTTGAAAACTGGACTCTTGACAATATTGGAGACCCGCATGAAACAAAAAAATTACTTGATGAAGAAAATCCTCAAGGTGGGGATGTGAGGAGCAAATCCTCACTGTTTGAGCATTCAGTGTTTGATGGTCAACACACAACAGCTGATGAGAGACCAGGTGTAGTCAAAGGAGATGTTCGCACAGCAACCTGGTTGTTTGAGACACAGCCTCTAGACTCAATCAGTAAGTCAAAGATGGATGATGAGGAAATAGTGGAGGTCGTACTGAAGGAACCTGTTCAGAAGGGAGACGTTAGAGGTGCACGTCTCCTGTTTGAATCCAAACCATTGGACGCTTTGGGCCGTTGTTGCTCTGTTGAAGACCAACACTTCCTAATGCTCAAATCAGAACTCCATGAGAATAAAGGAGATGTGAAGAAAACCGTCAAACTCTTTCAAGCAGATCCCTGTTGTGCACTTAGGGATAGTAGTGGCAAAATCCATGAAATCAAATCAATCTGTAGAGAAGAAATTCAAAGCAGTGACTTTAAAACAGCACGTTGGCTTTTTGAAACTCAACCTTTAGACCACATTAATAAAGGAGCTAGTGTGCAGATCATTCGGGGAATCTCACTTGAGGAAGCCCAGAAAGGTGGTGTTGATCAGAAGAAATGGATGTTCGAGACACAACCACTAGATGCAATTCATGAAGGTCTTGTGGAAGAACAAAATTTCAAAGGAACAGTGGAGGACATCGCTGGGGAAGCAGATGTTCACAAACTAAAACAGCCTCTGTCATCTCTTAAAGGAGAGTCTGTGGGTGAAGTTTCAGAGAAGGAGGCAATTATTGGAGGAAATGTAGGATCCACCCTATGGCTTTTTGAAACTCAGCCCATGGACACTCTGAAAGACAGTTATGAGGTAGGGCATCTCCAGAAAGTTGTGGTGTCAAGTGATGAAAAAGGAGAAGTTAAAGACAAAAAGCTGCAGTTTGAGAAATCCAGTGTTGGTAAAACAACAGGTGATAGTGGAAACAAAGTTCAAAATGATGAGAAAGGAGATGTGAAGACTTTCAAAGACCTTTTTGAAACATTACCTCTCAGTCATATATCTGTGAAAGCACAGAGTCAAATCCACGACATTGCAGCTGGGGATGTCAAAGGCAACCGTTCACTGTTTGAAACCACACCATTGTATGCAATTAAAGACTGTGCTGGAAATTTCCATGAGGTTACGACTGTCAGTAGAGAAGAGTGCATAAAAGGAAATGTACAGAATTACAAATGGATGTTTGAGACAAGACCCTTAGACCAATTTGAAGAATGTAGTGGACAAGTAGAGCTCATCAAGGGCATTACAAGGCAAGAGGACATGACAGGTGACGTGAGGACAGCTAAATGGATGTTTGAAACACAACCTTTGGATTGCATAAATTTAAAGAGTGAGAAAGAAGCAAACTCAACAGTACCAACAGAAGAATTTCAAAAGGGTAATGTGAAGACATGCAAATGGCTGTTTGAGACACAACCAATGGACATTTTGTATGAGAAAACAGAAAAGAACCAGGATGTAGAACCAGTTCCAAAAGCTGATGTGAAGTCGCACACTTGGCTTTTTGAAACACAGCCATTGGATAACATTAAAGACAAGGAGGACTTCAGTTTGAAATTGTGCAGTACTGTGCAGGAAGACATAAAAAGTGATGTGAATGTGAAGACAGTGAAACACCTGTTTGAAACCGAGACTCTGGACAGAATAACAAAGCAAACAGATTCTGGCCAAAATGTAAGATATGTCAGTCAAGTGGATGTCCAGTCTGGAGATGTCTCACGTGTCAAGGAAATCTTTGAATCCAAGTCACTTCATGAAATAGGAAGTGAATCCATCAAAGTGTCTGAGGAGAAGAAAAACGAAATTCAGTCAGGATCGGTCCACAAATTCACTTGGCTGTTTGAGAATCAGCCTATCAGCAACATTAATGTGAAAGACGACAGAATAACTCACAGTGTCAGTGATTTTGAGGGTGGTGATGTTGGAAGCAAGAAGTTTATTTTCGAAACTTTCTCTCTGGACAAAATCCAGGATAAAGACGAACTACTCGAACACCAGTCAATGAGTGTTGAAAAGCCCATGAACATTAGCGGTAACGTTAATTCCAGCACAATGCTTTTTGAATCACAGCCGTTATATGCCATAAGAGACAAGGACGGACAGTTTCATGAAGTTACCACTGTAAAGAAAGAGGAACTGATGAGAGGAGATGTCAGGGGCGCGAGGTGGATGTTTGAAACCAAGCCACTGGATACCATTCAAGCAGACAAAGAAATCTACGTCATCCGTGCAGTTACACAGGAGGATGTGTGCAAGGGGGATGTGAAATCAGCACGCTGGAAGTTTGAGACTCAGCCTCTTGACTCCTTTGAAGGACGAGAAGGGCCCTCAGTGAGGGTTGTTGAAGATTTAAGCAATGGGAACAGTGTGCAACAAAGCAAGCAACTTTTTGAGACTGAGCAAGCTGCCCAAAAAAAGTATGTGCGAATGGTGAGCGTTACAGACGTTCAACAAGGTGATGTACGTACCTCAACCTGGCTGTTTGAGAACCAACCTTTTGATACTCTTAAAGGTGAGCCAGATGAGCAGAATGCCTTGACAACTGTACATCGAGAGGACAATGCAAAGGGAGATGTGAAACGCTGCACTTGGTTATTTGAATCACAGCCCTTGGATAAAATAAAGATCGATGAATCAACTGATTCATCAAAGGAAGAGTTTGTTTCATCCAAGGAAGAAATCCCCAAGGCAGATGTCAAAAGCACAACATGGTTATTTGAGACCACACCACTGGACAAAATCACTGTGGAGAGTGTGACAGACACACTCTATCGCCTTTGCCATTATTCATTTATTCATTCAGGTGGAATCATCATCCAGGCAAATGATTATAAGTATGTGAACATGGCAAAATATCAAATTGTGAACAATGAGGAGACCAAAGTTCAAAAGGAGGAAGTTGTTGAGGGAAACATCAGGAACATAATGCTGCAGTTATTGTTCAAACCAAACCTGAAACCTAAAGTTGTTCTAATTAAAGAGGATGAACAAGGCAAGATGCACAGCACAGTGCTTGAAATCCCATTTCAACAGCCTGGATGTGCAACTAACCTTGAGGCAGAGTGCAAGACCCAAGAAGCAGTTAAAATCATTGAGAGCTTGCTGGTTCAACAAAAAACAATCAAGACAGGCCTGGTGGTGCAAGAATCGGAAGGTGGGCAGCCAGAGATGACCGTGTATTCCCTCCACTGTCAAAGCAGCCTGACTGAGTCACACAACATCGCACGAGGAGATGTCAAGTCCACTATTGGCAACCTCCTTGCCACAGCTCACAACCAGCAGACAAAACCATTTTGCAGACTGGAACAAAATGAAAGGGGGAATGTTGGTCTGTATCGAAGCTGCATTGAAAAGGGCGACCTTAAGAGTCTACAGCGAGATCTTTCTGAGGAGGAACCAGCAGCCTCCTGTATAGACCAAATTGAAATTGTTCAAGGTGATGTAAAGGAAGCAAAGCGACACCTAAATCAACAAAGAGAACAAGCTGAAAGAACAATCTCGGATGTTGTACCAGGAGATGTTAAGAATGCAAAAAAGGTTTTCTTAGGGGTCTGCACAGACCCGGATGTTGGAAACTGCGTGTCAAGGGAGGAGATCATCAAAGGTGATATTTTGTCGGCCATGCAGCAACTTGATGAGGCAGTCAAGCAGCAAGTTGTGATCCAGAAAGAGGAAATTGTTTCTGGGGACATTAAGGCAACGCTTGAATCCTTGGAGCGGGCAAAACAACAAAGTTTGCACATGGAGCGTGAGGTCGTCAAACCAGGCACCATTTATGATCTGAATATAGAGGTAGAAGAAATGTGCTCAGAAGAAAATGATAGGACACTAATTAAGGAGGAAATCATTTCAGGGGATATTAAGGCTGCCAAAAGGTCCTTGGAGAAAGCAAAGAACCAAAGCATGAGTGTAGAACGACAACATGTCACTCCTGGAAAGCTGTGTAATCTAAATGGATCATCTCAGTCTCAAAGCAACACAACAGTGGATCAGTCTACAACATCCTCCTTGAGTAACCAGCGGATTACAACAACATTTCGAAAGGTTAGTGACATAGAAAATGATCAGGGATCCACTGAAACAGTTTGTTGTCAGAATAAAGTGGGAGGGAGAAATAATATAATAGATGTTAGTATAGAAAATGGCTCAACAGTGCTAGATAAAACTCTTCAGGTTTCAGAGTTAGAGCCAGGTGTTGTTAAAGGTAATGTGAAGGCTGCTATACAGTCTTTAAGAAGTGCTGCTGTAGAGCTGAGAAATGTAGACAGAGAGCAAGTTGTTGGAGGTAATATGCAAGAGACACTCCAGTCTCTCGAGAGATCTAGCATAAATATTTCTAAAGGAGATTACAAGGCAGCAATGTTATATAGACAATCTGGACAGACACAAAGCAAGATGACAAATGACTCAGAGACTAAATGCAAGCAGAGTTTTGATAATTTACCTTCATCTGATACTCAATTGTCTTCTTCGGTTTCAGTGATTGGAAGTGAGCCTCTGATCATCTCGGCAGTCAATTCAGAATCTGTTAACTCAAGCATGGACAATTCAAAGCTCTCTTGCACTTTTGCAGAAAAAGATAATAATCCACCACCCATCCCTCCAAAAACTGGCCATCAGGTTCAAAATCAGAAGCCAGTTATTCCACCAAAGCCATTGCACATCACCACCAGCTCCGAACATATTGCAGAAAAATCTCAAATTTGTCCAAGCTCACCTGATTGTCTAATTAATAAGCAGACTCCAACAATCCCACCCAAAGTGATTGCCAGCAAGAAAACGTTTTTGCATAAAAAAGAAACCACAGAAACTTCAAACAAAGTTAATGATAGGCAATGCAACATTCATGACCCAGTTCAAAGGACAAATTTCACAGACCCAGAGGGTTTTCAGAAGATGCAGTACACTGAGCAATGGGTTAAAAATTCCCACATGCAGCACATGGACACTCCATCAGTCAGCGAAACTCATGATGAAGGTTCCTTTGCTTCGAATAGAATAGGAATGGAGAAAAATGTGATTCAGAGGATAAATGCTGCAGAAGAGATTAGGATGTGTATTCAGAGTTATTCAAAGGACAATGACGAACTAAACAATGGGTTTAAGATTGCACTTCAGAACTTCGGGGAAAAGAAAACAACTATGGACACAACCCCAACTTTCTCAAAGAAAATTAAAGTTGTGCAAAACAAAACCATACAGGATCAGGCTAAAACTTTCAAAGAGAACACAAATAAAGTTGAGTTACACTTCGCCTGCAAAGACACCCCTTCAACACCTGAAAAACATGAAGTTCCTTCAAAGTACAATCAAACCATCAAAGAGCACAATGATTCTGAGAACAAAGTTGTTTTTAGAGAAAAGAAAGCAAGGAGAGAGACAGAAGATGAGCGCCACCAGAGGCTGTCCGTCCACAAAGACGAGATCATGAGGGGCAATGTAAAAGCAGCCATGGAGATATTTGAAAACCTTATGAGACGAGAAGAGCTTAAGATCATTTTGTCAAAAGTTCAAGAAATAGAGGGGGAGACCTGTGAGGTGGATGTTAAATCTCTGAAGACTTTGTTTGAGAATGTGCCTGCTTGGATTACTAATCCAATAAAAAATATGAAATGCAGACATTTGCCAAGAGCTGGCACAGAAACGGAAGGCTTAAGAGATGATGTAGAGAGCATATCCTCCGTTGAGGCTGCATTTGAAGACCTAGAGAAAGCAAGCATGGACATCATCAATTTGAAAGAACAGACATTGGCTAAACTCTTGGACATAGAGGAGGCAATAAAAAAAGCTCTTTACTCTGTCTCAAATTTAAAGTCAGAGGCAGACATTGCAGGGTTGTCAGGTCTGTTTAGTGAATCCTTAAATGTTGATAATGTCTCTCCAAGTACTAAAAACATTAGGAAAATTAGCATTGTGTCCAGCAAAGCAAAACCTCTGCAACCTAAACAGGCACAGAGCAGTGATAACAGGGGTCTGGCCAAAGCACCACATGTACATCAAGTTCAAATGGGAAAAGCATGCTCAAATATCCCCTCCTCTCCTTCATTTATTTCTATTCATTCTGCTGCAAGAAAACCCATGGAGTCACCCACATCATCACAGCCTCTCTTAGACAAATCAAAAGCAAATGACCAACCTAATGCAGTTAGCGGCATCACACAGTCCTTCCCTGAGAAAATCTCGGTCAGCCACGTCTGTAGCCCTCCAAGTCCTAGAAGGAAAGTCAGCGTTCTTGAAGTACAGCGAGTTCCTGAGGTTGCAAGTGGAATCATTGGTACTAAAACTGTCAGTGAGAAATATGAAGAGATAGACTGCTTTGGGAATACTTACTTTTCCTCCAAAAGATCTACATTTGTAACCAGGCAGTCAGAGACAGAATTATCTTCCTCACATGGTGTAGTTACCAATTCAGGGAGGTATGAAGGAATGACTTCACCTGTTTTGCAAAGGTCTGGCCAGACCTTCTCCTCTAATTCTCCGTGTAAAAGCAAAGACAGAAAAGTGTTTGTAACTTTCGGCCATCCCAACACAGAAAAACATTAACCAAGCTGCCGATTCTTTTTGTAACAATATTTTTGATGTCATTTTTATTTCCATATTTCTATTTAAAATACATTTATATTAGATTTATTGGTCCTATTTGTGGGTATAAAATAAACGGTTTTATTGTGGTGCTTTGTTTAAGAGAATTTTTTGTACGGTTGCAATTAGGTGTTAGTGTTAAATATTCGTGTTTGTTTCAAAAACTGTATATTATATAAAATAAAATACTTACAAATTAGTATTTGTTTATTATTTTCTTAACAGTTAGACTGAACTCTCTGACTATCATATCTTTAAAATGGCATTATATAACAATTCTGACTTTTTTTTTCAAGGAAGATCTTCATAATGCGTATTTCATACATAACAACTCATATTGCATGTATGTCTATATTGTTGTCATAGTTCCTGTCACCTGCTAAAGAGATGTGCTCTGCATGCCTGATGCCAGTTTACCCAATGGAGAAAATGGTGGCAGATAAACTAATTCTACATAATAACTGTTTCTGCTGCAAACACTGTAATAAAAAGCTAAGGTGAGAGAAATTTAGAAATCAGTTTCAAGACATGGTTACAAAATAATCATTAGTGTAATTCTGGAATCTGTGATTCATAATGAGAAATGCATGTGCTATTAAAATATGTAATCTATTTGATATAATTTATACTGGATATGTAATTGAATTTATCCAATCACAAATCAAAAATGATAAGACTTGATTCCCTGGGAATATTTTATTTCACAGTAAATACTTTAACAATGAGTCTTCATGGGTGTACTATTATTTATTACAGCATTCACAATTACTCTGCTCTTTATGGAGAGTTCTACTGCACATACCATTACCAACAGTTGTTTAAGAAAAAGGGCAACTATGATGAGGGTTTTGGCCATAGACAACACAAAGACCGCTGGCTTGCTAAAACAGAGGAACCTAAACCTACTAACAAGTTCAGCTCAGCACGTAACACAGAGCCTACATGTGTTGATGGTCCTCTGGGGTCATTTACAGGAGCTTCATCTCCACAGAAAAGACACAGAGATGCTCAATTCAAAATTCCTAACATCAAGAACAAGCTGACCGTTAGCTGGCCACCGGAAAACAAGTGGACCAGACAACACCCAGTTTCACAAAGTACTTACTTAGCCTCAAGAAAGACAACAGACTGGTCGAATGTAGACCATTCTTCTGCCAGAAGCTCCAGAAATGCTCTTGAAAAGAAAAGGTTTAATTCTGGGTTGGATGAAATGGACAAATCAGTTCAGCTGTCACCTCGAAATTATGAGAAGACAAACACATACTTATCTCCCTACACAATTAAAGGTGAGGTTAAAACACCACATTCAGAGCCTGTTTATACACCTCATCCAGGTTCAAAAACATTACAGAAGACTGCAGATACATGTGCCCAATCGAGAACACAAAGCAAAGTTTCAAAAGGAGGGACAGTGACAAGCAAAGACTTGAATTCTTTTACCTCAAGACCAGATTCTGTGAGAGAACCCAGTTTGGCTGAAGATGGGAGAGTTTATAGCCCAACTAAAATAAAAAAGTCTGTCCGATTTGCTTCGAATTTAAATACAGATGGGGAAAATAACACAGAGTTCAGCAATGATGAAGTTGAAATCTCCACTGAGGCATTTGTTGAAACTGCAGTTGTCAATGCTGATGTTATGACAGCAAAGAGAGATGTGACGCCTTTAAAATCAGGAATAGAAATAGAGGATTCACCCGAGGAATGTTTAATAGATACAGTGCACAACTTATATGGCAGTGATTCTGTCGAACATCCCAAAGCTTTGGGCGGACAAATGCAGGATCCTTTTCTTCAGACTACAGTAACAGAAGAAAGCATCTCATCTGTGCCAAGAAATTTAGATGATGCAACAGAGCCAGATGAGGCAATTACAACCAAGATCAAAGAACTGCAGGTAAATGACATCACTACATGTGGTACAGAAACATTCAAACCAAATAGTGAATCATGTGATTTGGAGCATGTTGCAGAAATAATTAATGAGGATGTTACTGAGACTAAGGCCAATGTTACAACCTCCAAAAAGCAAGAACCCACAGACATAATTAAAGATGAATCTAAAGACCTTGATATGTTGAATTTGCCTCCAAAATCTGAAGATAAAAGCAACACAAAGGTTGGTGACAAAAAGGCCATGGATAAAGGGAATAAAGGGTCTTGGTCTAAAGGTAAAAGCCCACTTTCCAAACTCTTCACATCTGGCCCAAATAAGAAAGAGAGCAAAAGTGAGCCAAAAACAGAAAGCAAAAGACCCGATATCAAACCTAGAAATTTACTGAGCAGACTCTTTTCGGCTACTGAAACTGAGTCGGAAATAAAGAAAACACCAGAAATCAAAACAGACACTACATGTGAGGAGTCAGAGAAAATCGTCGGGACAGAAGATGGAGTAAACGCTGCATTGGTTCAGGATACTTTTTCTGTATCTCTTCCTCTGACAGAGACCATCTCTCAAAATAAACCTCAAGAGACCATGAAACCAACACAAAACCCACTAAGTGATGCTCCAGAAGAATTTAATCCAACCGAGAGCTCTCAAAATCCCATCCTATTGCCTAATAATGGCTTTGCTGATGAGACGGTGCCATCAATAGACCTTGATCAAACTGAGCCTGCTTCTGGTGGTTTAGGGGAGATTGAAACCAATGAGGCACTTATTTCCTCACAAGAACACATTCATGTAGATCTCACCTCTCCAGACTCGTTAAAACCATCAGGTCTTGAGGAGAGCCTAGATCCACCCAGAGAAGCATTCAGTCAAATAAGTGCCAATCCATTCCCAGATGACTTTGAAATTGCTATTAATGGCCCAAGCACAAATCCCTTCAGTGTGGAGACAATGCAAAGAACCGAGGACTCCTTTTTGCCTCAGAATGAAGACACCTCTGGTTTTCTTGATACATCTGATGCATTCACATCTCAAGTCATGAGCACTAGCACAGATGACATGTCTTTTCCAGATTATACAAACAGTGGCACATTGACGGACATTGAGAATTTTGAAACACCATCAATTGATATAGGGAGCTCTTTTATTGAAGGACACCCATTTGGAGAAAAAATACAAGGAGAAACAGAAGATTCAATTCAAAAACCTTCAATGAATTTGAACGAAGAAACTCTAGATATTTTTGGTTCATCCGATTCAAATATTGAGGTAAACTCAGTTGGAAACACCTTGACTGAAATCCACAAGAATGAAGCCAGTGTTTCCTCAGGAATGACTGATGATCCCTTTGGTAAGGACAATTTATCAGTACAAGCAGTGGATATCTTTGGAGGAGACAATATGCTCACTGTCTCTGATCAAATGTCCACAAATAATTTCTTTGATATCATGACAAACAGCAAGTCTCAAAGTCAAAACCCTTTTGAGGGAATTACAGATGGTCAACTGGGACCAAATGGAGTTTTTGACTTGATAAGTTCTGAAGATGACTCATCAACAAAGAAAAGGTATGAAATAATTCAAAGTGAGGTTAATGTTGTTTTCGAAAGTAAAGGCAATCCATCAACCTCTAATGTACTTGATCAAAACCTTTCCGGCCAAGATCTAATTGAGTCATCTCAAACAGAGGATTTTGATTTCTTCAGCTCTGAGCAAGATCCACCCAGAGCAGCATTCAGTCAAATAAGTGCCGATCCATTCCCAGATGACATCTTTGCAAGTGGTATTAATGGCCCAAGCACAAATACATTCAGTGTGGAGACAATGCAAAGAACTGCAAACCCATTTGACGATTTCACCGGTTTAGAGAGTGAAGGTGAGGCTGCAGAGACACAAGCAAGCAACTTATTTCCAGATGACATATTCTCAACTATTCCTGCCATTTCTTTAGAACCAGCACAGGACACTTCCACCCTGATAGATCCAACAAACACTGATACAAATGGTGTGCAGCCACAAAAGCTTGAAAATGATTGGATGTCTGACCTTTTGGGGTAGTATCGTTGCCACAGTTCAGAGAAAATATAAAAATATTTCAATTAAATAAGCAGTTATATTGATTTGCCTTTGCTGTACTATTCTGTACAATTCACAAACATTACATTTGATTGATTGATTGATTGACTGATTCATTAATCAATGTGTATTTAAGTTAAAGTATTCATGTATAATGTGCTATAACTTTTATTCTAAATAATCAATCAATGTATATTAAGTTAACATGTCAATAATTAATGTGGGGTTACTTTAAAAAAAATGTAGATACACAAAATGAAGTATTTGCCAATTACTGCATTGTGATTCTACAAAAGTTGTTCAGTTAAATCAGTCTCAGATTACTTTTATTTTATCAAGCAACCTGTTTTTATGACTATAGTCCTGTTTTTATGACTATAGTTATATAGGGATATGACTATCCCTGTAGTCATATAATCTATATATATATTTGTGCACAAACTGTTAATGTTGATCATAAAACAATGTATTAACTGTGTTCTTCAAAGACTAACTGGTCTTAATAAATAATAAAACAACAATTCACAAGAGGTTTATTGCATTTTGTTATTTTACAGTGCTAACAGAACATTAAATCTACAAATCTTTTTTCATAATGTTCGAATGTCAAATAAACTGCAGAAGTTGTAATAAAAATCTTTTATTTCTACATATCATTACACTGTAAACGGAACTTGCAAGACATTAAGAGGTTATAACTTGGTTGCTTGGATGTCTTCACAATCCCTAGTTGCAGGATTAGATACTTTTGGACTCCTTTGGGAAAATAGAGGTGAAATAGTGTTATTTCCCTTAGTAAAAACGTAACTGTAAATGTTAAATATATTTTAAAACAATATGTAACAAGACTTAACATGTAACTTGAATATTAAAGAGTAAATAAACAGATTTTAATACATGTGAGAATTGTAAAAGCAGTTTAGTCTGCAGCACTTCTCCATAATAAATTTTTACTAGTTGCATGGAAACATGAATGTACATGTACCTCAAGCCCTCTGCCGCCTCTGTGGAATCTGGCAGATCAGTTCTTCTGGTCTCGGGCAGCAGGAAAGCCATTATCCCACTTGCTAGCGCCAGGCTGCCAATCACCACAGTAGGGATAGTGAAGTGGTAGATCTCCAGCAGGTTCACCACAGGAGACAACATACTTGCGGCACGTGCAGCTGTGGAGCCCAGCCCCGTGGCAGTCTGACTGGAAATCAACAAGCGGATTATAATAAAACTGCATTAAAACAACACTCATTAATACCTGTAGAAAATGACACAGGCTCATGCCTACCGAATGGCGGTGGGGAACAGTTCTTGAAAATAAACGCTGCAAATACTGCCTGCTCCGTTCATGAGAAATCTTCCACATGTGGCAAGAGTAGCGATGGCGATGTAATTACCTTAATTAGAGAATCACACGGTTAAGTGCTGATTCATTGTATGTATGTAATAGCGTGTTACATATGGAAAACATTTTACTTTGTGGAACGGCAAGAGTCAGGAGACAGAGAACCCCCCCCACTATAAGAGCACCCATTAGAGACACTTTCCTTCCAGCTCTTTCCAATGACCATATGCAAAAGAAGTGGACAGGAATCTCAGAGGCGCCGAATATGAGTTGATTGAGAAAAATATCAAGGCCGAACTTCCCCACATTCAGAGAGAGGCTGTAGTACGCTAGATTTACAGCACACCTGAGTATCAACAGCAGAGTACAATTCATGTTTAAATATTAGTTCAAGAAAACACATTTCAAGCTAAAAAAAGTCAGAATATTAGCAATTCCATGAGAATCGACTCACCAAGCAAAGGTAATGGTTAAGAAATATTTCCTGAGCACACGGGAAGCAAAAAGCATTTTTATACCTCCTTTTTCAACAGGCTTTTCTTTTAGGACCTACATCAAATAACAAAAAGATGTTATCCACATTGTGTTATTTAGGAGAGATGGCTCTGTACTTTGTCTTGACATGTTAATTTTTCAAATATATGTTAACCGTCTCCAGTAATGAGTCAGGAACTGAACGTTTGTTGATATCTGCTGCCTTCTGAATGAGTATTTTCGCATCGGTAGTTTTTCCACGGCCAAGAAGCCATCTGGCAGACTCTGGAATAAACCTATATTGGTGTGCACATCTAATTATTTAATTCGCTCACAAATTCATCCAAATGTAAAGAAACATATACATATATACCATATGTAGACAACTACAAATCCAAGTGGGCCAGCCATTATAAATTGATCCATCCTCCAGTCCCTGACAAAATACACAATGGCAAGAAGCATGACCTGCCCCAAAGCGGCCAGGACTTGACTTAGGCATGCTGCATAGGATCTCTGAGCGACTCCAATCCACTCGGTGGCTACAGTGAGGATGAAAACATTGTGATAAACACATAGCTAAGCAATTAGGTCAAGTCTTTGTTACAGTCAAATAGCCAATACGTCTTACACAAGACCTACAAACTGGTTTGTTGTTGACACAAAGTTTAAAAATGTTCAGTTTCTTCTAAAGAGCCATCTGATGTGTTATTGTTATTGTATGAATTATTCAGTCCGCTGATAGCTAACATGATGTAAAGGTTGAAAACATCAATATTGTCTCATACCGAGGATAACGCTGTTGATCCGAAATCCTCCATAGGCGACACCATTAATGAACTGGGAGGCGAGGTACACATAAAAGTTTGGAGAGAGACCAGTCACGACTGTGAAGATAAGCATGAGCACCATTGGTATCTGTGTAGCTCGTTTGCGACCAAATCTTAAAAAAAAGACACACACACACGCAATAATTAATCACTAAAAATGAACGATGACATCATGAATCAAAGGAATTTGTTAGCTGAAGGCTGAATAGGTTATGCCACTTCATTTAGCATGTCCTTTAGATGGTGTAGCTTCAGAAATGTTTGCATCATGATTTACTATATAAAAAAATTTATACATTACTTATTTTTATTGTATAAAATGTGGATATTCATTTGCGCATTAGGCCTACATGATATTTACACTTTTTAAATATTGTTTACAGGGAGTTTTCTTTAGTTTTACCTTTCACTAAAAATATTTAGATATACGATTTCGATATATCTAAATATATATATATTTTTATATATATATATATATAAATATGTTTAGCGAAAGGTAAAACTCGCGCGAGACATCACTTCCGGCGTAACGTCTGGAGACGTTTCAGTTCGGTTCAGTTGGACATCTGATTCAGTTCGATGGCTGTCAACAAGAGGTAAAAACCTATATAAATACTGTTCGTTTTCTCACACTTTTCGTGTCTTAGGCCATCAGTGTGTAGGCTACTTACATTCACGAGTCATTAAATCATGTTTAATTTTGACTTCTCTGTGCATACTTTGAGGTGGACCCCCTAAAACTGCATTATATGACTGACAGACAACAACGGTTTGACCGAAAAATGTGAAAATTGAAAATGCTGTGGAAACAAAGACACCTACATCTTGGATGCCCTTGAGGTAAGCTAAAACATATCAAGAATTAATTTCAAAGTGAACTACCCCTTTAAACAGAATGCTATTTGAACACTAACAGTATAAGTATACATAGTTTATTAAAATTACTCTGTACTTATTTGTGTTATTAGTCCTACACTTTAACAAGGACACCTTGAAATTAAGTGTTTTCAATCTGAAGAGTTTGTCCAAATTTAATAACACGTTTTTAACACTTACGATTCTGAAAAAGGCCCAAAAAGTACAGCTCCAACTAGTACTCCAGCAAAGAATATTGTCTGTGCTCCCCGAAAGATATTTGTATTTTCACAAACAAGATCGAACTGCAAAAAAAAAAAATAAATAGGCTTTCTCCATTTAAACATCATATTGTTTTCTAAATCATTCATTTAAAAACATAGTAGTTAAATTGCATTGTGGTATGACCACAGTGAGCACATGAAGTTCATAACATCTGTTTTCAAATATACCGGTGACAAAACCCCAAGTTACTTACATCAGTAACAATGGTTGCATCATAAATAGTATCATTGTGCACCCATCCATCAGTGCAAGTGGTGGTTTCGTTTAGGCCATATTCCCATATAGCAGACAGATCCCAATCCATAGGCACAAACATCTGACAGGGATCGAAAGACCCATCTGGGAGCCTAGGCAGGGTCAAGTTCAGCTGCTCTTCCTTTGTCAGATTGGGACCCACCTGAAGGATCCAGTCAGTGTTGCAATGGTGGTTCGTGTCTGCATGGTTGAAGACCAGGCTGGACAACTGAAAAGGCAAAATGAGGTTTGGAAAGCACAAAGCAAATAAGAGCAGCTTTTGGAAAAGCCCAAAGTCTCCAATAGATTCTAAAATCTCCCCAAAATCAGCCATGGTGGTCCAGAAAAGAAACAACTAAAGAAGGCTGAAGTAACAAGTTATAATAGAAAAAGTTAATTAATGTTTAACTGCACAATCACGTGAGTGTATAGAACATAGAAAGTTGTATATAGAGAGCAATGGTCATATTTTTGATGTGAAAGTGTAATGGGTCAACATTCAAAGATATTTTGACACTGCTGATGCGACAAAACAAATGGACAGATTGTCAGACACACACAAATATGGATAGTAAGACCAAGTTAACATATTTGTGTCAAATCTGTTCAAGTTTTCAAAACAGACCAAAGGCAACTTTAGTACTTTGGTTCTAAAGTAAAAGCTAAAAAAAATAAAAATTGGTAATGTGTAACTCGACAATATAACAAGCAATAAACTGGATAAGTGCCACAAAGGGTTATTATGGATCATGAAGCACTTTAATGTTATTATGCAATTCATATTTATAGCATTTAGACATGTCAGCAGGGGCAAAAAAATTTCATTCTTTATTGATTATTAAAAATAATTGGGTACACATGCACAGAAAATCCCAAAAGGTGAAATACTATAATAGTAATTGTAACTATAAGACAGTAATACCTCCATTTCTTTTGTGTTGTGACAGTTCATTCCTTACAGTTCAATGAGAAAAACAAATCGAAAAGACACATTTTTAAAAACTGGAAACACTTAAATAGTAGGCAATCCCTCTTTGAAAGTCCTGCATACATGTGTTTGGATTGAAAATACAGCATCCCTCCAGAATGAGCTGAATGATGGAATGATATTAGACAACTTAGCTCAGCTCAACACAGAAACACCACTACAGCGAAAAGATATGAGCATGGAGAGATTAACACGATCTGATGTGTCAATCTCAAGATAAATCAGCTTATTTATCTTTAAGAATTCATACAAATGAGAAACAAGAATATTCTTTCAATTGACTTCCAATGCATTCCAGAAAAAGGCCAACCACTTGTGCACACATAAAAATAAATACTGTCATATCACTATGACGAAAGTGAGATAGAAAATGAGACAAGGACGCGTCTTACAATGGTTGAAGCTTTAGAGAATCATGAAAGGGCAGCATTTTTGACGGTCAAAGAAATTAAATCATTGCGTTCAGACTTTGACTTGAGTCTCCTTAAGGAATCTGAGCCAGCTTTAAAAAAAAACAAAAAAACAACAACAATTAAGGTGGCATGCCATTGTAATGAGTTGTGTCAACCATTTAAAACACACAAAATACACACAAGCATTCTTTTTAAGAATCCCACCAACCTGTCCAACAATAACAACCAAACAAAGACAGCAAGGCAGAAACCGAAATGCAGAAAAACAAAAATAGCCCCCGACTTGACATTTTATTTTTTTAACTACTCTCAAGTCTTGCTAACGTAATCTTTTAGAGGACATTTTCAGAAATGAAATCCTTTGAGGGAAGTGTCTTAGGACTGCGAACATGGAGAAGCCAACAACAAGACATAAGACAAACCACCGCATCGAGTCCATAGAAAGGCCAACTGTGAACGGCTTGTATACCGTTTATATTATATATAAACAACACCAATTTGATTATTTACATATTTTTTTTATCAAGTACTTAAGATGCCCCACCCACATTCATTGTTGTATTCACACTAAATACTTAAAAAATAATAATAATAATAATAGATCAACAGTCATTTGCACATACACGCATGTAAGAAAGTGACAGCAAATTAATCACTGACCATGTCTAAAATTAATCCGTTTTGAAACCACATTAAAATGAACTGTTTGTTGGAAGCCGAGGACAGAAATGAACTGGAAAAATTGGAAAATAAAATGGGGTGAAGTGTAGAATAATTATAATAATAAACCTAGTAAAAGTTCAGCAAAAAGGTATAAAAAAAACTGTTTTTGAAAGAGGATTAAATGCCAGTTGCATGTGAACACATTTCTGCCTATATATAAACATGGAATCAGACATCAGTCTACAGCTGAGACAAATGATATAAGCAAGTGTAATAGACCTAATATTTACAGACACACAAATTATATTGCCAATATCACTTAGACTGCATTAAAGTTTAGTTCGTTGCTGGTCAGTCCCAGTCTTCACTTCATCAACAGTGCTTGCAAGGCCAGCAATGTATCGAAAGTCATTTTTCTATACACATTACTGCAATTCATGACTCCATTCCCACTTTGATTTTCATGTGTCCTGTGCATTTAGATTTATATATAGTTTATAGATTCAGAAATGTTAAATTTTGTTCAAAATCTCAGATTGAATACAAGAATATTAAAACATTTTAAATGCCATCGATGATGCTATTAATTTACTACCTTGCAAGCACTGGAAAGTCCTTCAGTTTTTTATTTAAATCTAGTTTAACACTATTCAAACAGCTGCCACTATACTTAATAGATATGCATGTATGAAACCTGTAATGTAACAATATGCTCAATCCACAAAATGACATATAACCCTTTTCTAATATACTGTAAAGCCAAATGCACAATTTAAATTGTTTTCTGAAAGAACAGCATATTGGGAAATAGATCAATTTGATGAAAAACTCAATTTCTACTTCATGTTTTTTTCTTTTTCTTTTAAAGCTCATCATCTCATCTCTCTTGCACCTTGTTTTCATGGAGAGACCATTTGGAAAATTTAAATGAGCGCAAAATGACCAGCATATCTTAAGTCAAAAATCATTCATGCAGTCTGGCATTAGCCCATGCAAAACGATGGGAACGTATCCCGATAGTGAGACAGCAGCTGAAATGTGTAACTGTGAGGTGCAGTGCACAGGTGTAACAGTGAAGCATCATGTCTGAGTGACGTGGCTTCCGTGTTTACTGGTTAAAGTGTAAAAGCGCACAATGTTTATCGCTCCCAAATGACGGACCACATTGCAGATAGGTGTACTGAACAGCTGACTTTATAGGCGGTCCAACATGCACCCTTAAATGCTTTCGAAATGACAATGCTGCCCTAAACCCTCCATTGAGGTACACAGCTGCATGCACACACAGTCACTTATTCATTTCACAGATGAGATCCACAGCTACCTACAGTTGTAAATTCAGTAGTACTATCGAAAGTAAGGCAATCTTCTTTTGACATCTACCAGTATAAGGAGTTGGTTCAGATTGTGCAAACGTTTAAAGCAACGGAGAAAACAAAACATGGATGAATACTGTAAACATCAGAGGTGCGCTCCTGTGAAGAACGTGGATGCAATCCTATTCAACATTTGTTAATCCTATGTGGTGTCAGATTCCTTCTGTCTCTTTGGCAGTAGTGGTTTCTTTAGGCCAATGAAAGCATTTACAAAGTCTGGTTTTTTTTTGTTTTTTTTTATCCTGGTTGCTGGTAATACTGTTTTAACTTATACTCAGCTGAGCAAATCCCATGAGTTTAACGTCATCTGGAATTTCAGAGCTGTCCACTCCCGATGCCTAAACGGGAGAAAGATAAACAATGGCAAATATAAAACCTAGTAAATCAATCAGAACCGACCACTGCGCCACATAATAGAGTAGCTTACCAGCTTGAAAGTGACATTTTTGTTGGTTTGTGGATCATCAACGATTTTCTGCAAATTGGCTGCAACTAAAAAACAGAATAGATAAATTAAAAACACTTCTTATTTTCAACATTTGTATCTTTAGTGTCAAGGAGCAATTTTCATTCAAACTCACCAATAACTAAATCTCTTCCATCCACTAGTCCTGCAGACACAAGCTCTTGAGACACTCCGTCAGCTGTGTCTGGATAGAGAGGAATTAAAGGCGACACATTTCACTAGCTTTTTGATCAAGATTACAATTTGTCAATATATGTGAGATTAGAGATTAGGAGGAAGCAGACGGACACAAACCTCTCCCCGGCATGAACTCAAATCTGATATCGTTTAGCTCTTTCTTTGTGTTCCTGTTGCAAAACAAAATGCAAAAACTCAGGTTAACTAGTTCAAGAAGACATTTTGATTCAATTTTAGAATTGGAAAGCACAAGTATTTTATTTACTATTAAAGTATTTGTTAAAATTGTCCATTTAGAAAGGAAATAAGTAGTCCATGTGACATTAGTGGGTTAGTAAGAATTTTTTGAAGCATCGAAAATACATTTTGGTCCAAAAATAACAAAAACTATGACTTTATTCAGCATTGTATTGTCTTCCGGTTCTGTTGTCAATCCGAGTTCAGTGACGCTGCTGACGTGGTTTCTGGAGCATCGGTGTATTCGGGTTCAAATAAATATGGCTGGGCAAAAAAACGCAAGTCTTCCTCAGTGTCAAAATCCTTAGACATGAGATTGTATTGTGCGTCTCCCTCAGACTGTGAACGAAGCTTGCGAGCACCAGAGAACACGTCAGTAGCGTCTTACGTCACCAGTGTCACTGATCGCCGAATCTTTCTATTTTTGAGTGATGAACTGAAATATTTTTATTGCCATTTTAAAAAAGCAATTATACCAGTTTCATCCAAACATCTTACTACAAAGTTACTGGGATAACTGCTTGCATTTTTATATGATGTAAAAAGAATGAGTGTGCCAACACAGCCCAGTGGAACATCTTTACTAACTGTCCTCAAACGGTATGATTACCTCTACCTTGCTGATCCATTGATAGTCATTCATCAGGCACTATAATGATAAAATACCTTAATCTTAGGACCAGGCTGATGGGGATTTTGGCTGAGTCCTGCCCTGTCATAGTAGGTGCGCCAACAGCCTGTAGGGATACAATTTCAGTATCTTAATAAAAAATGTAACTAAATTATCCACAAGTTTCCGGGGGGCGCTCCTGTAAAAAATAAAGTGGGTGAAACTTCCGGTAAGGCGGCGGAAGTAGCATTCCAATGGTATTTTGTGTGTTAGTTAGCGAAGAGGCTAGCTGTTTTTCTGATAATTATTTTACTATTTAAAGACGCAAATCTTTATGAGAGATGTCGTTACGGAGCTCAGGGACAACATGTGCTGTTCGCGGTTGTATGTATAACCCAGGGGTGATAGTAGAAAAAAATCCTGAGCCTGAACTTTTTTCCCTGGGAGGTAAGCGGCCCCTAAGCCAAGAGATATATGCCCTGATCAACATTTGTTAAGCGGGATCCAGAAGTGTGCTCCCCTGGGAGAACATTTTGATGAATACAGGTAGTCCCTTAAATGATTCTGGTGACTTTTGTAGATATAAATGGACATCATTCAGACATGAAATGAACAAACCCAATACAAAGCCTATATTACAGTAGCATATTTGTGTAGAGCACCAGAGCTCCTGGGACCCTGGGTCTGTTATATTAATCCATCCCTGCTTTTAACTAGTCATTACCTGCGTACTTATTGCTTGTATAGTGTACTAAGACTTTACAACATCCATAAAGAAAGGTCAGAGCGTGGCAATTATAATTCTCCAAAGTAAACTAGGAATTCATTAGTAGCCTAACCATAGAAAATAAGGACGCTATGAACAAGGAGATATTCATTTTAATGCAAAATATGCACCATTTATTTTAATATATTTTTTAACAGTTACAGTTGCAACAAAACCCTATGTAATGTAACACTCAATTGTTTTATTTAAAACCATTGCTATTAAAGGTTAGTTCACCCAAAAATGAAAATTCTGTCAGTATTTACTCACCCTCATGTTGTTCCAAACCTCTATGTGTTTATTTGTTCTACTGAACACAAAAGAAGATATTTGGAAGAATGTTTCAATCAAACAGATCTCAATCCCCATTGACTACCATAATGAGATCTGTTTGATTAAAACATTCTTCCAGATATCTTCCTTTGTGTTCAGCAGAACAAATAAACACATAGAGGTTTGGAACAACATGAGGGTGAGTAAATACTGACAGAATTTTCATTTTTTGGGTGAACTAACCCTTTAGAGAATTATAATTGTCAATAATTTAAAGTGCTTCAAGAACTGAAAAACAGTGAGAAAATAAAAAATAATCAAATACAGTTTACTACAGAAAACTTTTTCAGCTTCTTTCCTTTTTTTGAACAGGTTTTGGGTTAGCAGAACCTTTTCTTTTCAACATGTTTGGTGACGGTGCCGATGATGCTTTGGATTGGCCATGAAAGAGAGGGAAAAAACGTGTTGGTAAAGAGGATGTGGTGGCTGATTCAGAGGAGGTTGTAGCTGGTGCAAAAAGATGTCTGTCTAGTGAAGAGGAGGCTGTGCCAAATGGAGGACATCTGGCTTGTCCAGAGGTGGTTGCTGGAGAAGATGAATGTTTGTCTGGTGTTCTGGCCTGTTGACCAGAGGAGGTGGTGACTTGTACAGAGGAGGTAGAGACTGGCACAGAGGATGTTTTGGGTGGCCATTTCTTCTTCAGGGCCTGTTGATCAGAGGAGGTGGTGGCTTGTGCAGAGGAGGTAGAGACTGGCACAGAGGATGTTTTCGGTGACCATTTCTTCTTCAGGGCCTGTTGATCAGAGGAGGTGGTGGCTTGTACAGAGGAGGTAGAGACTGGCACAGAGGATGTTTTGGGTGACCATTTCTTCTTCAGGGCCTGTTGATCAAGAGGAGGTGGGTGGCTTGTGCAGAGGAGGTAGAGACTGGCACAGAGGATGTTTTCGGTGACCATTTCTTCTTCAGGGCCTGTTGATCAGAGGAGGTGGTGGCTTTGTGCAGAGGAGGTAGGAGACTGGCACAGAGGATGTTTTCGGTGACCATTTCTTCTTCAGGGCCTGTTGATCAGAGGAGGTGGTGGCTTGTACAGAGGAGGTAGAGACTGGCACAGAGGATGTTTTTCGGTGACCATTTCTTCTTCAGGGCCTGTTGATCAGAGGAGGTGGTGGCTTGTGCAGAGGAGTAGAGACTGGCACAGAGATGTTTTGGGTGGCCATTTCTTCTTCAGGGCCTGTGACAGAGGAGGTGGTGGCTTGTGCAGAGGAGGTAGAGACTGGCACAGAGGATGTTTCGGTGACCATTTCTTTTTCAGGGCCTGTTGACCAGAGGAGGTGGCTTGAGGTGGCCTTGTAATTTTCGGGCCTGTTGAACCAGTTTGTTTGCCTCCTTTGAGGACTGCATCCTTGCTGCCTCACTCAGCCTTTTCTGCTTCAGTGCCTGTTCAGTCTCTTTCTTTTTCTGTAAATGTAATTGGTAGTTTTGGAATGATGAAAGGCAGGCTCGCCTCAGAGGCTGGTCAATGGTCATATGTTGAGGCTGTTCCTGTCCCTGGCTTTAAGTGTGGACTTGATTACTGCGAGGCTCTCATAAGTTTCCACATTCATGGAGCACCTGTCAGCTTCCAGGATATCATCCATCAAATTAAATGATCCTTCCACCAAGGGGCCTGTGAAAATGGACAGAAGAGCTTTAACTAGCTTGCACAGGGTCGGATACCTCAAATCCCTTTCTGCCTTTTTCAAGGACACAACATGGCTCCACCAGTCTACATCGACTCGGCAGTTGCCTTCAGTGTAGCTCTGTAGACGAAGAAGCATATCCTCATCCAGCTGGTAGGCCCGGCATTCTTCTACCAGCAGACCAATCTCTTCTGGAGGGACAACATTTGGCAAGGCTTCTCCTAATGCTGTCAAAGCTCCAATGACTCCATCAGATTGCATTAGAGATGGAGTAAGAGCAGAGAGTGATGATAATATGATGTTATCCAGGGGAAGGTTTTTTAGCAGAAACTCTGCTGACCTCATATACCCTTCTCTGAGAGAGTCATAGATATGACCAACCCATACCTGTCCCTCCACACGGGCTTTGTTCATTGCAATGTAGCAAAACTGTCCAACAGAGAGCCTCTTGTTTGGCAGTTGCAAATCCTTTCTCCGTACATCAACCTTGAGAATCTCCTTGTCCCAGGAGCTCTCTTACAAGGGCCACCATTTCCACATGCACCAAATGCACCATCGGCTTTTCATGTTGAAGCTTTTTGGCAAATCCCTGAAATGTTGGAAGGACCCCTGCAAATATAAAACACAATATAAATGGGTAATTAAAACTCACAACCAGTGTTGGGAAATATCTGAACACAAGTATGATTATGCATTTCAAATACAATATATAACTAAATAATAATACAACTGAATTTTGCTCAAGATAAATATTATTAGGGTGGTTTCATTAAAAATAATAGTCAGTCACATTTTTGATATATTCCTATATAAATTTCTAGTCCTGTAACTCATTGGCTGTCTAAATATGTTTGCCAAAGACGTCTTTAGACATCTTTTAAGTTTTTTTAACAGGGCAAGCTGGGGAATGATTGCGGGCGAAATTTGTCCAAATATACTTTGCTTGTAATAGAGAATGTACTGACAAATTTAACCTGATCGCACAAAATGAACCACTAGGTGGCAGCAGATCACTTTCATCTACAGGAGTAAGGACAATGGGTCTCATTCACCAACCATTCTTATGAAGAATTTCGTTCTTTAAACCCATTTATGCAGAATTTACGAAGATTATGGTATTCACCAATGTATTCTTGTTATTTGGCAAGAACAGAATCTACGAATACTCAAGAGCACTCTTACGCACATTTGAGAACTGACTTGTTTGTGCAAAATAAATGGATATTGCATTATCATCTTATCTGCAGGTGTGAAATATAATATAATTTTATATTACAACTATATATTTTATCATTTAGGATATTTTATTTATAAAAATATTATAATTATTTTTTTCATTAAATAAATTCCACTATATTACAAAGCATTCATGTATTTTCGAATAAATAAACACAACAAATAACACTTTTTCACTTTTTATGCTAGCTACTTTATATGACGACTCATTTACAGTTCAATACCTTTTTGAATCTGCCTCAGAGTTTCCGTAGGACCTTCTTAAGAACACGGTTAAGAACATTCACATATTGGTAAATGAGGCCCATTGTTACCTTGTTACACAGTTCTTCACAGTATTACAGTACTCCACAGTTGGTGATATTCTCATTAATTTGGTTATTGTTGCTGTAGAAACGACCTGCCTGTTTCATTTAGTATCATGTATAAATGACTTGATTCATTTGCCAGATATGTCAGTGGACTGCAACCACTTATTAACTTAAAATGTAACTTTTACTCTTACATTTATGTTGCAATGACTTTGCCTAGTCATAAAATACCTCTGAATAAGTCGATCATGACCTTCATTCTTTGAAACTCTGTAATGAGCACAGAGATTCGTGCCTTTCGATCTCGGTTAACCTGTGTTCCTGTTCGGGATGCCACTGCCTGCTCTTTCTGAAGTACTTGTATCCTGGCCTTTTCCTCAACTGAGAGCTCATGTCTCTCAAACACTTGATACAGAAGCCTTCTGTAGCACACACACACACACGCACACACACACTATGTAAATAAATGTATACACACCGTAATATCTGCATTAAAATGGACTACTTCCTGAATAACAACTAACCATTCTAAACTAATAAAATATGGTGCATAATTAGGCCTACATCCCACAAGGGCTAAAACTAAAACAAACAAGACACTAAATTTGTTGTTGTTAAAATGATTTGCATTACCTGTATTTGTGTTCTTCTTTCGGATCCAGCACATGATAGTAGTGCACCACGAGCACATCCAGGAGCTCAGTCATCCTGTTGCATACCTCGAGCATTTGAATGAATCTGTTACTGATGGGCCTTATCAAGCTCTTCGGGGGGAGGTGGAGTAAACTTTGAAACTGTGCAAAAATCTCCTTCTGTTTAGGTGATTTCTCTATGTCATAATAAATATCAGAGCAAAAATCTTCCACATCTGAGCCAAAGGGTCCCATAAGGGCCTTAGCAGTATTGGACACCATGTGAACAGTGTCTCCTGATATATCCAGGAGATTAGGGTTCTCCTTCCTTGCTAACGTTTCAAGCCCAGATTTCTTTCCCCTCATCACAGCACAATTGTCCAGAAGAATGCTAGTGACTTGTCTCCACTCCAGCCCATATGATTGCAGGACATCTTTTAGTTGCAGCATCAGTTCTGAGGCATTTGCAACATTAACCTTTTTGCTTGCAAGGTGCTGTGTTTTCACACTGCCTGCATCCTCGTCGTAAAATCGGACCAGTACATTTAGAATTCTATCCATGCTTTTGTCAGTGGCCTCATCAATATTAAGTGAAAACATGCTATTCTTAAGCTTGTCGGACAGATTTCTTTTAAATTCTGGCGAGATGCCGTGTGTAATGAGATAGCCCGCATGCTGCCTCGAAACAGACAGATGCGTTAGGGCGAGTTTATCCTCCGCTAATTTCTGACACAGAGTGACGAGTGGATGAGCGATTGTAAATGACAGATCGAACTCGGCAATGAAGGAGCACAAGCGAATTTTTAAATCAGCCACACGATCGGTCATTGAGGGTCGGATATCTGCTGTGGCTGTTGCCCCCGGCAAACGTGAGGTGTGTTGAATCGCTCGGACAGCTGCTTGATGACTAGGGTCTAACTCGTGCCGTGGCAGCACTTTTTTCCCGCTAGTTCCATATAATATTTTCCTTGCACACAAAGTGCAGAAACATGCTCCTGGTTGCCGGAGTTTTTGACACCAGCTTCCAAAGGGCTTTTCGTCTCTACCCACCTCTTCTATCCAAGACCAGCGCCATTTATTCTTTATGCCTTTATCGACAAGTTTGGTGTCTTCCCCCGGCTTCATAAAGTTGCGCTCCATGACTTCGGCTAGATTTCGCGCTGCCAGTGTGGAAAACGCACAAAAAACTGATCGCACGTGAAGTGACTACTGATTCAATTTGATTGGCCAAAACCCAAGACCAGCCCCTACCCTATTGCCGATTGGCTGAAGTAAGGTTATGTGGTTTAGTGCGCGAACCTGTTTTTTTTTTTCCCCAGACACGTCTGAACGCCGGAAATCCGGCGTGGCGCCGGAGCGCTATCAGGCATGATAACCGGACTAAACTAATTCAGTGGCTTAAACGTGATTGTTTTGAACATAAGCCGAAAACGAAATCAGAGTGATCCTGCCAACGACTGTAGTTTCCATCACCTCCCAAAAGACGACGAATCTTCCTGTGTACATTTGTTTAAATTCTTAATATTCTATAAACTCTATCGGCATGTGATTGGCTGTTTGCTACTGATGTTACACCTAAACTCAGGATCAAAGCCCGAGTTGACAGAATACCACTGTTAACCAAATGTGCCAGTTAATGTATTCAAGTAGCACATTCATTTATAATTTATAAAATACTCCCAACCAACTACTGCAGAGGGTTAAGGTACTGTTATTTCACCCTTTTTAATTTCGTTGAGGTTGTGTTCAACAACGTTAGCTAGTTTGGATCGCTATAACTTGAATGACTGTCAACTGTTGAATGAACGAGTGTGAAGCACGTCAAGTCGCGCTTTGTTTACTTCGAACCGGAAGACGCAACCACTTTTGACGCAAGACCTCATGGGGCGTAGGAAACTTGTGGATAAACCAGAGCACTTGTAAGGTTAAGCTTACTGCTGATACTATTGTCACAGAAGGAACTTAATACAGTAGAGCTCACCTGGGAGCCTGCAGAGGACACTGAAATTGTGGCAGTGTCATCTGCAACACGTAGCACTTCAGACTGTCCTGCAGCGACTGGCTGCAGGAAGCTTAATGGATCCACTGGAAAGATCTTTGAAAGAAGCAGAAACAAGGTTTTCATGAGAATGGTTGTGGAGTAATTCAGAAAGCAAGAAGCAGAAGTGAACTCTCACCTCTGCATTTTGCACAGCCTCGTCCTTTACTCTGGGTGACTAAGAAAAGACAAATCAAAGACATGCTTTATCCAAATCCACAGACTAGATTAAAACAGCCATTAGGTAAAGGTGTAGCAGACAAGCATCTACCCGTAAAGCGGCCACTGCTGCCTTCCCTTCCTCACTCTCCATATCCAGCTCATCATCACTCCATTCCCACTCTCCATCCTCAGTCTTATGGAGGCGACCGCTGGAACCCGGAACCCTCCGCACCTATTCACACATATATTTACATGCACAAAACTGATTAAAGCACAACTTCTGTTCGGTTGTTCTTCATATTCGGTCAGTAAATTTGTCACCCACCTTCCTAGATCTCTCTCCTATTGTTGGCGCCCTCTCCAGCAATTTTTCATTCAAGTATTCGTTGTTCTGTGAAGGAATTGTGGGAAAATTTGTTAAAAATATAACCATTCACATTATTATTATAAATACTTATAGGTGCTTAATTTGGTTTTTCCTTAAAAAAACTGAATTCAAGGTCCACTATTGTAGAAAAAGACATTTGAGACAATCCGCAGAGACAGCATCCTCTGTGGGTCATAATGCAGCACTGCAGTGACATACAGGCCGCCCTGTTTACGCCACTGAGCCACTAGGAAAGAAAGTCTGCTGAGGCAGCACTGTATTTGTTACAATATGGCATGTATCCCATTAGCAGGAAATGGCCTTTGGAAACTCTAATCCTGAGTATTTGTTACAGTAAACCAACCATGCTGGACAAGTGATTTGAGAACGTTCAGGCGACAATGACTGCAGCCAATCTAAATAATAACTGACCCGCTGGAAGCAGCAATTACATAAATTGAAATACACATTTGAGAACTTAGATTACCAGTATGGGAATGTAAAATGTATGGAAAAGCATTGCATTCACTTAAGGAAACAAAATCTACTCTGTTTTTCTGAATTAACGAGTTAATTATCTCAGAATTACGAGATCATTTTTCACGGAAAAAAAAGTTTTTGCTCTTTTTTTTGACATAATCACGCCATTAATTCAGAAAAACAGAGCAAAAACTTTTTTCCATGAAAAATTATCTTGTAAATGTCTTAGATAATTCACTCATTAATTCAGAAAAACAGTAGGTTTTTTTTTCTTCTTCAAGTGAATGCAATACACTTCCGTAAAAATGTAACTACTCTAGTCAATCTTTGAAAATCTGCACTATCTTACCTTGGCTTTTGTGAAGAACTTGTGTTTTAAAAGTTCTGCAGCTGTAGGCCTGTTGAAGAAAGCTGAACTTTAATAAGAAAAAAATAAAGTTTTTCTGACCATAATGCCATAATCGAACACAGATTTTTTTTAACTTTTGGAAATAAATGCACTACCGTTTTTCTGGATCCTTCTGGAGGCACAAGGAGATCATCTTCCGAAAGGATTTACCATATTTTTTAACCATTTCTTTATCTGTAACTCCAGTCTCTAGACACGGAGGGTCATTCTGCAGAGTTAACATGAGAACCTAAACCAAAAAAAGGGGGGAAAGAAATCAAGACAGACCAAGACAAGTCATTACTGTGGAAAAAGTATAGATAAAAACATTAAGCAACTATAGGCTGAATGACTTGAATAATTGTTGCTACAGAGTAATGCAGAGATGATGTTTTACTGTAGGCCATTGATAAGTTAGCATTACCCTTGTTTCCTGACAAAAATGTATCTTACAAGTTGTTCATCAAGCTAATCGTCACAAATTCATTTTGAAGTCTAAATACAATTGTCAGAGCTAAAAAGCTAAAGTAAACTACAACACGACTAGCATGACTTTAAAGTCATCACCACTAAGCTTACAACTCTTTCAAATTTTATTTTAAATCTACACGTTGGAAAGTTTGAAATACAATTGTTTGTAAGATTAAGTAGAATGAGTTTTCTAGCTCAGCGTGAGAATGCTTAACTTCCTTCTATGGTCCCATTTAGCCACTTGTTAGCAACCACCATTTTCAAGACATAAAAGCTTAAAAAAAAAAACAATGAGAGGATATTGCTGATGTATTTTGTCATAAAATAAAACACGAAAACACTTTGAGCTTGTGTTTAACAAACACCAACCTTATTTCAGGCATTTAAGCAAAATCTCGTTAAAACAAAACCCCACTGTCTCGCTGAATGAAACTCATCCTGAAGACAAATGCCAACTCAATTCTGCAGCACTCTATCGGCAGGTTTCATAGCAGATTCTCAATCAATTGATTCAAACTGTGACTTGCTGCTCACCTTCATTGGAGGATATTTGTGATACGGAGCAGCCCCAGTTGCCAACTCAATAGCCGTGATCCCGAAACTCCAGATATCAGCTTTGAAATCATAACCCCTAACCTGTGAGGGGGTAAACTCATTTTAATTCTCTCATTAGAAAGCCATTCAGTTTCCAAAATGTATGAAAGGCAAAGTAGGAACAGCCGAGGACAACACTAACCTGCTCCATCACCTCAGGGGCCATCCAGCAAGGAGTTCCAACAAATGTCTTCCTCACTTTGTTTCTAGTCATGTCTCCACCAGTTGCTAAAAAGGCACTGACACCAAAGTCTTCACAGACAACAAAAAGACAACAAAACTATTAATCATCTGATCCAAGATCACTGTATTAAGTTATTTACAGAGTTTGACAGGCCAATCGAATAATATCTCGCCTTTTTGGCATTTACTGAAATGAAAAAAGAAACCACTTTTTCCCTCCAAGTATAACATTCTGCTGCGCATAGAGTAAATAAACACAAAGGCAATCTAACAGCATATGCAAACAAGAATATTCATAATCACACATATATTATACTTAACTCGTACTAAGCTACGTAATTGTCAATAATCGTTGGGAGAAAAAAAAGGTTGTATTGAGAGTGAAACTCTACCTGCAATTTGAACAGAGCCGTCCTCTCCTAAAAGAATATTTCCAGCCTTCACATCTCTGTACCAAGAGAAATACAGATCAGTGTGCTGCTCAACAAAATTAAGAATGGAAGGCACAGATAAACGTAATTATATAACCAAACCATGTCATATATATTTACCTGTGAATCTGACCATTTTTGTGCAGATAATCGAGACCTTCTAGCACCTCTTTCAGTATGGTGGCAATGCTGGACTCATCCATGACACCCGATTTGTGCTCCCCTTTAGAAATGATGTACTTGATAAAATCCAGAACTGAGCCTGAAAACAGACGCAAGTGGAAGGATACTGTATTATGAAGTAATTTCTTTTTTTTAAAAGACCAATTAATAACTTTCTTTTTGTCTTTATTTATTCAAGACATGCATTTAAACAATTAACAATTTAAACAACTCACCACCACTAAGCAACTTCATGACCAGCCAAAGTTCATCCTTGACCACAAAGGAGGTGTAATAAGACACAATATTAGGGTGATGGCACTGGCTCATTGCCTGGATCTCTTTCTAAAAAGATAAAAGAGACAAAAAAATGTTAGGAACTAGAACTGTTTAATTCTATATAATGGTAAGTATCTGCAAACAAAAGGTCCCATTGCTCCTGACTGCTCAACTACAACCTAAAATTACTTCCAAGGCCATTGATGACTTTTATGCAACAGAACTTAGTAAAATAGTCCCATCTCATAGGACATTCTAACTCTAATAATTTAATCACAAACCAGAAAAGTCTTTCCTTGTGTCTGTGCCAGTTTAATCCTCATCTGATTGACAGACATGTGGTTGCCTTGCACATGACCCAGGTTACATCACGAGCGTGACCCTGAATCATTAACCGAGTTGAACAGAACAGACCCTGAAGCAGATGTACATTGCATAATTTTTCTAAAACTGACAGTCATTTGTGCTTGCAGAGAACAAAACTGTTTTAGTATTAGGTATTGTGGAGTTTGCTAAACCTATCCCATCTATTTTTGTTAAAGGATTATTTATTTACATAATGTAAAGATTCTGTGTAGACTCAGGAATATTCATTTAAAAAAAATGTAATATAGGATATACATTTTATATATATATAATTATTAGGGCCGTCACGATACCTCGATTAAATTTGAATACTCAATTTAAAAAGAAATCCTCAACTGCAATGTACCCAAGCAGGCCAAACCAGCAAAATACTGGAAGTGGCGCATTCCACAGACAAGAATCCATGAACTGCATTATGACAGTTTTCTAAGCTTACACAATGTATTAAAACCAATTAAAAACCATGGCAGAGTGCTTTTGTGAATTCACAAAAGCATATAGAGTATATGCCCCGCAGGTTTAACATGCACTATTTACATGCGTGTATGTTGCGTGCGTCTCAGAAAGGTTCTGTTCACAGTAAATGCTGCGCCACATGAACTGATAACATTTACATACGTGAAGTGTCTCAAACTCCATCTCTGCGAGTATGAGTTGCTCATAACATTCATCTAGGAACATAATGTGCAGCATTTCATCAGATTTGTAAGGTAAATAATGTATAAACCTACGGCAAAGTTTGCATGTTTTGATGTCCACATATTCTTTTTCAATAAATTACAGTGGGCTGTAGCATTTCTACTATAAAGTGGCCAGATATATAGATATATAGATAAATAAACACATACAGGTAGAGTATATTTTTGTGTGTTAACTTGAAAACCTAACATGCTGTAAAAGTGGGGAAGATTGATTTTAGTCCAATCCACATTATGCTTCTAAAGTGAACAAGACAACGAAACTACCATCCACAAATAACCAGTTTAAACTGAGACTTCATCATCTAATCAAACACTGTTTGTCTTATTTTATGAGCAGTAAGCAGAAATTACCAGGAGCTCATCCATGCTGGTCTGACATTTCTCAAGATTGATGCGTTTAATGGCCACCTTCTCCTTCCGGGGTTTGCAATATGCCGCCTGGACCACAGCTGTTGCTCCACTCCCTATACAACAGTAAAAACATAGCAAATTTAGTGATATAACCAAATGACTCAAACAATGCATATAAAATAAGATATTAACGAAATGTTAGACTAGATGACAGATGGTCTTTTTTCATTGGATAAATGAAATTAGCTATTGAGACCTTTTTTAACCAATATAATGGGGTGTTTATTAAATTGCGCCCCTGATGCCAATTCAAACAGATGACGTAAAAAATAAACTAGTGTTTTAAACGTCTTCATTTCAGAATTTAAAACTTCTATTACACTTCTATTCAAACAATTCATTTTCATATGTATTTATCCTTCTGCTTAATGAAAACTTCCTCTGCCAAAGGGAACCGGAATATACTGTATATATATATATATGAAGAGTTCAGATGCAAAAGCCTCTAAATGCCATTTGAAATTTTCTTCTTTAATGATGATTTTTTATCAAACTTGTATATTTAAGTTCAGTAATTTCACTTAAATAACAATTAATAGGTTATTATCATTGCCATTTAAGTGAAATCACTGATCTTAAATATGTAAGCTTGATAAAAATTATCATTCTAGAAGAAAATTTCAAATGGTACTTAGAGGCTTTTGCATCTGAACTCTTCATATATATATATATAAACGTCCCAGGACAAGAAAATCAGCTCTGGTTAGTTAAAGAGTTCCCATAATACGTCAAACTTTCATCTAGAAAACATAAACGTTATATGAATCAGTTTGACACCAAACTAGCCAGCAAGCAAGTTATCAAGTGTAATGTTTCTTTAACCACCAAGCACCACATATAATGTCCTATCATGTATCACATTGAAATCCTCAAATCAATCAGCAAATCAGCCATTGTCCGCAAGCATTACAATCCGCTGGCATGTCGGGTGGCTAGCTAGCATGGCTAATACAGACTGAACATCTTCCAGGCGCAATGACTCAATTACTGATGGAGATCTGGAATAACACAGACCATCTGGGCCCAAGAGATCTTAACACATATGTCTTACTCTCCGTTATTCTACCATTCATGTGATCTAGATGCTGATGTGTGATGGGTTAGCTCACCGATCACCTCCTGTAGCTCATAGTCATCCTTGTCGATAGACCAAGGTTGAGAGCTCGGGTCCTCGGACATGACTGCAGTCAGATCACGTCAGCCGCACGCGACACTGTACGCTCACGCGGCTGCAAGCGATAGAAAACGGACGATTCGGGATTTATACTCGATCTACTTATGTTGATCTTGCCGACCGCTCTCTGTCTCAACAGCCAAACTTTGCCAACAGAGACGGTGACCCCGCCTTAGGCGGAAAACGTTCTTCCTCGTGTCAAAATCTTGGAGGCGACCAAAATTATGCCACGTTACGCCACCTAACGGTCATGACGCAGAGTCACCGGGGAGAAAAGCAAAAACAGTCTATTCTACTTAGAAAATGACTTGTTCTGCTGTTGAATTTGATATGAAATACATTAAAGCTTTCTTGTATGCATCTATTTTTACTTTACTTCACTGTAAAAATGTTTGTAATTTTAATAGGACAATAATGATACAGAAAAAACTTAATTGTAATATGGCTTACTTTTACTACCTAAATATTTTAACATACAATTAAATAGATATATAGTACACTTTGTTAGTTTTTCTTACTATACTTTAATTAGAAGTACAAGCAACAAATAGCCTTATAATTACATATAAGATAGGTTTGCATTAGGCCTATATTTAATAATTATAAGGCAATATGCAAACGTTTTTTCTCTTTTCACAAGCTATAAAATAAGTCTCTGATGGCCCCATAATGTGTATGTGAAGTTTCAGCTCAAAATACGCAACAGATAATTTTTTTACAGCATGTTTAAATTGACATTTTTGGGGGCTCAGAATAAACGGGCTGTTTTAGTGTGTGCCCTTTAAATGCAAATAAGCTGCTGCTGCCGGCACAGGGGGCGGAGCTTCATGAGCTCGCGCCATAGGGCTCGCGCTCAATCTCTCAGGACTCATCTCACGATAATATCAGAAACTCTAAGTAACAGTGTTCATTTCCAGTCGGACAATAATGCCTACAGAGTCAGAGTGCTGTATAGAGATGAGGAAGGTATAGTAGTTTAATTATAATGCATTTGTCATCTTCTTGTATGAATCCATTATTTATTCATAGCCTAAGTCTGCTGTTAGTGTTTCAGACCAAAGTTTATTGTACATCACACAAAAGTTGAAGCTTCAGTTTTACTTCATAAAATCACCTTAAGAGCTGAGTAAACACAGTTATAAGAAGTGCGCAAGTTGAGGGAGCATTCCTGTGTGCAGATATTAGTCAAAAAACTGTTCTGCTGATGTCATTAAAGAAGGAAGTAGAGGGATGTAGTCCAAACGGGCCGTTCGATGTATGCTACTTCCGTTAAATTAAATATAATGTCAGCATAGGCGGAAATCGCGGGGGGGTCGGGGGGGTCAGGACCCCCCCTATCTGAGGGTCGTCCCCCCCAGCCAAAAAAAAATAAAAATATGTGTATTGTAAATAATGTAATGATATATTCTTAAAATAATTAAGAAATAAAATAACAAATGCAAACGGGGCAATAACGAAAAAAGCGTTCTAAACATTTTGAGACCCCCCTCCCTTGCCTCACAGTGCGTTGGTCCACTGCCTCCGTCCCTTTTACCTCAGACACACACATTCCGGTGGCGGGAGAGAAAAACATAGTTTTTGAATAGTTGTGGAACTCCAGTAAAGGGGGTCGCACACCGGACGAGAAGCGTCGCGTCGCGCAGCGCCACGTCTTTAAAATTCGAACACATTATTCTCTATGAGTGTACACACACCGGCGGCGCCGTTCGGCGTCTGTCCGCGGCGCCCAGCAACGGCTCAGGACAGTGTTCAAAACCCTGCTGCGCCACAGAGCGCCATTTAACGTTACATAGTTTTATATACAATTTAAATTATTTTTGTCTCGAATCGGTGCTGACGGATCCTGACTTCGCCCTATGCTGCAATATGCATTTAGTTTTGCATTTATTTACAGAAATCAGCTGCTTGAATGACAATTGCTGGTGTTATTTGATTTTTCAGGTGAGATTCTCAATTCATTCAGTAAACGGATGATCTGAGGTAAAGTTTTCAGACTGCAGACTCAGGAACGATTGTATTTAATTGTACAGTACAATAATAACTTAGAACAGACATTATCTTCATGTCATTAAACATTACAATATTGCCGGCCATAGACTGATGAGAAAGTCCGGGTGCGCTGTGCATTTAGATTGTAACGCTTTCACACCTATTAAACATTGCCTATTGCCTAAAATAAGGTGCATTTCCACCCATAGGGAATAAATATGTAGTGACGTCATCTGGTGGAATACACTATATAATGCAAATATAATGCTTTTGCTTCAAAATGAAAGGATGTTTGTGCAAAAATCATGTTTCATGTATTACTGACAGCCTCGGATTTAAACAACGTTTTAATGGGTTTCAATGGGCCATTTTTGGTCTTTGTGGTGCTGAGTGTTACTATTTGATCTACACAGTGTGTGTTATACATATTTTGCAAAATGGGATCACATTTTTTACATGTATCCAAAAAGTCACAATTTTGCCAAATTTCATACCATTTGCATTAAAACAGCCAAAATGGTCAAAGAAATTAAACTGCAAAAGACCAAAAATGTCCCTAATGCAGCATAAGGGTTAATATAGTTAAAGAATGAGTCAATAAATGAAATGAATCGCTACGCTGTGTGAGGAGAGTATGTAAATAGATTCGCCGCTGGCTTAAACCAGAAAGAAATTTTAAGAAGTATAATGAAATGGTCTCCATGCTAATAGTAGTAAGGCTTTCCTCTGTATTTTTTTGCCTGTATTATTGGTGTCCCCTTCAAAATTTGCTCTTGAGAATTGTTATGTTTATTGTCCCCCCCAACATTTTGATGAAATTTTCGCCCCTGAATGTCAGTGAACTTTAACTCTAACAACAACATTACACACTAACTAATGTTTGAAACATGGGATCACGAAGAACGGGACCTTTAAAATCTGGAATACTGACGGCAGTATTGACACCGACATTTACATTTGACCCGGCACCTCTTTAAAATAATTTCTATCTCTTCCAAGCTTTATAATGGCAGTGAATGACTGTTTCTGTTTTGAACCATAAACAACATGCATCTATCCATCATGAAAGTGCATCTATCGAGTGCTCCACACGGCTCCAGGGGTTAATAAAGGCCTTCTGAAGAAAAGCAACGTGTTTGTGTAAGAAAAACATCCATATTTAACAACGTTACAAACTGTAATCTCTAACTTCTACTAACTGTCGTACTCGAGAGTCTGGCATTCCAGCTTATGATGTATGACGCAGGTGTAGAATAAGCTCCAGTGACGAACATGGAAGCACAGAGACCAAACAAAACACCGGTCGAGAATTAGAAGTCTAAACCGAACTTGGTTCTTTCGAGAACTATCTGGAAGTAGCTAACCATGGCCGTAATTGTTGACATGACAACTGTCCTGCCTCGCTCAGATTTGCCCCGTTAGCCAAATGGCATCATCTCGTTGGTATCAAGAGAAGAAGATTTGATTGGTGTGGACCCATATCAAATAAACCCAATAGCCTTTGGTAAAGATCCATCCTTACTGCCAGCCATAACCTATTCGGATATTTATAACTATCTCGTTCATACTGTATCCGCATACACTTCGCAGGAGCTGAAGGCCTTCAAGTCACTTGAGTCATATAACTCTGACAAAGTCAGCAACAATACTAATTTAATAATTTTCTCAATTTATGGCAGCTTCCTCGATTTGAAAGAGCAGTTTCAGCCACTGCTAACTGCTAACACTATGCGATAAAATTATGGGGACAGACTTTGCTGTGAGGTAACGTTAAGTTATCTAAAAACTGTAACGTTAGCCTACATGTGGTAAAATGATGGGAACAGACTTCGCTGTAAGGCATATATCCCTAAACGTTACCTGTGGTAAAATGATGGGAACAGACTTCGCTGTGGGGAGTCGGCTGAAAGTTTAGCCTATTTAACCTAGCTAGCCACAATTCTCTCCTGTGCTGGCTCAACTCCTCTGTCTCTTCCCTTCATGTTTTCTGACAGTCAGTATCGCATAAAAAACTAACTCCGGGGTTCTTATTGCTGTTGTTAGAACATCCGTGCATGACACAATTTTTTTTTTTTGTAAATACAGCGATAATACCAAAACTGCTTCGCTTGTCAATGGGCTTTATGCCCAGCTGCACTACTTCCTGAACTTCAGCCAGCTCCTTGTTTTCTGTCTGCCATTATTGGCCAAATTGATTCATTCAGGTGTGCTTGACCTCTGTAGTCATGGCAACAATAATCAGACACACCTGAATTAATCAATTTGGCCAATAATGGCAGACAGGAAACAAGAAGCTGGCTGAAGTTCAGGAAGTAGTGCAGCTGGGCATAAAGCCCATTGATAGACTGACAGTTGCCGTGGTTTCTATGTCAACAACATGGCCGCCACGAACATTGATGACATAGATCGAATAACATCTATACTCACCAGAGTGTCCTTCGTCATATGCTGGAACACCAGTCTCTCGTGAACACGCATACGGCAGTTAGCGGAAGTTAGAGATAACAGTTTGTAACATGTTAAATATGTATATTTTTCATTCACAAACGCATGGCATCGCCTCAGAAGGCCTTTATTAACCCCCGGAGCAGTGTGGAGCACTTTTTTGATGGGGAGATGCAGTTTTATGGATTTCAAAACATTCGGCCATTCACTGCCATTATAAAGCTTGGAAGAGCCAGGACATGTTTTTATATAGCTCTGATTGTATTTGTCTGAAAAAAGAATGTCATATACAGATGACTTGAGCAAATCATGGGGCAATTTTAATTTTTGGGTGAACTATCCCTTTAAGCATTATTAATAATAACCCATGTATTCAAGAGGCGAAATGGCAAATTTTGGGGCTTTCCAGGTTCATTTAAACTGTTACACCCACATTTGAGGGGAAGCCCTATACTTTCTCAAGCAAGAGAAAATAGGAAATCAACATGTTTAAATAGTGTCTAAATTCAAGAAATTCAATATGCAAGAAGTAGACGGTGGAAATCCCAGCTCCGGGAACAGGTCCAACAAAATGAGACCAACATTGCCTGAAGACTTTCAAATGCTGCAGACAGGATAGTAAGACTTTGCATGAAGAAGAAATGCAAAGTTGGAAGCACCTGCTTAATAATCAAATGTCCACAAGTGACCATGTGTACATTTTCAAGATTAAAATGTCTATGAAATTCTCTAGCTTGTTTTATTTGTGGTACAGCAGCTTGTGATTAAAGTCACATAAATTGTCTGTTCTGCTTTCTTTAATCACAAGCTGCTGTACCACAAATAAAACAAGCTAGAGAATTTCATAGACATTTTAATCTTGAAAATGTACAACAGACAATTTATGTGACTTTATGTGAAAACTTACACTATAAACAAAACGCATAAGGATATTCAACAGCATCTCCATGCTTCTGTCAGCTGCAAAGTGCCTAATAATGGTGCAAACTTCCTTTAAATGTTTGCAGAGTCTGACCCTTGGCTGTGCTAAATGGAAATGTAAAACAGGAACTATAAGTTTTACTTTCAATATTATAACTTATAGCTAAACTTATCAGCTCATTAAAGGGATGGTTCATCCAAAAACGAAAAATGTGTCATTTACTCACTCTCAAGTTGTTCCAAACCCATATGAATTTCTTCTGCTTAGCACACAAGAGGATATTTTGAAGAATATGGGTAAAAAAAACAGTTGATGGGCCCCAGTGACTTCCATAGTAAGGGGAAAACAGAGCAGAGCAACAGAGCAGAAGTCGTTGGGCCGAGTCAGCACAGAACATTCTTCGACAACCTACCACCGGTCTCACGTCGTTTCGGTGAGTACTCGGTTTCCAACCTCACATGTTTCCTGGGTCAGGAGAGCCTTCAGAAGTTCCAGCTGTGGACCACTGGTTCAGAGAGAGTGAGAGGGTCTGGGACTCAACTCATGTCTATCTGCAGAGAGCAGTCAGGAGGCACAAGAGCCAGGGCAACACCAGAAGGACAGATACCCCAGTTTACAAGAGTGTAATGGCGCTTTTCCATTACCAGTACCAGCTCGACTCACCTCGCTTTTTGCTCCGTTTTCCATTGCAGACAGTACCGCCACAAAGCGAAGTCTTTCATTCCTCATTGCCCTATCAAGCTCTCACTGGATCCTCTCTTCGGCAACCAAACAAAGGAAAGTCTGCACCTCGTCGTTTGACCACGGCGTATTCTTCCTAGCTGCCATAATAATATTAGTAAGTTTACTAACTATCTCTGGGCAAACTATTTAAAAATGGCGGGGTTATTCTGGATACTCCATCTGGCGCGTACAATGATGACGCAGTGAATAGTGATGATTCTCTCTGACTTATCAGCAGTCGGCATTGTTTTCGCGTCACGTTTTAGTGTCGGCTCAGCTCGCCTTAGCCCGCTCAGAACCTTGCCTGAGGTGATACAAAAAAAGTACCCGAAAGCAGGTACAGGTACAACTTTTACACAGTGGAAAACCAAACAAAGGCGAGCCAAGTCGAGTCGGTACTGTGTAGTGGCAAAAGAGAACCCTGTGATGGACTAGCCATCTGTCCAGGGTGCTTTCTCCTGCCTCTGGCCTAAGAACTTGGGATAGGCTCCAGCCCTATGACCCTAGAGGGTTGTATAAGGATAAATGAATGACATGAATAAAGTGGGATTAAGAACTCAGCACGACACAGGAAGCACATTAAAAATGATCTGGCAGCAAAAGAAGCAAATTGCAAAAATAAAAGAGGTGATGAATATTAGTACCGTAAAACATCAAATAATAGCCCGGGCTTTTATTTTCCCAAATCGTCGAACTACACCGGCTTGCATTTGAGACAGCTGTTTAGTGTTGAGACGCTGTCCTTTGAGTGTAGGCCTAGACTAGAGTCTAGATAGCGCTCGTGCTGTTTGAAGATGTGAAAGTGCGCGCGCACGTGAGTGGCCGTTGTGCTCTCTCTGCTCGTTATGCACCCTGTCAAGCGCAACAGTCATTCTATTCTATCTTCACTCAACGATCAAAAAAGACTTGGTGGCCGCCAAAAAGCGAGCAATCTGACGGGTTTTAGAAGATAAAGTACAACCCGAAACTAAAAAACAGACCCGACCTCTATTTGAGACCGGCTTTTTCGTTTTACCCAAACCTGCAGCCACACTAGGCATGTAAAAGAGACAGGCGTCTATTTGGGACTCAGCTATTATTTAAAGTTTTACTGTAATTTAAATAAAGTGCAAAAAACTTTAACAGAAATTTGATGTCAAAATTATTGAGATCAGAGTCTGCTTTAGTTGGGGCCATGACCCTTGAGTGTTAACATTATTTTTTCTCTGGCTGCTTTAACTGCTTTTGATACACATTTGCTATGGAAATAAATGTAGGAGAAAATATCAGATGATCTTGGTTATTTATTGTTGATGTTAAAGTCATCATATGGTAAGCTGACTCACTTATATGACAGTCAAATCTTTGAATAATTTAGCTGAGGTATATACTGTAGATGGACATTAGTTTTATACAAAGTCTATGATTAATGTCATAATTTTCACATGACCCTTGAAATATAGTGGCATCAGTTTTATAACCATGTGAAGTTTAAATTAAAATATATATTATAAAGAAAATGTTTTGAGATGGTTTATTTGTTAGGAGTATAGAGACTTCAATAATCAACATGAATCTCAACAATGGTGATAATCAACAAAGCCTTTTTGTGACTTCATGATAATTCAGAGTTGATCAGAATTGCTTTCATTGTCACCATTGTTGCGATTCATATCATACACTGATTCAATTCTTGATGTCTGAGTGACTCTATATGATCCTGTCAAAATATTTTCTGCATAATGACATAAAATCTTAGTATCATCACTGCAGGATTTTATTGGGTTGCAAAATTAACAACTAATATTTAGCGTCTTAATCAGATTTAGGTGACATCCATAAAGCAGGCAACTGCATGAAGACTATTATCAGTAACAAGTGACTGACCATTTAATCTGAGTTTCTCTCAGATTCCTACATTATCAAATATGTATCAGAAACACATAGTTAAAGTAGTCAGAGGAAAAGTAATGTTAAACTAAAGGGTCAAGAGCCCAACTAAAGCAAACACTGACCTCCATCATGGTGACTTTATTATTTCCAATAATATATCAAGTTCTAAACCTGTTAATTCTCAATAAGAATGTTAGTAGAATGTTAGTAGAGAAATAAAGTCTGGATTGTAATAAGTGAGGATGCGGAGATCTTGAGAGATCTGTTAGTGTTTAATGTTCTGTTGGGATTTAAAGTGATTCTGTATGGTGTGTTTTGTGCGTCACCATTGTGTTCAAGAGTATACCTGTGCTTCAGTCCAGCATGAGCAGAGAAACGCTGATGAAATGCTGTGTGTTGCTTTATTTAACAGACAGTAACTATATATAGTTGTGATGCAGTGACGTTTAGTCACATCAAATAATGCATGTTGTTTAACATTTAACAGAGATTTTTTGAGATTTTTTTCTACAGCACTTTGACTGTAAAAAACAGGACATGTTTAACTTTACGGTAAATATCCGTTTTCAAAAAACAACATCTTTCCGTAAATCAATTTAAGTGTTTTTTACTGTAATTTGATGGTGAGTGGTCGACAACTTTGCTGCCAGACGTTTACTGTTATTTTGCGTGGTTTTTTTGTGTTTGTTTGTTTTTTTGTTTTTTACAGTTTGCCAGAGGAGTTTAATCTGCTAAATACTGCATCATAACTTTACTTCATGGGATCCCTTTTACGGTAATTAGCATTCTGATGTTCATCATATATCATTTGTTTTAAATCTGCTGCCTTTTATGAGATCTTTAGAAAAACCTTGGAAAATAATATTCATCCTGATTAGGCAGTACTTTTCAAAGTTCTTGGAGCTTGCATTTACACATGTAAGTGCAAATGAAACATTGCCATTTACATTGCATGGCTCTCTATAATACTTTTTTTTTTCTCATGGTCAGAGGAGATGTTTAGCGGTCAAATATTTCTTCTTAGTGGCCACTGTGACTGTCCAGGACTGCATTTCTCAAAACGTTATGGCAGCAATTATCAACTTAGCTCACAATGCTTTTGAAAGCTCCAGGAAACCTCTATAACTTCATATTATAAACAATTATATTTTCAGCTAAAAGCCATTATTTAAGTTAATTTATTTATTTGTGAACAGGTGTATAATAATGTACAGTGAGCGAGGCCAAGTCTCCTGTTTATTTCAAAATAAATCAATGACTGAGATCTATCCCACACTTAATGTTCAGATCAGTTTTTTTTTTTGTTTTTTTTTTTTTTGGCTATTTTCATCTAAATTGCTAAATAACTAGACTATCTTCATTTGGGCAGTCCATTTTGCAAATTAACTACATTTATATTTTCATTATCTCTTTTATTAAATAGATAAACAGAATAATGAGGAAAAAAATATCCTAGATACTCTGATTCTGTCAAGTTAAAAAAAAAAAAAACATTAATGTAGGCTAACGACATGACATGGGGAACATGGCATTCATGGAAATGTTTTAGACTGAGTCATGGGCTAAACTCACCTGGCACGTAAAGCTATGGATTATTGTTTAAACTATTTCGAACTTACGTCGGTTATGTTCCACGTCGGTTATGTTCTTCATTAAAAAATCAACAACGATAAAGATTTGCAAAACACAGATGACCGTCGACAAACAGCTCTATCAAGTGTTGCAGGCAGTGCAAACTCATCTCGACTCTAATCTGCGTTCGATTGAGACTTCCTGTGTGGCAGAACTGAGAGCAGGCGAGCGCGCAATCAGCACTGCCTACAGACTAGTTTACGGTAACACTCTCGAAAATCGCCGCCTGTACCGACAAAAGTGCTCGTTTGGACTTAATCGGGAATGAAACGCTTTATTCTAACTATAATGTTGTTGGATAGACGTTGAGTGCGAGAACTAAACCGCAAAGAGATCCTCGGTGCGGGTCAAGCACATCTCACCCGACCAACTGAAAAAGGAGGAGAGGCCAAAAAAGACAACTGCAACTGGAGGAGGAAAAGTGTCTACAATCCTCACGGATTGCCACAACGTCGAAGATTATCGTGACATGATGGCCACGGAGGAACTCTACGAGGTGAATGTCGGCGATTTTTACCGTTCGTGTCCGTTTAGACGCAGTTAATCGATTACATTTGTGTGTGTGTGTGTGTGTTTGTGTGTAGTTGCACATAGACGACGCGTCCCAAGGCTCGTGTGGACTGCACTAGCAAACAGTCTTAACAATTGACTTACCCACTTCAATACTAGTTAAAGCTACACCGGTAATGTTGCATGCTAGCAAACTAAACTACTAGTGTGGAGCCAGTGTCGTCTTTGTTGTTAGTTTGTGGAGTTTAGTGTGGAGAGATGCTGGTGGAGGCAGTGGATGAGGCGGCGGGGAGGGAAGGAAGGGCACTTTGGAGAGTGATACTTCATCAAGCTAGCTGCTAACCATGAGGTCTGTGTGGTTTGATGGACACAACAGGGACAGCTGAAAGTGAACTCGGTCATTTATGGTGTGTTCAGCTCTGCGGGAACTTAGTTTCGACTTCTGTCCGGCAGGACCTGTGAATTTAAATTCGCTTGTAGAGTTTTCAACCTGCCTGTCTCTTAGCTATCCAACAGGGTTGTGTTTTATGATCGCCTTTGCTTGGTTTCATTTTACACTTAGATCATTCCAATTTTTGGCGATATTATTATTGTAAATAGAATATGGCGTATCATTTCGCATTTAGAAAGTCTTGTGTCACTTGTTTGATGGACTGACATTCTGACTGTATTATCAACTATAACGTTAGATCTGTTATCAGGGTTTAAACTGGTGATTGTTTTTAAATTATCAATACATATTGCATGTTTATGCTGCATGAATTTACATCAATGCTTGAATTGCATACAGTTGCACTGTGTTAACCCCATCTTTTGAGAATTGGCCCAATGAATATAATGACTCACATTATATGTTTAGAATTGATGTACTTATTGAGATAAATTCATTAATAATATGATCAAAAACTTTGCGAATGTTTGAAGAAGATACAAAGAAGTGATGGAGAGAACAGATTCATTCAAACATGTTTGACCAGTTTATAAAGACAAGTATGAATAATGCCCCCATTTTCAAACACCTAGATAATACTCTCCATTCAGATGATGACAATACCAGAACTGTTAGTCATGATCATGATATAAGTCTTTTTGAACTTTAGGTGCTTTTTGTTGTGTTGGGTCAGTAGCATACCTGTAAAATTTCAAAGGCTAGTTTATTTTTTTACTTATTTGTTGCACCCAAAATGTTGACTCCAGGTCCACTGTATCATAAAACTAAAGAGATGGTGCTGGACTTTATTTATTCAAAATCTGTTCAGTCTACTCTTCAGTTTATATAGTTTATATAGCCCATTTAATATTCTAAGCATGTAATTGGTTTAATTACATTTTTTATATATTTAAAGGATTAGTTCACTTTTGAAAAAACTTTTGCTGATAATTTACTCACCCCCATCTCATCCAAGATGTCCATGTCTTTCTTTCCTCAGTCGAAAAGAAATTTAGGTTTTTGATGAAAACATTCCAGGATTTTTCTCCATATAATGGACTTCAATGGGAACCGGATGGTTCAAGGTACTAAAGACAGTTAATAACTGTTTCAGATGCAGCTTCAAATGTCTTTAAACGATATCAGATGATGAATAAGGGTCTTATCATGCGAAACGATCGGTTATTTCAAAGCTTATTCCAAAAATGTAACTTTTCTAAGGACAAATGCTAGCCTAGCTCTATTCTGTGAGGCGCTTTTGTAACGTCACGTAATACGTAATTACGTTCAAAAGGTCACGGGCGACGTAGCCGGAAGTACAGAATCAAAATCGTCCGACATCGTTGTTTTACCTTTTAATTCCTTTTTTGTAAACGGCGTTTGAGTTAGTTTTCACGTTCAACCTATGCGTTCAACTTGTAAACACTCTGACTCTGTACTTCTGGCTACGTCGCCCGTGACCTTTTGAACGTAATTACGTACTACGTGACGTTGCAAACGCGCCTCACAGAATGGAGAAACCTGGCTAGCATTTGTCCTTAGAAAAGTTACATTTTTGGAATTAGCATTGAAATAACCGATCGTTTCGCATGATAAGACCCTTATTCATCGTCTGGTGTCGTTTAAAGACATTTGAAGCTGCATCTGAAACTGTTATTAACACTATATTTTGGACCTGAACCATCCGGTTTCCATTGAAGTCCATTATATGGAGAAAAATCCTGGAATGTTTTCATAAAAAACCTAAATTTCTTTTCGACTGAGGAAAGAAAGACATGGACATCTTGAATGACATGGGGGTGAGTAAATTATCAGCAAAAGTTTTTTCAAAAGTGAACTCATCCTTTAAAGTATGTATTTTACACATGTAATTAAATACATTTTAAGTGTTATTAAGATTAATTAATAAGAAAAAAAGTAGATCGGATCATGAGCTGCCAAAAGATTCCCATACTGTACAATAATTTATTGCTTGTCTTTGTCGACTAATACAAAAGGTAGAGAACTCGCATACCAGTATTAAATCGCAATATTGGTTAAAAAAAAAATCGCCCTATAGGTTGGTGTACTGATAAGTCAGTTTCTACAGCCCCTTTTTGTTGCAATTTTGTAGCGACGTGCTACATCGTTCTTTACCGTTGTTTTGACCCTGGTTTAGAAATGCGGGGGTCTGCGAGCGAACTGCAGTGAATAACCTCGCCTTATAGTGTTTATCACCCACTCTGACATGCCCGGTAACATTTCTCAAGCTTTTAAATGCAAAGCTAGAGGGAAAATTATACCCAGGCTTCGGTTGCTGTGTGTGTGTTACACTAAGCATGTGCTCTCTGCACACAGAGCACACTCTGAGTGAGTGAGTGTGTGTGGTGGTGGAAACAGTGTTTGTGTAGGGGTGAGCACTGAATAGTGGGCACATTTACTACATTTCAAACACAGGCGTCATGAGCCGGCTTTATTGATGTGGGTCGCGGCAGAGACACATTTAGTGTTTATTGGAAAAAACACTAAGTGAGTGTGTATCACAGGGTAGTGTTTATGAGTAGGGGTGAGCGCTGTACCGTGGGCACAATTCCTACATTTAAAACACACGCGGCGTGAGCCGGTTTTGAACCTGGGCTCTGGCCGCTGTATTGCTCCGTTCAAGTCCTCCTGGGAAGTTTGTACATATGAGGTGGGAAGTCGTGTTTACGACGTGAGGTGCGTTCAAGTCAGTTTCGTCGGAGCAAAATGGCGGTGTACCTTGCTACCTTCTTTTAATAAATTACACGAAAATACAGCAAGGTTTGTTAACTCTGCTAATAAAAAAAATGAAGAACAAAGAATGTGCATTAGATGCGTTTTTCTTTTTATGTTTTTTATTAGCTAATGAAGCTAATGTAAACTCTATCAATATGTATAATTTTTATATTACAATGATATAATATTTTGTGCAGAGAGCTTGCTTTATAAATGAAAAAGCCTTACAATGTCAATGAGTAAACATTGAAATTCAATTAAAATTTACCGTCAACAGACGTTGAATGAACGTTTCTCACTGACACGCCCCCAACTCATACAGATCGGGGCTTAAAGAAAATCCCGAGCTCCCCCCTCGTATTTACGACATTGTGGTGGCGTTCAAGTGCGTTCAACTCGTAATTACGATCTATACGAGATGACTTGAACGCAGCATATGTTTGTGACACAGTATGCAAAGCGCATGCTCTTTACACACAAAACACATTTCGTGTGTACTGAGCGCGTGTCAGAGGGCTAAAGGCCAATTTATACTTCTGCGTCGAGGGTACGCCGTAGTATACGGCGTTGGCTTCGCACGTAGGCGACGCCGTTGTGAGCATTTATACTTCTGCGTTCAGGTCTTGGTTGCTCTGCAGTACTGCTCCGAAACGCTAGGAGGCGGCGGAGGGTTTTAATGTTCCACTGTGTTTAGATTCCTCGCGGCTAGGTTACTACAAGCAATAGCGACTGAAAGAGAGTGGATCATGTTGGAGTTGGAGCTTATTGGGGTGGAAAAACAGTTCATTTTAGTGAAATTACTAAAACTGAAAGGCAGAAATGAGAGAAGACGTCGGAGAAGATGGTACGTGTGTAAATGCGTGAGAAGGTACGTGCGGAAATGCGTATGAGGAAATACGATGCTACCAAGACGACCAATCACCGATCTTGCGGTCCGCGTCGTCGCGACGTGTAGTTACATTTTTGAAGAGGTGCGCGTCAGGCAACGCGGAAGGGTACGCGGTATGGGACGCGTCTGTGCGTATGGTACGCCGTACCTACTGCGCGCACCCTACGCAGAAGTATAAATTGGCCTTAACAGTGTTTATGAGTAGGGGTGAGCACTGTATACAGTGGGCACAATTTCCTACATTTAAAACACACACCGCGTGAGCCGGTTTTATTGATGTGGGCCATAAGTGAGTGTATCACTGAACGGGCCGTGCTTATGTGTAGGGGTGGGCACTGGGAAGTGTGCACAATTCCTACATTTAAAGCACCTTCGGCGTGAGCCGGACAAACAGACATAATGCTCTGTGTACAGGCTAGCGGGTCGGGTGACAAGCTTTTTGACAGTAAAATACACTTCTCCTGCTGCCTCTGTTGAGGGACCAAGGCGCACTGTCTTTTATGGCAGTCCAGCCGCAAATTGGTGTCTCACCGTGGATTCAAACTCGGGTCTCTCACACCAAAGGCATGTGTCTTATCTACTGCGCCATCACCACCCCTTTTTACAAAGGCTGTGTTTAAATTACCGTCATGTTAATGTTACATTTTAAAATGAATATATTTTTAAAAGGTCGAAATCACAAAATCATTTCATTTAGCTAAGATTTGGCATGTCACTCGCGGCGGGTTCAGAGAAATGTCCACTCGGAAGATGAGCGAGAGAGTGTTTTATAGCCAAGCCAACACAAATCATTTCTGTTTTCAATGTCATGTCAAAACTAGCAACAATTTAGCTTGCTTATAGGTTTGTTATACTACCAGTTATGAGGGAAAATCCAATCATAAAAAAGAGACATTAAGAAGGAAAGTTGAACAGTCACATGAAAAATTTCTATCAACATCCTAACGAAGAGAATATGCTTAAATAATGTATAGTTGTTTAGTACACGTCATCCTCGGTGATGCGTGTTGCAGTAGTGTCGTCATATCTGACTGTAACATGACATTTACGCATTTGTTTTTTAGCATTTTTGGAAGGAGTAAAATTTGCATATGTGTGTGATTTCAACAACCCGTTTCTACTCCAAATTGAAGGTCACTATAGCAAATGATTTTTAATCCAAAATCATCTGGCTTTTGGTAATGCTTAATTATAATAATATTTTTGTATGATATAGATATTATTTATGTTATTACAATTGAACACAGATGTAAAAAAGTTTTTACAATTATTATTACGGAGTTTAAATTAATAAATATATAAATGTAATATAAACACGCTTTAGAATCAATAGATAAAGCTATAAAATGCCTACATGTGAACTTAAATGTTCAATTATCTCTATACCTTTATCAACTGTATAAACTAACTTCTCAATTTTAAATTGCACTGCAATACTTTTTCTGTCCTTTCATAGACTGCTATTTTCTTCTTGCTATGTAAATTTGTTTAAATTCTTAATATTTTTCGGTCTTGAATCGATCTGCTTCTCTCGAGAAATGAATCGCAGTTTCACTCTTTCTAAGCATGTGATTGGCTGTTTGCTATTGATGTTACACCTAAACGAAAGTTGATGGTCAGCATCATGGTACCAACAAAGCCTGGTTAGATTGGTTTGGTTTTGTCAACTCAAAATGCCTCTAGTCGAATGGGACTAGAGGTCGATCCTGACGCACTGAGGTGTATGCCAGAGAAATGGCATCAACTATCCATTTGGATATCTTCTGCTTTGTGACGGGTGCCCCCTCAGACCGGCCACCAAAGCAGATGAAGAGCTGTTCTGATTTTCTAAAAGATGCAGAGCGCTCCAGGTAAATTCTTAGTGCTCTGACAGGACAGAGAAGATTAGCCTCCCCATCCTCTGAGGAAGGGGGAAAGTCCAATAAAGTGATAACCTGTGCTCTAACAGAGTAGAAAGCACTTTAGGCACATAACCATGTCTGGGTTCTGAGAACGACCTTCGGGTCGCCAAAACCAAACTCCAAACAAGAGGGGCTCACCGAGAGCGCCTCCAAATCTCCAACTCGCTTGACAGATGCCAATGCCAGCAGCAGAGCAGTCTTTAGCGAGAGTATTTTGAGATCAACCAACTGAAGTGGTTCAAACGGTGGGCCCTTCAGGGCCCCAAGGACCGTGTAGAGGTCCCAAGATGGAACAGATGGAGGTCTGGAGGGGATAAGCCTCCTGTCTCCTTTCAGAAACCGTACCACCAAGTAATTTTTTCCCAGTGACCGGCCAGCCACCGGAGCATGATAAGCTGCGATGGCTGCCACATACATGCTCAGGACCTTCTCAGGAAGGATTCATGCCGAAAAAGAGAGGTATGTGAGCCCATAAATTTAAGGTTTTTCAGCTTTGTATTCTGTTTTGCGATCTGGTCACCCGATTATCAGCAAATTTAATAATATTCCATTAGTTATTCCTCTGGACATGGGATCTGTTATTTATTTTATTTTTTTTCCAAATCTTCACTCACTTCTCACCCATTTTGTTGAGTATTCTAAACGTTTCTTCCTTTGGTTCGATTTTAGTTAGGCCTATTATATTTGCATTTTCACACACTCAAGTGATTTTAGTTTCACTTTTTCTGACAGCGCAAATTCTAACATAGCCTATATATCTTACAAATTGAGTTCGCTTTCAAGTTGTCTTGGAAAAACTGTTTACGTCTTGGTTAGAATAGTAAGCACACTCAGATATGTCTTAAATGAATGTAAACAGTCAAGTAGTGTTGTTTTGGTGGCCTGTTTTAATTTTAGTTTTAGTCTAGTCTTTGTATCAAGCTGTCATTTTAGTTTTTATTAGTTTTAGTCACGTTCTCGTTTTAGTCTAGTCTAGTTTTAGTCGACGAAAACTGATGACATTTTAGTCTAGTTTTAGTCGACGAAAATTGTATTTTAGTCTCTTTTCAGTAATGCAATTCTATTTACCCAGTCAATATAGTATATGTACCTAGTAGTATACTAGACAAAACCAACATTTTCTTTTAGCCAAACCCATTTCAAACAATCTTATCTTCTTATAGTTATCTTATTATATCATTGTTACCTTACAGATTCAAGAATACATCCATTCCAGACACGGAAGACGCTTTGATTTGAATTTACAACATATTTACTTTACCAACCAAACAAAATATCTTTTAAGTAGCCTACATGCATGATGAAATGAAAGTTTTTCCAAATGTCATTTCTTCTTTTTCTCCCAAAGAAGAATCCTTTCCTCTATGTCAGACTTAACTTTGTTTGTTGTGCTAACGCCTGTTTCACACATTTGTGTTTGTTTGTGGTGCGTATTTTTCCCGCACCCATGTTAATAGGTTAGAGCCTATGGTGGTTAGAGCGCTCACACCGCACACGGATGCGGTCCAGCAATGTGCTCCAGGAGCGGTGCGTGCATGACAGCAGAGCAGAGATCTTCACAGTAGCTTGGTTGGACAGTTTTTATTTGAAAGTAGTCCTTTTTTCCCTAAACATAGCACATACGTACCGAAACCGTGACCCTAAAACCGTGAAACAAACCAAACTGTGAGTAATTTTAACCATTACACCACGCTACCTACCATTTTAACATGCTTCTCCCCACCTGTCTGCCAAAGCCACTGTAAGAGGAAAACACTAGCCTACTTAAAGCTTGACTGGGAAATTGAGTGCTCACTCCAATTTTCTTAAAGAAAAACATTAACTCAAACCTATTTACACCTTGCAAAAAACATAAGTACCAAATGTATAAGTGGTTAAGATATAGCGTATGCACATTTTAGCATCTGCCTGCCAATTTAACACACTCCTATGGGCTTTCTTCATCATACATCTCTCTGCCTGCCATTGCTGCTGGGTGAGAAAAATTATAGGTTTAGCACAGCTTTTAAAATCAAAAATACCTTGCAAAAAACATTTGAAAAAAAAAAAAAAACATTAGGTGTATACATATTTTAATGACTAGTACATACCAATGGGCGTTATGCACAACTTACTTCCGTATTTTGTTAAACTGGTTGGATTACATCCGATACAAGTATTTTGTATGGGTTTCATTAGATATTTTTAGATATTTAAAAAATGGCAGCAGTAAAAAGAAATAGTGGGGTTTGCTTGAAAGTCCATAGATATCGCTGTCAGTTCATACTGCCGGTTACACCTTCTCTAAGGAGTGGATGCAAAGAGACATTTTTTCCTGTATGTTCATGTGAAATTCAACGTAAAGCCTATTTAACGTACTCCTAGGTTACTCCTTTCATCTTCACGATGAGTTTGTCAGAGACGCTGTGTAACAAATTCTCAAAGACCAAATATTTACCAATTATTGACCAAAATACCAAATATTGACCAAATATTTTAACACAAATAAGCATGACAAAAATTGTGACTATCATGTCCAGTTTTGCTGCTGTTAAATAAGGCGAAAGTGAAGCAGGATTGGCTAGTAATAGTAACGTTACATTGTTAGTGTAGTTGACTGACTGTCCTTTAAACTTTTAACTTTATCATCTCTCCTTGGCCTGTTATATTGAAAATGTATGTTTTAACAATTTGCAGTATGACGTTTTCCATTGCTAAATTATAGCTCATCATAGACTAGCTAACCACAAAGCTAGCTAATGCCACCATCATCAGTCTGTTCTGTTGTGACAATAAAAGAAACAAGTTTCTTTTAAAATGCACAATCATATTATTTTAGTTAACTCATAAATAACTAATGTTAGGGAAATCTGTTAATGTTTTGTTGCCCGTTTCTAAAAAATATATATATATATCGGCCGATATATCGGAATTAGGGATGCGCGGTATACCGGTATTGCAAAAATACCGGTATATAATAAATTTAAAACGGTACAATATCATCATTTTGTTAAATTCGGTATTTGATGAGCTGCTTTTCCGAAGTTCTCCACTAGGCGGCAGTGCGCTACCGAAACTGACGCAAGTCACGCGAAACTGGCAAACGAAGGAACACGGTGGAAATAAAGCTCATTCGGGTTTTTACACGCCCCGAAATTATTAAATAGAGAGAGCAGTATTAGTGAAATAAGGCATTACTTTGCCTACTAAAGTAATGAGAATAGTGTAGACACAGACCTCAATGAACCACTCTGCAAACTTTGCTTTCAATAATGTGTTGCCATGGAAGGCAACACATCAAATCTGCCGAAGCGCTCGTCAATTGCTCATCCTGACTTGTTCAAGAGATCGACTGGTGAGTTCATCATTCAACTGATTTAATTTAGACTTTTATTGAACACTGAACAGCGCACATACTTAAGAGCTTATCAATTAAATATGATATGGTAAACACGAAAGCTCAAATCTTCTTGCATGACACGCTATACCAATTCAGTTTACGTCTCATGATCTCATTTTTGCAATTTATTTCAAACAAATATATTCATTTAATTTAAATTAATAAAGCATAAAAGTGATAAATGAATGGCATTACTGAGGCTGTGGCGAAGAGAGAGAGAGAGAGAGAGAGAGGGTAGTAATATAAATATTAATAATATTAGCCTACAATTAAGCTACATTTGTCAACATTCATTAAGGAACCTGGCCTAACAATATAGCATTGATTAATCTGAATCAATCAGTAATAAAATGACCTAAAAATGTAATATCCTAATATATGTTTAGCATCATAACATTACTTTTTGCAATGCATTATATGCATAATATGAGCCCAAACACAAACAGTAACCAAACCAAGATGAATAAATGCAATAAATGTTGATAATTCTCTGTTGATGCATGACAGCTAATGGTTTACGTCATTTCATTATTCTATTATGTTAATCTATTATATTAACCTATTTTAATTGTGTAATATCAGTGGTTTTCCCAAATCAAAATTTTACCTACACATAATTTTATTTTTAAAATTTTTTAAAAGTTTTTTTTTTTTTGGGATACTTTTCTTTGCACATATGGTAGTTGAGAGTTTCAAGCAGTGTTTAATAAAATTGTTTCAATTCACTTAAATTTAGACTCTTTTTTTCCGACTGTGGTATCGATTTAGTATCGATACCGAGGTATTAGGTTCTGGTATCGTACCGAAGCCAAAATTGTGGTATCGAGCCATCCCTAATCGGAATATCGGACAAATATTTGTATCGTATCGGCCTTCAAAATCCTTTATCGGTCGGGCTCTAATTTCTTTCATAACAAGCTAACAGTTTTCCATGAGAACTCGTTTGTCTTTTAATCTTGCCAGTACTTTATTATTTAACATAAATGTATATCTGCGTGTCCCTCTGTAGGTGGAGAGAGTAGTTGGCAAGCGTAAGAACAAAAAGGGCAAGACTGAGTACCTGGTCCGTTGGAGAGGCTATGGCTTTGAGGGAGACACCTGGGAGCCGGAGAGTCACCTGTCCAGCTGCGTCGAGTTCATCCATGAGTTTAATCGGCAACACAGCGAGAAGCAGAAAGACGGAACTTTACTCCGTTCCACGCGGAGCTCTCCCAGCACTAACACTAACATCAATGCCCGCAAACAGATCAACAGGCCTCAGCAGCCGTCAGCGAATCCTACCACAGCGAAGACTTCTCCACAGACCTCAAGCACACCCTCTACAAAACGGCTTCAGCCAGCACAACACTCGCCAAACGACAGCGACGCACAGCAGCAGAAGAACAAGCGTTCGGCTGGCGTGAGTAGCGCGGGCAGCGGCACTTCCGTCACGGGTACAGTCGCTGACACGGTCCCTACGGCAGCGCCAACAGCTGCACCCACTATGAGCGCACTGCGCCGTAGTATGGACCTAACAAAATCTGGCATCAAAATCCTAGTGCCAAAGAGCCCGATGAACAGCCGCACTGATACCGAGGAGTCTCCCAGCGAGGCAGCACACAGTCTGGAGCAGGAAGGCCAAGAGCCTGATGCTGTGCCCCCTGAAGTGGCCTTGCTGGAGAAACCCACCGGAGCTGTGCGTGTACCAGGAGAGGAGCGAGCTCGTATGGGCACGAGGCCCAGGACACAAACGGCCCTTCCGCCACCACAGATTCCCATTACCCCAGCTGCTGTCCGCACATTAAACGGGAAAGGTACAGTCGACTTAACTTACATTGAGAACATTACATTATATGACGTTTAAGAGAGGTGGCTTTAGTTGAGTTTTAGTGTGTTTAAATCGTGTTCGTATAATTTGATTTGTATTATGTGTTTCCAGTCATGGAGCAACAATAGAAATGGTAAAAATCAAGCACTTGATAAATGAAAACAAATTCAATTGATTTTTGAGGGTACCTCCTAGAGTGAAATCATATACTCATTTATTTCTGATCTGATGCTGATCTTGTGACGAATATTATGACGAGATATAATATTGTTTGGATGGTATTGATTTTACTCGCATTTTGGGATCTTTGTATAACAGTCTTAAAAGCTCAAATTAATTTATTTGATCAAATCAGCATAGAGTAAAAATGTTGTTAAATATTATTAAAAATGTGCCAAATAAATGTATTTGAATATATTTTAAAGTGTATTTTATTACTGTGATGACAAATCTGAATTTTCAGCATCAATACTCCAGTCTTCGGTGTCAAGTGATCCTTCAGAAACCATTCTGATATGTTGATTTGGTGCCCAAGAAACATTGAAGACAGTTGTGCTGCTTAATATTTTTTTGTGGAAATTGTGATCATTTTTTTCCAGGATTCTTTTATGTTCAAAGTTCAAAAGAATAGGTTTGATATTAAATAGAAATCTTTTGAAACATTACAAATGTTTTTACCGTTGAATAGAAAATTCCTTTACTTGCTGAATAGATGTAACAATAAAAAAAATATATTATTATATATTATTATATATATTTTATACTAGGGCTGTGCAAAAGTTAATTGCGATTAATCGCATCCAAAATAAAAGTCTGTGTTTACATAGTATATTTGTGTGTGCTGTATATAATTATTTTGTATATATAAATACACACACATGCATGTCTATGTTTAAGAAAATGTGTTATTCCTATATAAAATATTTATATTTATATAATATAGATTATGTATTTATATATATATGCAGAATTTAAGCGCAAATAATTCTTAAATATATACATGCATGCATAGGTATTTATATATACAAAATAATTATATACAGCACACTCAAATATATTATGTAAAACAGACTTTTATTTTGGATGCGATTAATCGCAATTAACTTTTGCACAGCCCTATTTTATACATATATCTCTCTTACTGATCTCAAACTTTAGAATGTAGTGTAGATTCAGAAATATTAAATTGATAATATACAGTTGTATTTTAAAAAAAATGTTATTTATATGATTTATTTATATAATTTTTATTTATACATTTTTGCTTTTGTTGTCGTTTCATAGGAGTGACAACCTTAATGGAAGCCTCTTCGGCAAACGGAACGGCCATTACACAGAGTGGTGCGGCAGGAGGGATGGGCAGTTCAGGGTTGACAGCCAAAAGGCGCTTTGGGGACAGTGCGACTTTCGATAAACGCCTGCGCTACAGTGTTCGTCAAACTGAGAGTGCTTACCGCTACAGGGACATTGTAGTTAAGAAACAAGATGGCTTTACACATATTCTATTTTCTACAAAGACCTCAGAGAACAACTCACTGAATCCTGATGTGAGTCCAAATATATTGCATTGTATATTAAAGTTGCATGTAAGAAATAACCCATGCTAATTTGACTCTTCCTAAGGATTCTAACATTTAACTCATTGCTTTTTATCATCTGATACCTCATCCTCATCCTATAACAGTAGAAATAATAAAGTATCTAACACCACAGAAAACGTATAGAGAACTTTTCAGATTGTCTAGCAAAAGGGTGAATATAATGGAAGTAATATATATATATATAAATAAAGCTTTACTCGAATGGTTTTCAGGTAATGAAGGAGGTTCAGAGTGCCATGGCCACAGCTGCAGCTGATGACAGTAAACTTGTTCTACTGAGCGCCGTGGGAAACGTCTTCTGCTTTGGCCTCGACTTCATCTACTTTATTAGGCGGCTCACAGATGATAGGAAAAAAGAAAGTATCAAAATGGCAGAGACAATCAGGTAAAAATTATGAGAATATAAATACTTGAACAGATATTTGATCATATTTTGGTGATTAGTTTTATAATAGTAGCTATAGATAAGGCAATGTGTTTTCTGTTGTCTTCAGGACTTTCGTCAACACATTCATCCAGTTCAAGAAGCCCATCATTGCCGCCGTAAATGGGCCTGCTATTGGGCTTGGAGCGTCTATCTTGCCCCTGTGTGATGTAATCTGGGCCAATGAGAAAGCTTGGTTCCAGACTCCTTACACAATCTTTGGCCAAACTCCAGACGCCTGCTCCTCTGTAACATTCCCTCTCATCATGGGAGTAGCTTCGGTCAGTACATCGTTAGTGCGGGTCTAGATGAAAGACTCATTAAGGCTTTTACGCTTTAATGTCCATTTATCAATATTCATTTCTAGGACCTGTCATTAAAGGAGAACTCCGGCGAACAATGAACCTTTGGTCTAATAAAACATCGGTACCTAGTCAACCGTTCTCTGAGATTTGTTTTCATGATAATCGAATTTAAAAAGTTTTATCTCTAAAAACTGTTTAGTGTATAATGCTAGTAATGGGGGCATTGACTAAGTAAAAAGAAATCGCTAGTTTATACCACTAACAAGGCTCAAAATAGCCCCACACTAACGCAGTAACATAATGAGGCTCCATACATGCAAACCGAAGCATTGAGAACTTTGTAAGTGTACAGACCGTTTAATAAAAAGATACTTTATGAAGACAGTTCACTTCGCGTATACAGACAGGAGCCATCTTAAAAAATAGTCTCGATAAGTCGATCCCCGAACGCCGTCAGAAGTTCGCTGAACTTCATACAGTTCAGATCACTCAGCACGACTTTCGTGGTTTGACTTATCGAGACTATTTTTTAAGATGGCTCCTGTCTGTATACGCGAAGTGAACTGTCTTCATAAAGTATCTTTTTATTAAACGGTCTGTACACTTACAAAGTTCTCAATGCTTCGGTTTGCATGTATGGAGCCTCATTATGTTACTGCGTTAGTGTGGGGCTATTTTGAGCCTTGTTAGTGGTATAAACTAGCGATTTCTTTTTACTTAGTCAATGCCCCCATTACTAGCATTATACACTAAACAGTTTTTAGAGATAAAACTTTTTAAATTCGATTATCATGAAAACAAATCTCAGAGAACGGTTGACTAGGTACCGATGTTTTATTAGACCAAAGGTTCATTGTTCGCCGGAGTTCTCCTTTAATAAGATAAGTACATTGTGAACTATCCAATGACCCCCTAATATTTTGAAATCACTTGTGTTACGATCTACTCCCAGTCTAGGGTTGGGAGAGGGTAACAAACTTAAATAAAAAAAAAAATAACATAAACGTCCCTTCAGTCCTCTGCCCCAGAAATGTGAGCCAACACTTTATACAAGTAAAATGATTTATTGTATTTAAACAAAGAAAATGGAACTTTTCAATCTTCAGGAGAAGGTCAGACCAAAACAACAAACAAAAGAGGAAGCTTACTATTGGAAGGAAAACTCATTTACCTACACAGGTAAAAGAAAATAAATAAACAACATATGCTTCCCTCCACTCCCTGACTAACCAAAAACAAGAAAAAGGTGACTCAATCTCCCTACTGCTTTCCAAAACGAACAAACAAAAAGTTGATGTACAATACCTTTTAGTTACCAAACAAAGTTATAAAGAAGAAAAAGAGAGAGAGATTGCTTTATCACACAAAGCACACCAAAAACAACCTCAATTGTACCACACAGGGACAACACACCAGTTTCACACTTAGTCATGGTGCAGGGGAGAAGTGAACTGTGTTCACTCTGCTCTCTTATACGCCGATTTCACGCAGCTGCCATTTTGAAATCAAAAGCGAGGCTCCAGTGGGAAGAATCCCGGAAGTACAGATAGACAACAATGTCTTGGACTACCAACCTGAAGCTGCTGCCGCGATTTACACTATTAGATGTTAATATCCAATATAGGATATGTATATAGTTCGTTCCTGCCTCTTTTTTCATGTTCTGAATATATATTTAAAAAATATATTTATAAATTTCACTGTATATAGTCTAAACTATGAAAGAAATGTATGTACATTTTTAGACTAATAAATTTCTACGTCAAACACAACAATAAGCCATCACATTCGCGACTCTCCTAGGATTTAAAGCGACACTTCCGGTTTCCAGTAAAATACACATCAAAAACACTTTTTACATAATACCTCCCCAGGACGTATCACTTGGCTTTATTTCATTTTGTCATTAAACACACACACACACAATGGTGTGTTTAATGGAAAATATTTGATATATTTTTAAATATCTCAAATATATGAGGGAAGAACAAAACACTAAGTTTAGTTAAGGTATTTATCGGAAAATGATTCGCCAAAATAAGACAAACTACAGCTAAAGATTTTATTTTACCACGCAAAACAAAAATGCATAGAAAAACAAAAAGCTCAAAGGAAAAAGTGTACATTGACTACTATATAATCGGTTAATACATTTTTCTTTCTTTCGCTTTCCACAAAACATATCATTTTAAAGCAGCTTTACAGAAAATGCAATTTAGAGTGATCTGTTATCAGAGGTGATATTGTTCAAGTTTTGTATTTCAGAAATCTACATATATATATATAATCTACACATATATTACTCAAACATATATTACTCAAACTCTAACAATGTATTAATTCAAGGCCGAAACAATGAGCTCATTGAAGTAATAAATAAATTCATTGGGTTCATCACAATTATAACAATTGACTTCAGGCACAACTACACAATTGTTAAATATTTGAATAGAGGGTGAAGATGTAAATTTCCCCTTTTATATTAAAAACACATTTATACTGTGTGAGGAGAATAGTTGGTGTTTTAACATTAAATCAAATTTCTGAAGGTTTCTGCTGGCCCATCATTCTCTTTGGCTCTGTGAATTTACGTTCTGCTTTGCTTTATTTTTAATGTGCTTTATTGGGATGACAAATAATTATATTGGCAATTTACTTTTAATTTCCGCAATTCATCCACTACACATACTCAAGCACCGTGTGTTTTCAGCGTCTGCCGTCACTCCACTCCACAGCTATTCCCTATTAAAATCCTCAGATACACAGAAACTCAACATATTACTACTTCTTAAAGTAATAACGATGAATATTCAATTTATTAAGACATTATATTAAGGAATATCACAATTTTAAACATAAGAATTAAGTTTGAAATAAAATAGTAAGGTGACATGGGTGCATTTTCTCATCGTCTCTTCATTCTGATTGGTTTTCTCTCTCCTGTCACTATAGGCCAATGAAATGCTCCTGAGCGGAAGGAAGTTGACTGCTCAGGAAGCTTGTGCCAAAGGACTCGTGTCCCAGGTTCTGTGGCCAGGGACCTTCCCACAGGAAGTCATGGTTCGCATTAAGGAGCTAGTATCTTGTAATTCAGTTGTAAGTCATCTTTTCATTTGTTTTGTTTTTTCCTGTCACATTTTCTCAAAGCATACATTCACACATTCCCTTCAACCGTTCATTTTTTTTTATTTTTTGCTTTTATGGTGTCTCATTTTAGATCATGTACATTTGACCTTGATAGTCTTTCTAGAATAAATTGGAATTAAGTTAGATCCTCTGCTGTTTATACAGTCTTTTAAACCTTTCTGAGACACGAGGATTTTCAGTCAATAGTACGTCCTGAGGAACATTTATGTATTTTGTGTTGAAATGCAGTTGCGATAACAGTGGACTACTTTACAAATTCACAATGCATCCACATCCATAAGTCATGTGCCTTCTTTTCCTTTTCTTCCTTATTTTGTTCCCCTCATGTTAATTTGTCATGGTGATGCTGCCGGAAACACTGAAGGTTCTGCGCGAGTCCAAAGCACTGGTGAGGAACATTAACCGGGCCGCCCTGGAGCAGGCCAACGAGAGGGAATGTGAGGCACTTAAGAGGGTCTGGGGCTCTCCTCAGGGCATGGACTCCATACTCAAATATCTCCAGAAGAAAATAGATGAATTCTAAATCGATTAAATGTCCTACGGGTATCAAAAAACCTCCATCCTCAAGTGCCTGATGTTATGTAGACGAGGTTTGTCATTTTTATTAGGGTTTTGATGGAACTCCCCATCAGTGGAGGACTGGCGTGGTCTAACCCGCAACTTCATCTTCGTCCAGGACGTATTTCCTTTTCATCTGACTGCAGAAAGCAGCATCTCATTCTGCTACACTTGATAATGACTTTACTGCAAAGTTTGTGATGAATCTTGCACATCTTTCTCTAGGCACTGTGGCGAAGGACAAAATGCCTCGATGCATGCAAATTCCTTTCATCCTTCAGCTCAATCTCTGTTTTATCTGGACTAAAGTCCTGCATTGCTTCGTCATAGAGGTAATATGGTTTGGGATATTTTTCGACAGGCCTCCTATGCAGACTGATTGAGAAAAGATGAGTAATGTCGGTGTAATTTAAGATTTATGAGACTTGAATGAGTTGAATTTTGCACTCGTCTCAGTTTGGTTACCCCTAAACAAACAGATTGCCATTTTAATCAAGACTTTATAGTCAGTAGCAGGCTTTTTTTTTTTTTTAGTTGGTACTTTTATTACATCAATTCGAAGACATCTCAAGCCTTGTTCACCCTGAATATTCAGGCATTTACATCGGTCAGCCCTTTGTAGTCATTTTGATGAGATCAGACATTGACGGCAATGAAAATGACACCAGTGCTTAGGGATTTAGCATCAGTTCTTTTCTTGACTTGAAAGCTACTAATGCATTAAAGTGAACAAAATGAATACTTAAGGCGCTGGCTTAGTAGGAATTAACATTTATTTGTATCAAAGTTAACAGTTGTATGTTTTGCTGGCTTCATTTTAAAAGTATTCAGCTTAACTATAGTTTTGTTTGTATGTTCTCGGGCATACAAACTGTTTGCTTTGGAGTAACATTATACCACCAAATAATTTTGATGTAAATGTTGACAATATTTCTAATTTAATAACTTATGACATTATGAAAATGAATGGGGGATGTTCCTCATGAGTCAATAAAGGGTGCTGGCGATTTAAATCTGCATCCTTTTTTTCTGCTGGTTCAAACAGACTGGACTGCTGTATCATCAGACGAGCCCTGGAGATTAAACAACCGTCTCTAAGGGAAGATCCTACTGAAATCCATCACAAACATATGTAGTCACTAGCTAGTATGCACTATTATTAAATGGAATGGCTATCTTTCAGTTTTGTTTTGTTTTTGTGGGTGGGAATGGGGTAGGTTTAGGAAAATGGGTTGTGAAAAGGTCCACGTAAATTGCTTAATATGACTTTGTAGAAATATTTTATTCCCCAGTTCTAAAGTTCTACCTCTCAAAACCCATAATATGATTTTTAGCAATGAAGCGTCTGGTTTAAATCTTACTCGTTTTACATCATGTTTCTGGTACAGTTATCTATGCACTATTTCATGTTCTGCTCCAAAGTTTTTGCTTTAAATTGGTCTGACTCGATACTTTACAGGTAAGCAAAATTCAATTCAGTAATTAATCAGCTCAGCCCCAGCAATAAAATGTGTAAATTATATATGTTGTTAATTCTATTCAGTATTTATTGACCATAGATAGACTTTGCTGCAGTGGTTCCATAACTTGGAATAACAGATGGTTGTGTACGTTTTACCCTTTCCAAATTATTTTGTAAAATTGATTCATGTTTATGGAATTATATTTATGATTGTGAAAATAGAATTGTTTTCATTCTTACTCTTATACTTATTGAATGCTTTTGTTCAGTTATTTGAGTTACTTTTTTAAAACAATGTGGCAGGTTATATTTTATTATGAAGTGCAGTGTGACATTAATTATGTCTTCTACATTTTAACTTGTATGTGATGTTATGTAAACTCTGGTGAAATATTAGTTTGATCTGTGATAATTCAGTATCTGTTAATAACCTGAAAAAATACACAATTAAATTTAGAAATAGTCAAACACCAGGAACTCATTTACATTTTGAATTCTGTACCCAGGGTGTCGCAGTTTGATGTAAAACATTGCGGACTATACCTGAGGGGAAAAATTGCTTTGTTCCAGTCACTTCACTGACAAAATTATATATATTATCCTCATTTTCTGAATTTTAGCATAGCTGTACATATGTAATCTGCCTTTAGTTTCAAATGCTGGTCCAAATTAGATTTTATATATATATATATATATATATATATATATAATAGCAAGGCATATTTCTTATAGTTGATATGCTATAAATTGTACAATCTGTAAAGATTTTTTTTTTTTTTTTTTTTTTTTTTTCAGAACATGTAACAGCTGTGAAATGCCTGGTCCAAATAAATTGATATAGTATAAGGGGTTTTTTTTACCCACTATAGTGCTTTTATAATTTAATTTGAATAAAAACCAACATCATACATTTATGTTTGTATTTTACATTTCAACACATGTCTAATTTCCTCAATGTCAAATGTCCATTGCTTCATGGTGGGCAGCCATCTTGAGCACCGACAGCCATGTGTAACCAGTAGTCCTGATTTTTGAAGAAAACAAAATTGTAGAAGTTTTCACCACCTTTGAGGAACCCATGTTCTGTGGCTCCCCATGACACAGGACTATCCATAAATCCATGCACAGTGAGGGAAACCCATGGTGTAACCTTCGGTTCATTGAAATACTGCCTGGATGATACAAAGTAGAGAAATAAACAGCTTTTTAGTAAATAAACAGCAGTAAGTTACAAATATGCTCACTTTTATAAAGCAAGTATCTCCTTAAACACTTGTGAAAATTTTATACTCAAGTGCAAACTGAACGTTAAGTTTTCAGACACCTAATTGTAAAATGTATTAAAGGGTTAATTCACCCCAAAATGAAAATTCGGTATTTATAGTATTTACTCGCCCTCATGTTGTTCCAAGCCCGTAAGACTTTCGTTCACCTTCGGAACAAATTAAGATGTTTTTGATTAAATCTGAGAGCTGGATCACTCCTCCATAGGCTTCTTAAGGGATTGAAACTGGCTGGCCCAAAATTTTGTTGAATCGTTAAAATAGTCCGAGTGACTACAGTGGCTCAATCTTAAGTTTATCAAGCGACGAGAATACTTTTTGTGCCATTTAATACATTTAAAGTATAACTTCAGATGTACTGTCGAATAACACGATTGTTAAAATTATTATCCAGTACTTTACATATGCTTTGGTATGCAAGTCATACGAAAGAGTTTACTTGTGAATTATCTTACTAATGGCTTGCTTGTAGTTGTCTGCATATTAAGTTGGAGTATAGTTCGTGATGGTAATGTAGGGTCTCACCTTAGCTCTTGCAGCAGCAAAAACACATTCTCAGGTGGGATAAAGCCAGTAACGGTGCACAGCAAGGCTTGATTGACAGAACTCTTGGGCTCTGGACACACATATGTTGATAGAAAACTGTCGGCAGCATTTTCACTGAAAAAAATACACACATTTAGAAATATAGTTGAAAACACAAGGAACTCCTTTCCATTTTGTGAAGCAAATTGGCATAGTAATTTCATTATTGTCAATTTGGTCCATAGTCTTTAAGTAGTCATTGTACAATATATGGAGTCAATTTACAGATTTAACAAATCACAAACATACAAGAGCACGGCATGATATAGTGACTAGACTTTGCTCACCAACTGATGTCCAAGTTAACAGCTCCAAGCCACTCCAAGAAGTGATGTGGGTCACATGACAGTGTTTTTCCCTGTATATCTGATGGGTTAAGAGTGGGACATGGTATATTTTTCAGGGTGTGATGGCTAAAAGCAGGCTTGTGCTCCTCGTATGTGTACTGGGACAACAGCTTGGAAAGAATCTTATCTTCATCTGCACCTGAAAGAGTCATGAATGCAAAAGGCTAAGGCAATTGAGAAATATGTTAAAGGTCAGTGACGGCAATGATGGATTACTTGCTACAAACCTGTGTTGTATTTAGTAAACAGAAAGTCATATCTGAGTGGTAGTCGGTGTTTTATACTTGACAGAACCCGCTGGTATCGTTTGGTGCCTGGAGTCAAGCTTTTGTCTGTAAGGTCCAGCTTCACGACTGCAAAACAAAGACATTTTATAATTGTAATATTTATTGACTACTTTTTTTTGTTGTTCAAAGATTAAAACACCTTAGTTTCATGCTACTCAGAAAGAATAAAGGCATTTACCAAATCTCATGGCCTTTTTGTGATTGTACTGAGATGGTTGTCCCTCCAAGCCAAGCTGTTCATATGTGTCTTTATCTAGAGACAAAATTAACTGACCTGGAAAAAAAAACAATATGAAATGAATATGTATAAGTATGTAAATTAAGCTTTGTCATCACAACTATAGCAGAAATCAAAAAGTCAAGAAGGTCGAGAAACACTGATTTCATGGGATCTTTACATCCACTAAGATTCATAGAGATGTTAATCTGTGTAGTTATCTTGCTTACCACTGGAAAGAAGTGCAATGGAATTATCTTCATCAATTTTGGTGTTGTAAGAGAGCGCATAGAAGTTTCCTGTAAATTAAATATATATTTGAATATATTTCAATACCAAAAAATAGCAAAGGAAATTCGCACATTTTCACTCCCTACCTTTCTTTACAAGTGTCTCAAGGAATGTTTCTTCTACTAGTTCATAAACAGGCAGATTCCGCACTAGATAATAAGGGCTGAAGCTGTTGATCACATTGCTAATGTTTGCAGGGAGGATCCCACATTCAGGGATCAGCACTGAGATCTGAAAAGAGACACATTTCCGTCTGAAACTATCGCGACCCAAAAACAATATGAGCTGTAAAATGAATATATTGAGCAGATGAATAACGTTAATGATTAAATTCACCTTGTAATTAAAGCTGTGCTTCGACACGTGGATGTCATGCCGAGACTTTTCATTCAGAAAGTTTGATTTCTCGCACACCAACAGGCTTCTCTGTAACTTTTCCAGCTCTGGCGACATTTTAACAACTACGTGCAATATCTACATTTTTTATGAGATAAAGCAGGAAAAAAAAGATAAACGATCTGATTAAAGTAAAGAACTTCGCATAAGGTTTCAAAATAGTGGCACCTTCACTTGTCGCAAACATTTGACGTCAGTTCCTGCTTACAGCACAGCTGCAGAGCATAGTGTGTATTAGATTATAAAACAGTTCGTGGGTGCAGAGTTGGTTTACTGAGAAAAAAAGGTGATGTTTTGAGTTTGACCTTGGCTTTTGTTTATAATAAATATGGGTAAATAACTTACAGTTTTATGAAATATTTTTAGATCTCCCCTTTTGTGGTGATACGTCTGATAAAATCTAAAATTCTTGTCAAAATTAAGACAAATTTACATTTAATTGATTGGCTAAATGTATCTGATAAGCTAAATATTTTGTTAATAACTCTGCAGTTATTTTGTACTCATTTAAATGGCTGTTATTGTGTTTAGAATTAGGATATTTATTTAAGCCCTCTTTTCAATGTTAAGAAAGTTGTTTATTTTAGGCCTATCGATTTGGATCCCACCTCGGATGTCTACTTTTGGTTTTCTTAATAAGAAAAATAAAACAGTTTATTCGCTTATAACAATTATTTTGAGTTATTATAAATGTACATTCCATGAAGATAAATTAAGAAGAAAAAAGAAAGAAAGGAAATTATATCAAAGGAAAAGATGGGTCTATTCATTCGCCTACTCTAATTTGTAGGTGGCACCTATGAATTGGAACAAGAATTTAGATATATATACACTATACAAGCTTGTGCTATTTATTTAGACAAAGAAATCTGTAGTTAGGGTTAGTTTAAAAAAAAAATCTGTTAATGTTGCTTTATAACTCAAAATCTATTTTTTCTTTTTTCTTATCTCTAAGTAGATAAGACATAACCAATAATAGTCTCAATTAAAATGAGATTCTACTGGATTTACTGAAATTCTGGAGAAAACCAACTGAATAATAACTTAATGTAATATATTATTGGTCTTTAAATAAATAAAATACATATACAGATCTTTATACATCTTTTTATACAAATACATCTTTTATTTACAAAGTGTAAAGTACACTGTACATTTTGGTGACAGCTAGGCCTATGAAATGCAAAAAAAACTTGAACTTTCCCCTACGCATTTCGACTGGTTTCTCCAGGAATATCATTTTAGCTTACATATAAAAACCTACTGCAGTCTCTTGCGTCATGAATAGAGTAAACAGAAGCGAACGAGCACATGGATCTGTTTACTCTGTAAACCCTCTGCTGTTCGTCATCGTGTTTCTGCACTAGACAATGATTGAAAGAGCCTATTCTGGAATAGCCTAACAGACAGTGGAAAACTTAACAAGACTTTAAAGATTGGATGTTATCATTATGAACTATAGTTCATTAACTATAGGGAACAAAATATCCATCAGCTTTTGGGCTATAGCTGAGATTGATATGAATTATTACATGAACTAAATAATGTGTGTGTGTGTGTGGGGGGGGGGGGGCATTTAAAAATGCTCTTGGATGCAGTTTTTTATATAACACACTTGCTAAGACCTCAAATAAAGCCCCTTGGCTGGTTAATGGCTAAAAGTCATTTTTTTTTATATAATAAATTTGTTTGCAAACATGGGTGACGTTGCTGTGACGCAACTCGTGTGCATGTTGTATTTGTCAAGCATCATTCTTACGCAAAGACTACAGGTCCCTTTTTCATATTTAAAAGACTTTCTGCTCCTGCTGCTTCCTTACTGCACCGGTCAATGTGATGAATGCTGATGGACACTGAGCAGTCAGAGGATACAGCCGGGACCGAGGGTCTGTCTGAACCAGAGCACACATCAAAATATGACAAATTACCATCTTTTTCACCAAAGGCTACTCAAACAGACAGGGAAAGAGCCAAATCTCTGCCTGTAGATCTATATCAGGATGAATCTTTCTCACACAAGAATCTAGTTCATGGAAAGAGAGTTCAGTTTGCAGACATGATGGGGCTGAACCTCGCAAACATCAGACACTTTGACATCTCTGATGATGCAAATGAAACGTGCAATGTGTCATCTGGACTCCGGCATCATCCTCCAAACCAAGAGCTTCAACATGGCAGTGATCTGATTCCAGCACGTTTAGTGCCAGCATTTGACATGCCTATTAGTTTGCTGGAGTTTGATATGAAGTCAAGCCGCCTGGGAGTCGCATTGGAAAGTGTCACAATAACTGCCTCTGAAGTGAAGGGCGTGATCAGAGTGATACAGAGCAACGCAAGAGAAGTTGGGGTCAGGTACACTGTAAACAACTGGCTGACATTTTCAGATATTAAAGCTGTATTAAGACTGAATGAAGAAAAACTGCTACCGTGGGAAATGTTCGACTTTATTTTGCACGTGCCGCCGCACTTTTTGAACAAAAAATCACCTGTGCATTTCTCAGTGTATTGTCAGACTGATCTTGGGGAATTCTGGGACAACAATGATGGAGAGAACTACACTTTAAAGTCAGCATGAAACTGAAATCACGATTGTACTTTCTTCTCTGTGGCCAATATCCAAATGAAACGGCCTTTCGAACAAGAAAAACGTAGGGTGGATCTTGACTTTGTCTATTGGGAATTGATTGGATCATTGTATGGTTGTAGTTTGCTGTTGCTGTGATGTCATGTGAGTGACAGGTTGTCCCGCCCTCACCCAGTAAACATGTCATGAGAGAAGAGATGTGGTTGCAACAAGTTTACTTTGATCACAGATTAGGATTATTCCATAAAAAAAAACAAGAATTGCTAATTTGAATTTCATGGTGATTTAAGGGAATCAGTCTGCCTGAATTGAACTTTACTTTTAATTTCCATTAATCTGTATAAATAGGCTTAAAGGATTAGTTGACCCAAAAATGAAAATTATGTCATTTCGTCCCAAGCACATAAGATGTCCGTTCATCTTCGGATATTTAGATATTTTAGATTTAGTCCGAGAGTTTTCTGTCCCTTCATTCATTGCAAACTGTATACGGTTTACTGTCCTTGTCCAGAAAGGAAATAAAGATATCACACAGAAAGTTCTCGGACTATATCTAAAATATCTTGTGTTCTGAAGATGAACGAAGGTCTTACGGGCTTGGAACGACATGAGGGTGAGTCATTAATGACATAATTTTTGAGGGAACTAACCATTTAAGTCGCGCTAACCTTATGTTTGATCTAAGAGTGGGTGTAACCATTTGTAAACTGAATGTGTCTGGCATTCAGTTCCAATGTCATTCACTTGGTTATTTTTAGCTGTACAAAAACAGCTGGCAATTCTTACCATATTATTTGAATGTATTGTCAATTATAAACACATTGGTTTTTGCAGCACAAATAATTTGACCATTTACTGAACTTTGTTATTCTTCCCGTTATTTCTCACACATTCACAGAAAACAGCTTACTTCCAAATTGCAAAAGAAAATGGTGGATAGGGTGACTCCCTAACCTTTTTTTTTTTTTTTTTCACTTTGGCAAAAATTGGCACAAAGTCAACACATTTAATGAATGGATATGTTCTATCCTTTTTTGTCAATACATCTTAACATTAGCATTTGTATTCATTTAAAGGAGTTTTGAGGTTAATTAATCTAATTGTCTTTCTGGAAAATAGTGATCTGTGACATAATTTGAAAAACACATAGTTTTAGGGATTTGTGGACAAAATAATATTTTAAGGTTTATGGAGTAAAAAAATACTGGTTTTGCTGACACACAAGGCCTCATGTTGTTATTATTTTTAAATGTTTTATTCAATGAGCTACATATACATTTCAGAGTGACATCTTTGCTATTCATTCAAATGTATAGAACAATCCTTCTGAATGTAAGTCATCTTCAATAAAATTATGGGCAATTAAATATGTACATATTCATATGCCTTAAATACATTTCCTTTACAGAAAAATCTGCTGTACTATGATTTCAGCATCTCCAGCGATTTTACATGTTGTACTATGACAAATAAATTAGCAAATGTTTTTATTTAGGCTTTTCCCCATAATAACACATTGTCTGATGCATCGTCATTTTGCACATGAAAACGATTTAGACAATATGACCATTTAAAAGTGTGATCTTCCCCCATATGTTCAGTATTGTAATATGCCTTATTGACCTGCAAAGCTAAATAGTTTTTTCAAATGTTGTATTCGCCATGCTTATTTATTTATACATCTTATTTATTTGCTGGTAACAAATTACATCAACATACATTTACAGTATACTCTACTACATTACAATTACACAGACAGTCAACTAGTGTAGCTTACAGATTTGTCATTCACAACCATACTATATGAACACTCTTGGTGCTGAAGATGTTTACAAATGAGGCTCGCTCTCAACAACAGTCCTTTGAACAGAATACAGATGGCCAATGGAAACCTGTGAAAAAAAAAAAAAAGATAAGTGATACCGTCTTAGATGTAGAAAATAAAAATGTATTAATTATTAGTAACTAAATACTCTCAAATGAATTCTGTTATTTGAATCAGATCATTCAAGTTTAACTGTTATTTGGCCATAAACAACAATAATGGAATATCAAACAAAGCTGGCATTGCTTGCCTGTCTCTTGATAACCGCCAGATTCTCTCTAGCTTGATTTATGAGCATATCCAGTGTTTTGGGGTTTTCAACATGAAGGTTCTCCCTGAAGCCATCTTTCACTCTGCGAAGTGCGTATGTTCTGTAAACAAACAGTATTTTAGTTATGAAACAGTAGATAAGCAATCGTTTGATTTTAAAACTAATTTAAATGCGCTATTTACGTTACATACAGAAACGCTTATAATTCAAATGACCAAACGTGTTCACAGTCTGAGTCTATACGCAAAAATAAACAAAACGAAACATAAAATGCGAGAACATACATTTAGCGTTATAGCATATAGACTATTTCACACGAAGAGTACCGGCGTACCTGTAATTATATGAGGGGAATTTTTGGCTCTCTTTCATAAGCATCCTGTAGAGTGAGATAACTTGAGTCCGACTGCACGACGCCATGTTGATTTTAGTGTCTTCGTTCTTCTTCTCGTGTGTTTCTACACTTGATACATCGCCATCTAGTGTCAGTATCCGCCGGACAGTGGCTACACAACCTACTACACAACGTGCATTCCTACAATATAGAGTTATGGCATTTTAGTTACCTGCATGATGCAATTTGGCACACTATAGGCGCAATACATTGGTGTAACATTACATTTATTTAAACCATTAGAGACACAAATATAATTGTTGCCTTCCATACTTATATTTTGTTGTGTCAGCTATGTTGTGTGAAATTAGCCTATTATATAACACATAATTAACCTACCACAAAAAGTAGCTACCTAGTTTCAAAGGCATTACATTTTGATCTGTCCCACCACAGGTCTTGATTTTCTCAACTGTATGCAACTGTTAACCAGTTATAATTTTGTCAACATTTTCTGAAGGTTAAGCATGTAATTTCACTGACCATGTGATTAAAAAGGAAAAAAAAAAACTCCTTACTTTGTGCCAAGTGCCTGTAAGCAAGCAACCCAAAGATATTGTATAATGGCACCACTATAAAAATGAACGATCTCTAGCAGCTAAACAAGCTATTTTCAGTTTTCACTTGCAGCAGCAGTAGCAAAATAACTTTCAATAAGGCATATATTATATGGAAATACAATTTACTCAAGGTGCACTTCAAGTGCTGCCATTTATGAACGTTAAATAGGGCAGCTAACACAACATTATTGAGAGAAATTCATGTCCACGACATTGTTTGTGCCTGGGGAGAGCACAGAAGATCCCCAGGGCCGCATCATGGCTGACTGTGGCATATGGGGACTTTTTCAATGACTGTAAGCATCACACTATCACGACTATATGAAAAAACATAGACTCAAATTGGAACCAATCAGATCTAAAGTATGTATCTTTTACTGATATTTAACTATAGTAAACATAATATGATACCACTGTGCTACTCACAAACTCACGTTACTGTCAAACGATTAATCGCATCAAAAATAAAAGTTTGTGTTTAAAAAGTTTGTATATAAATACAAACACTTGTATATATTTAAGAAATATTTTCATGTATATACTGTGTACAGATTTATATATAATTTATATTATATTTAAATATTTTATATGTAAATATTTTTTTTTTCTTAAAAATACATGCATGTGTGTGTATTTATGTATATACAAAATAATTATACACAGTACATCCACATATATTATGTAAACACAAACTTTTATTTTGATCACGATTAATCGTTTGACAACCCTAATATACAGTATATATATGTATATATATATATCGTCTATGTTTATATATATATATATATATATATATATATATATATATATTAGGGCTGTGAAACGATTAATTGCGATTAATCACATCCAAAATAAAAGTTTGTGTTTACATAATATAAGTATGTGTAGGGTGTATAATTATTTTGTATATATAAATACACACATATGCATGTCTATATTTAAGAAAAATGTGTTAGAAATATTTATATTTATGTATTATGTTAATTTTGTATAAATATATAATATATATATATATATATATATATATATATATATATATATATATATATATATGTATATGCAAATATTTCTTAAATATATACATGTGGGTGCATTTATATATACAAAATAATTAAACACACTACACACACATATATTATGTACACACAAACTTTTATTTTGGATGCGATTAATCGCGATATGTATATTTAGCAGAAAAAAAAATGAAATTACTGTTGCACATTTATGCTCTATCATTTAGATGAAAAGCCAGATTACAGAAACAGACTAACCTCTGTTTATTAAAGCACATCCACAAAGAATAAAGTAATACATTTCAAATGTCTTAATGGCTTTCAAAGCATTGAGCAGGAACTTTCAAAGCCTCAGTGTCTCTATTTGACTTTCTGCATTCAAACATGTCACTTGTGTGTATTATTTATCCTCTGCTCTGCTTCCATTTCCACAGGGTCCACATAGGATCTACCGCCTGCCCCATTTACTCACACAACCTCCTGCATTATTAACAACCACAAAGAGCCTGGACTCATTGCTTTCGTAGCCATACAACTGAAGAGGAGAGAGATTCAGACAGGACAGAACAATAGCCTTGTAGTGATTAGCGGTAGTCCAAAATTTTGCATATAAAGACAATTTTTGATGCACAGAAGAATAATTGCTCAATAATACAGATGCAGACTTGTTTGACAGTTTTAAAATACATTTGAGCATTAATGTCCAGATAGCAAGTGTTTGTAAAGAGCACATTCTGACTCCTCAGATATCACCCGCTATCATCTGCTCTGACAACGCCTTAAATATTTCATACAATGATTATCATCAGAGGCGTTCACTTACTAAACTTTTTTATGACATGTACAATTAACCACCATGGTCTTATCTAATGTTTTCAAAGAGGGGACAAGCTTATAATGCTATTATCCTGAGTCTGGAAGAGTCCCTTAAATTATTAAACACTTATGAGTTACTTATATGTTTTGCTCTGGATCATGCATTGCAGAGACAAGTCGTTTGTATGAGACTCAAACGATATTGATTTAACAATTGAAGCAACTCTTTTTTTTTTTTTTTTTCATTTTCCACTCACAGACATCTTATCCCACTTACAGAATATACTCTCAATATGACTGGATCAGATCTGCTTTTATTTTGTTCATGTCATATGTAGCAAACAAAAAGACAGATGTGCACACAATAGACACACATTCCCTGCAGGGAACGATTAGGACCATCATAGCAGCACGTGACGTGTTAATAACCAGGCTGTGGTCTTCAAGGGCTGGGAATTACAGAAAAGAGAGCATCTGCACTTCTCCTGCCATTCCAACTAACATGTTCCCTCCATTTTAATATGTAGTGTGTGTGTGTCTTGCTTTAGACAGATGTTCAGGTTTTCTGCTGTCATTAAAGAGGGAAAAATGCTAGAGGCTCTGTACCTTTAAATGAGCAAATGCAACTCCTCATAGAAAAATATACAGTGCTGTGGAATTGTTTGCATTTCAACTTGATGTACTGGGAGGGGGTGAAAGAGCAGGACTGTAATCTCAGGATCTTTCTAATGAGATTGAACCTATTGAAACTTTCAAAATAATCTATTTATTATTATGTGTTGGAAAATATGTGCTAATCAGATCATTAAGACGTGCTTTAAATAATAAAACTAAATTCTATTATTGGTCCAGAATGTTTGCTGTTTTTACACACCAATGGTCAAAACAACTGTATTTTAAAATATATATATTTTCATAAGATTTATACTGTAAATCGTCTTCAATTTTTTGGGGGGGAAAAAAGAGGCCATTTAAGAAAGTAATTTCTGAATTCTTCCTTCTTCTTCTTTTTTTTTTTTTTGCCAAGAAGTCTATGTGCATCAAAACATGAATTGATTCAGCTGAAGAGAAAAAAGGGTGCATATAATCCATTTAGGAACTTGTTTGAGGTCAGGTCTTCAGGTTTCTAACTCAAAAACAAGCCAAGCCACTAAAGTGGTGAAACACATCAGCAGTATCTTCAGTTCCATTGGTAATAAAACTCTGGATACTCCATTATCCCTGGAGCATAATTCAAACAAGCTTCCCTGATAGTTCAAGCTCCGGGACTGCAGTTTCAGTTTTTCCCAAAGTCCTGCTCCTTCTTGACAATCTGCAATTGCGGTGGAGGCACACGAGTGGAAGTCATTCCAATATCTGCATGAGGATAAACACAAGGTGCACAATCTGTTTTATTCCCTGCAAATGAAATATATTTCAGTATTGTCAGTCTGAGTCATGGATGGCATGAGTTCAGCTCATAGATATGTCAAATCTAAAACATGATGAGAAGGACCACCAGATATGAAATGCTTTAGCTTTTTCCAGAAATGATTGCTGACAGTGTGTAGCCTACTTACGAGCAGATGGTCTGTAGGTTTTCGCTATCATCCAGCTCTTGGGGATAGTTCACCATGTTTTCACCAAGACTGAGCAGACAGTCTGAGAAACCTTTAAATATGTTTTCACATGTTGCACATGTTCCCTGCACCAATGAAACTGAAATACAACAGAATCAGACGGAATAACACAACTTGTTTTCATTTAAATGGAATTTATTTAATTGTCAATTTAAACACCCAAAATGAACTAGACTCGGATCATCACAGAACAGTAAAATTAGCCTATTAAACGAAAAAAATATATAAATATATATATATATATATATATATATATATATATATATATATATATATATATATATATATATATATATACCGACCTGAAGGGTATGCAAAGTTAGGAAATTGAATTTAACCTTTTTCAATAAGTTAAAATTGAAGAAAAAATTACTAATTGACTCACCTAATTCCAGTGTGAAAAGTACCAAGTTGTATTTATCCGTCGAAGTCACTCCCATCCTACGATTAACAAGATTAGCCTAAAAGTGGAGGAGGTCTGAAACCGCATCAGGAAACTGCTGCATCTCAAGGCGAATTAAATACTTCTGTCTCGAACTCCAAACCGATTGATAGAGATAAAGTGGACTAACGTTAGAGAAATAGTGACCACTCTTGCACTCCCCTTTTACTTTATTGCGCTATGATGACGTAAGCGTGCACCTGCAGTCAAAACCTCACGTTAAATATCAAATGATTTAATTTCAAACAGCATATTTATTTGAATCACTGTAAAATCACTGTAAAATAGTACAAGTTCTTCAGTAATCCTTTCACCCAAATAAAGTAAATTTTTAATTTCTAAGAGGAACTTACGCGACGAATCATGCGCATTAATGTTCAATACCCATGTTTTATTCAGTGCTCTTTTATTTTTTATTTTTCAGTGCTCTTTTTATTTATTATGGATCAATAGGCACATTGAAACATCAAGATCAACATTTATTTATCAACATTTAGCCATCAGGAATTTACTACAGATTATTCTAAGTGCATTTACATTCCATTAGCAAAAATCTTGTAGATTAATGCAAATCTGTGATCATTTTATGTTAATCATATTGGCCTAGGCCTATATGTTGATCATATCTCGTATGATGAGATATGATCTGTAAAGACCATATAATGATATATGATCATATCATATATTGTCCTATAGTGTTTTTTACAACAAAATTCAGCCTTTTATAAAGATGTTTTTTAAAGTTTTTTCTTTCTGACACAAATATTTCAAAAGTAACCTACCCATGATGACATAGTATGAGGCTCAAGGGAATCCGGTTCGAGTCTGACCGGTTCAAATCCTGATCCCATATCCTTCTCCTTCTCTCACGCTTACTGTCCTGCCTCCAGTCCATAATATACGCTACAACAAATCATAGTACATTTCCAAAAACTACCACTATAGAATAACATACAAGCAAAATCCACCCTTATATAGCCTACAATAAACTGTCTGAATAAAATAGTAGGCTAGCCTTTTCTAAGCAGCACATATATCCTTTGCCATCAGATGGCACTGTTGTCAAAAAGTAGGCTATGGCTTAGCCTTATTGTGTGTAATGTTACTGGACACACAACACATGCCCATACACAGGTATTTCAAATATTAGATCATAAATACGTGCATCAGCACACGCTCTCACTCTCATTACAACAAAGATATGAGTCGTAGCCTACCGGATAGCTGTATTACCTTGAACTGTCAGCGTTATTTTGAATGCCACATTGTTCAACCTCGACACTTTTTCAGCTTTTTCAAATTGTATGAATATTAGCTAATAAATATATGTCTAAATGAAACAATAAAGTAAATAAAGCTACTACAGGGGGACTGTTATCATGTTGATACAAAGGAACTTAAATAAAGCTAAAAAAGGGGGGGGGGGGGGTAATCATGTTAATACAAAGGAAGTTGGAGTTTTCTGCAGGATGGAGAACACTATGTAGACCAGAGGCAATTATCCAGGTCACCGTGGGTCAGAGACTTTGCTGGTTACCAACACAAGGTCACTCTCATGTGATTACATAAGGTGAAGCAGAGACTGCTCTCTAGTGGCAGCACAAACACACACTCACAGAGCCAATGCTGCTTCTGTGAGTGACACCTCTCAGGTAGCCTAAAAGTTATCTCTGTAAGAGTTATTTCAAGCACTAAAGAAGATGCATATTGACTGCTTTTGAGACACATATGCAGTCAAATGCAGCTTGAATGAGTTATAGGGATAGCTCACTTAAAATTGAAAATGTGGTCAATATTTGCACCCTCAGGTTGTTCCAAAACTGTATGAGTTTCTTTCTTCTGTTAGAAGATATTTTAAAGAACGTTAGTAACCAGACAGTTGACGGTAGCCATTGACTTCCATAGTTTAAGTAAACCAATACAGGTTTGGTCCATTGGAACAACATGAAGGTGAGTAGCCTATTTTGGGTTAACTATCCCTTTACGCAAATTTCAAGAAATGATAATGATGATTGAAGAAAAATGTGTTAAAAAGTTAGTAAAGTCTTCACCATTACATGAAATGGAAGCATCATCTGTCATACATTATTTATTTGTTTTTATATTTATTTTTTCTTTGCTCCATTTTAAATTAGAATTTTCACCAAAATTGAGCAAAATATGCTGCATGGTGGTGGGAATAATAATAATAACCAGCCTAATCTCAACTCTTACGATTTAATTAGTTTATGCCAAAAACTATATAACTATATATATACTATATATATACTATATATATATATATATATATATATATATATATATATATATATATATACATACATACTGTATCTTAGACAAAACTTTAAAAGGACTTTATTTTTATATATATTTGCATACTGAGTTATATCAGAGACTTTTTGGTTATATTCAGAAGCAGGATGTACTGTAGTCGATTTTCACAGAAGTGAGGGTTAAAATGGGGTGTTGCCTCAAATTATTTCGTCTTTCTTTAACATTTATGTCATCATTTGTCTCTGAAACAATTAAATGCCCTTCCACAAGATTTATTAGATGACGGATGCTCCATCACAGTATATGACGACCAACAGGTGTTTGTCTTGTGACAGAAAGAAGGCGCCAAAGCGCGAGGTGTGTTGCATCATCAACTGCCTTCACATAGTGATACTGGGGTCCCGTCGCTATCACGTTTACATTTTCGGTAATTTTATATCGTTTACACAACAGAAAATAGTAATTATTAGATTATATTATTTACACGATATAATATGCGTTATTAGGCAACAAATAGTACATTTTATGTATGCTGTCACAAAATGTTTGTATACTACTTTAAAAGCCGTTGTTACACACTCTATCTATCTATCTATCTATCTATCTATCTATCTATCTATCTATCTATCTATCTATCTATCTATCTATCTATCTATCTATCTATCTATCTATCTATCTATCTATCTATCTCTATCTATCTATCTATCTATCTATCTATCTATCTATCTATCTATCTATCTATCTATCTATCTATCTATCTATCTATCTATCTATCTATCTATCTAATATAATCAGTTGGATGAGGCTGAAGGGGTAAAGTTTTCCACCCCTCCCGTAGAGATGCTCACAGCTGAACTCCAGTGGCAGCCTCAGTAACACACGTCCCCTTGGAGACTAGAGCAACACGTGATGCGTCTACTTATCACGTTCACTGAGCAGCGCTCAGGAACACACTTTGAGGAAAAAGTGACTTTTCTGACCCTCACTCGTCGGCAGTTTCGATGGCCATCATTCCTTTAGGGAGCTAACAGAGTGGGCGAAGAGAAGTATCCAGTTGGCGAACTTTGCACATCCTCAAATACGCCATTTTGATCGCTCTCCGGAACAAGTTTGCAGTTTTTTTTTCGAAGTCCATCATCTCTTTTCACCATCACCATGTCTCAGCGCAATCAGCCCAACCCCGACAAAGTCACGCGTAAGTATCGAGCACTTTTCTACATGTTGTTGTTGTTGTTTACGTTCTCCATCCTGCCGATTTGAAACTTTGGTGGATGGAGACTTTGTCGGAAGTTTTTAAACTTGGAAGGCCGAAGATGTTGATTTGAGATGATGTCCGAACTTTTTTTTTTTTCCTCGCACAGGGTTTGTGCTTCCTCGTTTCATTCTCGCATCCAAAGGTTGAACGCCTGACTACAGGAATTCACTCGCGTCTAACCAGCGCACATGTATTCAACCAGCATACCTTAGTTTACTAAACTCACTGTCGTTAATATGCCTTTATCTCCCATTTGATAAAATGTTTCGCACCTATATTGTCACCAAAAGTGACTATAGTAAAGTGAACCGTAGCATCCACATCAGAACTTTGAACGAGGCGAACGCGTGGGGGGGTTGGACACGCTTCCCTTTTTATTGACCTTGTCGGGACATGTTGTATTTGCGTTTTATTTGCGCTTTCGACTTTTTTTCACCGTCGACGAGTCATTGTTGTTCACAAGACACTCATCGTTTCGTCTGTCACACTTTGCAAACTGAACGCTTGGGAATGTCAAAAGTTTTAAAGGAGGAAGTTCGATGTCGTCGTGACTATCTTTGGGTTGGGTTTACAGCATGAGATGAACGCCGAAACGTTACTACAAGAGAAGTCGGATTTTATTTATAAACTAAGCTGTCATAACGATGATATCATTTAAGCCATCTCAATTTGATGATTATGGATGACCATAATTACTAGGAGGATGCATCGTTTTCGTGCGGGTGTTTCGATATTAGAGGCTGTGCCTGTGCCCTCCTCCTCCTCCTCCCATCATCCTCTGTTGGTTCTCGCGTCTCTTTGGAGAATCAGAATGTGCAAAGATCCAGATGAGCAGTTCACATTCCATTACCAAATTCAACACTGGGCTCCAGGAGGCCTGCAGTGGCAGCATCTTTCTCTCGCTCAGTCCTCTCAATCCACTGACTTTTATCTACAGCATGGTTGTTTTGTACAGTAACTTCCATCCTCTGCACTGTCAGAAAACATTTATTTACCTTTGCGGTAGGCTACAACAGCTTGTCACTGTGGCAGTACCCTTAAAGAGACAACTATCTAACCATAAATGTTGCATATTAGCACTCTAAGGTAGTATTTCTATACTGTGAACTCAGAGGGAAATAAATTACAAAGATGTTTTTATGATGACCTACCACATGTAAGCTATGGTATATTCATTTTTCAGAGGGACCCGCAGGTACTCCAGGGGATCCGGAGAGACCATAGGCTATATAAAATATAGAAATGATTAAATTATATTTCTAGCAAATTATCTGATAAGCAATAGTTTTATACTGAGTCTGTAAATGTGGTAAACCTCCGATTAAGAGGTTTTATGTTTGAAACGTATCATACGCAAATTAATTTAGCCCATACTCATCACATTTTAATTGTGAAAAACTTTGCTAATCAAAGATAAGTCAATCCTTTGTGCAATTGCGATGTGATCTTAAAAGATTAAGCCATTGTAAATGTGCACCGAACCTGGATGAGAATGTGTTGCTTCATCACCTTAAGCAAATATTTTACTACTTTGTTTCTCTATTACTTTGTATAAATTTTAAGATTTTTAATCATCAACGTCTACCATTTTCTTAATGCAGAGAGAGAGAGAGAGAGAGAGAGAGAGAGAGAGAGAGAGAGAGAGAGGTGAGGTTAAAACCCAAATCCTCTTTTTCTCATTTTCCTAATAGCCGCTGCTCTGACAATGCAGGCCGATGTAGGGTGGAGATGTGTTTGTTCAGACGCGTAAAGCAAGAAGACCATTGAAAATTCAAAGGCATGTTCTAGTAAACAGTCAACCAGTGGTCTGGGCTGTAATCTCCTCTGTCCTCAGCAGGGAGTCGACAGAGTTGAATGGAGGAAACCCATTGTGATCACCAGAGCTGCCATGCTGATAGTGATAGAAAGGGGCCATCAGCTTTTACTCCACTTTGTATTCAAACACTCTAAAGTATATAAAGAGTCTCTCAAAGGCCAACAAACAGACCTGTTGAGTGGATGGATTTGTTTTGTGTAGATTTTATTTTGGTCTATTGGAATATCGAAAATTATCGCCTTGGAAATTAAGATCATTAATCTTGATTAATCTGGATCAATATAAATTCATTCAAATCAACTCTCGGCTGTTCTCTAGTAAACTTCCTTTGACAAACAGGCCTAACTGTGATTGTTTATCCAATGTAAAGACAGAGGAACTGGTCTGTTGAAGTCCCAGACTGGATGGAGAAACTAGTTGGTCACCTCAACGTGCCTTTTGCCCCTAGTGATGGGTGTTCTGTTCACTCATCCATGGGTAGAGATGGGCGTCCTGTTTCGCTCTGCAGCTATTTTTAACTTGTCTATTTTAGATAAGATTATGTTCCCTCTCTCTCATAGGGAGTGGGAGGCATGGTTTGGTCCTTGGGTCTGGGGTGAGAAACTGTACCTGTGGGGCTTAAGAAAGTTAGTTCATAAAAATCTTATTGAACAATGCACAGTGGGTCATTGGGACAGAAGAGACAAAATAGAGGCCTGGTTGGTCGCTGATGACCTTTGATTTGGCTCGTCTTGGCTTATCACAAAAGAGGGTTAAAAAAGGAAAAACATGCCATTAAAGCACATTCATTTCTAATTAATTATTATTATTTATTTTTTTAAATATCTTTTTATTTTTGCATTGAAATTTAGAGAATATAAATGATTTAGATTTCTTTTAACTTTAAAATAGTTGGATTTAATGCAACATCTACTTTCTTTCCATGGCTTTGATTTCCAAGTTTGATTTTTGAGTTTGGGAACCTCTGGACTAAATTATTTACTTTTTAAATGATAAAAGTGTAGTAAAGAAAAACTAAAAGTGAAACTGAGTCCTCATGAAAATGCTTCGGTGCAAGCGGGACGTGGATGACAGGAAATCGAGCAGCCTGTGTGGATAGAGGAAGTTAGAAAATTAAGATAGAAACAATAGGTACCGCATCCTTACCCTGCTAGCTTGAGAATTAAATTATTTGATAGTCAATCAAACAGCTCATAATAGTCAAACTGTGATGTTTTACCACAACCATAAGTAGTTTAACTTGCGAACACTCCTTTTTGAGGAATTGTGAGGTTTGCTTTGACTTTTTTTTTTTTTTACGTTTGTCTGTGAGAGAGAAAGAAGACGAATCACACACGGCTTTGCAGGCCTCCTCCTTTGCCTCCCTCTGCTACTTCCCCCGCCCCTCTTCTCCCACCCTGCCTCTGTTGCTGACTAAACAGTTTCTTCAGCTGGCAGTTACCCACAGTCTGTGAATTTTAGATAGCTTCAAGAGAGGGAGCACCGCGAAGGGAGGCGGAGATGCTGAAGAAACGCTCTTGTTGCACATTAAGGAGTGAAGGAGGGAGACAGAAACGGGAAGATGGCAGGTCGAGTCACATTGTGGAACCAGTTTGTCTTGTACTAGCATTCTTTGTACTTCAGTTTCCCAGTTTCGTGTTCAAGCATTGAACAAACATTTGAAAGATATGAAAATATGCCTGTGGCTAATTCATCTAATGCATTTAGGAGTTGCTGAAAAGTTACATTTCTGCTTTGGAAACTTGACAGAAAAGTTGACTTGTGACCTGACATGAGCGTTAAGGTTTTTTTTTTTTTTTTTTTTTTTTTTTACGAAAATCTACTAATCTAATGACGCAGTGAGTGGTGTCACGTCATGCATAATTTTATGAAATCTCATGACAAAGCTGTGACTTTCATTTCAGTTCCAGTTGATTGTAGTGATTCATGAGACGAGGGAGGGACTCGGTCTGTATGACTGTGAGTGCTGGAGTTATTTAACTGGAAAATCTAGGTGTGCACCGCAGGTTGAAAAACCTATGTCATCGTTGCGTTAACCTGCATGGACTTTGAATCATACAGTCTCATCTCGCTAAGCGCAGGGAGAGCTTCACAGAGAAATGTCCCGGCTGAGGACAGATCCTCTTCTGTGTCTCTGAGAGCAATGTGCAATGGGAAACAGATGTGGCTGGGCTGTTAGTTCAGTGCCTTTCTTCAAAGAGCCACAATTAGTGTGTCCGTATACAGAACGACTTCATGAGACATATTTTGTCAGCTTCATATATTTGTCATTGTAAATTCCAAGTCTAGGTTTGCAGCACTGTTTGCATCGATTTATCTTGAATTTTCCCAATTTTTGGCAAACATAGGAATCACAGGGTTAGTTCACCCAAAAAATCATGATGATTTAAGCCACAATGTGTTTTTCTCTCTAAACCAAAAAATAATTTTAAAGAACATCCTGCACACTCTTTGCCATGTAGTGAAACTTCAAAATGACACAAGAGAACTTTTAAGTTATCAAAAATAATCCAATTGACTATATGGCTCTACAGTCTGTGTCATGTTGAGTTCATACAATAGCAACTGTATTAGGAATAGTTCCAAATTAATCAATACTCACTGAAAATTGTGAACCACCCTAGCTGCGAAAACTAGTCTTGCCTGATTCTTGGCTCATTTTTTAATGAATCCGTTGAACCAGTTCACAAGAACTAAATGATTCATTCACAAATCAGAATGATCCAATTCATTGATTCAATAATCCAGTTGCAGAGATTAACAGTTTATTGTATTAGAACATTATCATTTAGTAGCCGAGGAACTTTTCCTCTGCGGTCGCCCTACAGGTTGGAAGCGGAATTGTCCTCATTTGAACTACAGAAACGCAACCCAATCTGACAATCTTACATAGCATGGGTGGATATATCAGATAAAGGACCGCAAAGCGGTGGCATAAGTGCATTTCACCATGTCACGACTTGATGAACCACTGAAACAATTTTGAAAACATTATTTTAAGGTAAAAATTCTTACTTAGTGTTGCTTTTAAAGTTTAGTTTGTTTCTCACACAAAACAATATAGCTTCAGAATACATTGAATACAGCGCATAAGTCATATGAACCAATTTGGGGCTATATTTCTTACTGGAGCTCATTATATTTAAAACAGAGGATAGGATCTTCAAAATGATACAAATATCATGGTTGGAGCAACATGACAGTGATTACAAAGCACACTCATTCACCAGCACATCAGTCTCATTAGTGAGTGCTTCATGGCACAATATCACAAGCTCTTGCCGTATCATCTGATGGTTAAGATTATACTGCAGTGGAGCTTTCATAATGTGTTAGTACCTTTTGAAAGTTGTGGATTCTTTAAAAACAGGTTATGAAGTCATGCTGAAAGATGCTAGAAGTTGACTGTTGTCAGTCGACAGGATTAAGGTGATTCATGCAGTTCTTTAGCAGCCTCTCCCAAAATGCCCTGAGGCAGTGTAGACAATGAAGAAAAATGGCGTCTTTTCAGGAGGAGTCGCTCCCGTCTCTTCCAGCTTTTAGAAAATAAGACACACAGTGTGTTTGAGGAGAACGTGCCTGTCCACCATCCTGGGCCTTACTAATGTCTGATAATCCTAGCGATGTTAAGAGTTCAGTGCTTAAAAACTAAATTAGAAACTGATTTGTGTTTCCGCACTCACATTTAGCAACTTGCAAATAGTATACAAAACTGTCTATATAGGTGTTCTCCTGCTAAACATAGGACGTTTATTTCATACAATTGATCCATTTCAAAAATTGTAGTTTTGCAAATGTTTAAAACTTTCAAAGAAATTCTATTTTAAGTTGCAATTTGAGAATTTATTCTCATTTGAACTAATCGCCATTTTCAAAAGCTTGTCGAGGAGGAGAGGAATCCTGACAGAACAGGACAGGGAAAACAAAACATGGAAATGAGGCAAAGGTCACTCTGATTCTTTTGTAGCCCGGTTCATCTCAGGGTTGCAGTAAATATTAACCTGCTTATCACTGAGTATGGGATGTGTTATTTTAGCATACTAGAATCAGACAAATAAACTTGAAGAGGCTAAATGAACACCAAAGAGTAGGTGTTTTAATCCCATTATCAGACTGTGAGTCTTAAAGACTTCATGATAACATGAGACGTGTGTTTTATTCCATGTCTGTTAGTTTTTAAGCCAGTTTAAGTCATTTAACTTCTAAAATTAACCTTTAGCACATACGCAAAATGTCTTTCTCATCTGGGAAAATTGACAAAAACTATTGATGACTCATTCTGCACTACACAAATGTTTATCCAATTGGATGCTCACTAGAATGAGAATGCCACTTTTATCACCTGCAACTGACTAGCAAACAGCAAATCCTGTTTATATTATTGGGATGCATCGAAAACATATTGTCAGTATTAAAGTGTGCAATATAATCCTAATTTTAACACGTATGATCAAATTAGAACATAGTAATATATCCTTTATGTCTAAACTGGACAGCTTGCTCAACAGTGCCCTCCATCAATCCAAGCTCAGTACTTCCAGGAAGGTGTTCTCTGATTTTTTTAATTGTTTGTGTTGGTTGATGGGCTTTACTGCCATATCCACTTATAGTTTGTAATATGCATAAATGTTTACCAAGTAAACAAAAAAAGCTCATTCTAGCCAATCAGAGAGATGTTCTCTGTACCCTCCCCCATCCCCAACTAATCACAGCATTGCGTCTTGACTATTTACTGTGTTTACATGTTTGCTGTGTAAATGCAGCTCACAAAACTGCATGCCGTGCCACTTAGTTAAAGCATCATTCTCCTTCGTTTTGGCTACTAACAATGTGAGTATACCACAATGCAGTCAACCAGCTATGTTTGAGATAATCATTAGATGGGACAGACTAAAAACCAAATAAAGTAAATAGACGCTTTACCTTTGGCCAACCATTTCCAGCTGTGCAGAGGTCTGTGTTATCTGCATTTACACAGCCAGCATGTAACTTACAATTAAGAAACAAACACTGAAAAGTGTCCTAAAGCACACATATTATTATGTAGTTTACTCTCGAAGATTAATTTAATAAATATATCATAAAAAGTTGTGTACTGCACTGCAAAAATTTGATTCCTAGTGTTTTTGTCTTGTTTTCCATTAAAAAATCTACATCACATTCAAATGTTAAAATATCTGAAGAACCATGAAGCCACTATTTTTGTTTTCATCAATTTAGTTTTTACCATGATCATGTTTCTGTCAGCCTTGAGTTTGAACTGCACTGCCCCAGATCAGGGTGCTCACCAAGGCAAAGTACAGAAGATTATGAGGGTGACCACGGTGAGAGAGGGATTAGTATACACACGCAAATGGACTCTGCCCGCAGAAAATGACTTTGTGAAGGTTTTCCTAACATTTAGGGGCTTCCAAACACTTCTTATCAGGTTCTCTACATGCAGTTTCCATTTGTTCAACATGATAACACTGTAAAAGTTAGCACTATTATGTCAATGATATTAGTTAAAGGGTTAGTTCACCCAAACATAGAAATTATGTCGTAAAACTAATCCATATGAATTGAGCAGTTTTGTCCAAATTTTGAAGAAATCGCTTTATATGACGAACAGATTGAATTTAGGCTTTTATTCATATATAAACATTGATCAGCGAACATAAACAGCAGCTCAACCGAACCTGCTTGACGTGCAAGAACAAACCTCATTTTGCTGCGTAAAGGCCCTTTCAGACTAGACGCAGAATGCTGGGTTCAGCGTAGCCCCTCAGATACAAAACCATCTGCACTACGCTGGCCAGAGCAAAGTAGGAGTTTTCAAAAATGTTAGCGGGAGTTCTATACGTCTAGTCATTTGATTGTTGTTCCACCTTTCGGTCAGCAGCCAAATATGTATCTGTCCTGGGCTAAGAAGCAAGCGACAGCACCTGATATTCCAACTTCAATTGAGATATGTCTCCATGACATAGCTTTTCTCCCGATAAACTACCGCAAACTTGTATTGTATAGCGCCGGAAATTCAGACACACATAGTACTAGCTGTTCATACATTTTGCTTTCCATTGGTTCTTGCTTAAGCTCAAACTTAATGCCTAACATACCAGAATGAACCTCATTGGTTCTTGCTAAAGCTCAAACATGCTGTGTAACACGAGAATGAACCTCATTGGTTTTCGCACATCAAGCAAACATGCTTGAGCCTCTGTTTACGACAACTGATGTATGTTCATATGTGAATAAAAGCCTAAATTCAATCTGTTCATCATATAAGTAATCGAGTTTTTTTTTTAGAAAATTTGGCGAGGATCTCTGAAAATTTAGGCTAGTTTTACGATATCTTCATGAACTTTTTAAAACATCAAAGTGGTTGATATGTAGTATGGAAGGACAGAAATAGCTTAGTAAAAAAAAAAAAGATCTTCATTTTTGTTCTAAAGATGAACGAAAGTTTTACGGGTTTTTCAGGTGTGTAATTAATGACAGATTTTTCATTTTTGGGTGAACTAACCCTTTAATCCTAATGGTTTACGTTCCAAACGTCTTCTACATGTTACACCCTCAGAGTAGCGGTCTGTTCTCTGGCACCAAAGCCGCTCTTACACAAAGTCTTACTTATTTCAGCAATGGCTGTCGTGTATGCGGGAGCACAGTGGATTATTTTCGCAAAAGGCAGTTTGGTTTTCTTCGTTCTAGCTTTTGACAAGCTCCATGTGGTTGACAGACAACCTCCGGCTGTTTCCAGCAGTTACTTGCTCAAATAAGCCTTGCAGTGTCACCTGACTGCTCCGACTGGATTGGTCGTATTAAACGGCAGGGCCCTCGAGAAGGGGTGGGGCTTCGGGGGTGGGACTCTGTGGAGGAGTCAGTGAATGGTGGTTTCTATGGTGACCACCGGTCAGTGATGTGGCCTTGTACTTTGATCAGGGTTGCCCTGAGGAGATGGACACAACGTTCACATTTGAGCAGAAGAACATTCTTGAGATGAAAAGCCCATGTGTAGTTTATAATTAAGCCCCATTGGTGACTCATTTTATGCAGAAATAGTCTGCGTGCATGCGAGCTCATGCATGCATGCATGCTCATTCAGAGGCGCAAGAGTGGGTGTGCTGAATAGACAAAGTCTGTGTCTGATGATAAGGACTCAGATGAAGGTGGGTGGAGAAGGACAGAGAGCCGGTCGGGGTCGATATAACAGACACAGAAGCAGAGGGAGCTGGCATGCATGCTTTCAGGCGGGAGGCTGCGACTTCTGCAGTGGAGACAGCGAGCGTAAACATGCGTAACACTGCCAAATACATTTTCTGACCTACTTCAGCTCACAGGGAAATACACTGTATTGTCTGGCTTGAGACAGTGGGTGTCTGTGAGGCCTCAAAGCTCAAATCCTTCACCGAACGATTCATCCCGCTGCTGAAGATGGCCCTCTTCTGCAGACGGGTTTGGAGAAAGACGGGGAGATGGAGAGAGATCAGGGTGGTGGTGGGGTCGTTTGTGAAATAATGACCAGAAGTGTACGCTTGGGTAAATCTGCACTGGGATTGAGTTTTAAATAGCCTGGAATGCACATTGCTGGAAATGGGTGGTAGTTCAGAGAGCTCAGCCTGCTATACTGCAGCGTGTCACATCACAGGACAGCAGCTGTATGTGACAGAGGAAGTTAGGGTCTCCTCACAGTGATGATGGCTACGCTCTGGTTGCACAGACTAAAAGAGATGTGGCCAAGAGGTGCATTTTTCTTCAATAATATAATCGTGACATTTGTGCTCTAAATTCATATCTGAGTTATATTTAAATATTGAATTAATCAATTTACTGCCAGTCTTCAATTAGCCAAAACCATAACCAAAAATATTTTATATAACTTAAAAATATGGGTAATTGACGTCAGTGTGCTGTTCAGTGTCGTTTTCTCACGTGATTAATTAAACCACTGGCAATACATTAGTACATCACTACACAATATATCCTTTGATACACAACATACAGTAGGTATTAGTTCAATTTTTAGTTCAATTAAACAAAAAGTTAATATACATATATATATTTGTATATATATATATTTGTTAGAATCTAATATTTAATATTGTTCATGCTCTTATCCCCTGTTTTTAACTTTTTGAGGTTCACTTTTGTTTAAAATTGTGAATGTCTAAAAAAATAGTCCTAATTTAATAACACTGTTAAACTATCTTTTGCAAATCTGAAATGAATATCCTTTTTTTTTTATTTTTTATTTTTTTAAATGACTGATTTTAGTTTTTAGTGTTAGTTTTTAGCCGTAACATGACAACACTTTTCACCATCACTCAGAATTGGCCAATGCATCCCTTTTATTGGAAGTTTGTAGGCCCTTTTTAGGATTGTGTAATAGCCAGTGGCACATGCATGCGATGAGCATCCCATCATCCAAACACAAATAAATCATATTTTTGGATCTTATTGACTTCTCACTGGAGTTCATCCTCCATGTGTGATGTCGTGATTTTTGCTGGAGTTCCTGGCTTGGTTGCCTGAAACAAAATGGTTGCTGTATGCAATAAAGCCAAAGGTCACGTCAGGGCCACCTGTTTGGAGTGACAGCTGAGTACTGCTTTGCCAAGGGCCTCCTCCTCTTCTTCCCTGTTAACCCCTTGTGTTCATTCCAATCAGAGTTTCAAGCATATTTATTGATTTGTCTCGGTCTTTAACTACTCCTTCACCTGCTGGAAAATCCAGCTGAAACCAGCCTAAAGCGATAGCTGTGTTTTGGAATATGATATTTGGTGTCTGTCTGGTCCAAGCTGTTCTGCCAGAACAGCCAGGTGCCCAACAGCTGGTTCTCCAATTGGTCAAACACCTAAACCATATTAGAGTTGCTAGACATTAGCTACAATGTTGTAAAACACAGATTTTGTATTTTTTTTTTTATATGAAGAAGAATTATGATACAGGTTTTTATAATGCTTGTAATATTTTAAAGTGTTGACTCATTTCATTTTGAACTTTCTATTATTATTTTTTTTTGTTGCCTGGATAAAATTGCAGAAAAGGAAATTGTGCAGAAAATGCAGCAGAAGTTTGTGATGAAATAAGATAGAGTTTGTTGAGAGAGAAAGAGAGAGAGAGAGGGAGAGCTGAGCAGCAGAACCAGTTAAACCAGAAACCTCTCCTCTTGTCATGAATCCTCCTCCTGGTTCTCGGAGCACTGTATCCCCCATCCCCACCGAGACCCTTCTATTCTGACACCTCCCCCACTCAACACAAACACACATACACACATGCTGAAACTGATACAGAAACAGTGTGGAGTGTAGAGGCAGCAGAACGCGATAGCCCCATGAGCCAACACCTGCCCACAATCCAACACTTGCCTGTGCCTGTCACACAGGGATGCAAGAGCTTTGACACACTCTTGCCTCAGACACACACTCTTTCTTTTTGCATTCCCCCCTGTTGTTTTGGCCTTTTGTAAGTGTGCAGGATTCGTATTTCCTGACCTGCTTACTTTTACTTTTTATCAGTAGTTTTGGGAACCGAACACATTACCTTGAGTTGTTAAAACATTTTTGGAGTCATTATTTATGATGAAAATGTTCTTTATATTTAGTCAATGTTTTATTATGTAAAATTTATTAGCTTGTTGCTTTTGGTCTAAAATTGTATATACCGTTCAAAAGTCATTTGTCTGTATTATTTATTGATGTTTTTGAGTCTTTTATGCTCAAGGCTGCATTTATTTTTTCAGAAATACAGTAAAAACAGTATAATATTGTGATACTATTATAATTTCAAATTTGTTTTCTACTCTCCAGTCTTCAGTGTCACATGATCCTTCGGAAATCCTTCTAATTTGCTGATTTGATGCCCTAGGAGTTTTCTCATTATTATTAATGTTGAAAACAGTTTTTGTAGAAAGTTTAATACATTTTTGTAATTTTTTTACTAAAAATATATGATTTTTTTTTATAGAAGATGAACTTTTTAGCGATTGTTAGTTTCACAGTGGAAAATAACATTTTAGTTGACAATAATGTGCAAAAAGACAGAAAAAAAGATAACGAAAAAAGAAAAACTGTAACAGGTTTGGACAGGATCATTGTTAGTGCTTTGTTTTTTTTTCAGCATCATATTTTCATGCTTTAATTAAAATAGTTGAATTATGGTCATTACACATCTTTGTTTCTCTGATTAATTTTGACAAAATCAAAACCTTAGAGGGGCACAAAACAGAACTTTATTACGAGGAGACAAAAAAACAAAATTGTGAATCGATTCGAACTGGGGAACTCAAACTTGTATTGCCCGCATAAGCTCCATCATGCCGTATCACATTAGCTTATTTGCTGTAAAAATGTCCACGCTTTGCACTTTAACCCACTTTATGTGTCCATGGTATCACATGAATGTCTGTCAGACAAACATATGTTTTTCCTGACTGGATAATTTGAAATAAGCCTGTTTTGCACATCCTGACAACCTTAAGCTTCATCCATCTGCCTTCCATCCATCTCCATAACGTCATTCGTCCCTCTATCCCTTCATCCTCATGCTCTTCTGTCTCCTTTTGTTCTTGGGTCTTTTAATACCAGCTCTTGTGATGTGCTTTTGTAAAAGCAGTAGTAATGTTCCACACAGATGCCTGTAGCACTGGCTCCTGCACTCACCAGAGAGGAAACTTGGCAGTGCATGTGACTTTGTGTTATGTGATGGCAGCCCGTTTCAGTTTACCAGCTGAACAAGGGGCCTGAGGCTGGATCTCTCCTGTTACCTTTACACCAGAGCACATCTGAAGTGACTGATGTCACTCTTTCTCATGTGGCCTATTCAGGTCGCTGTCTCTTCCCGGACCTCGCCTCATGGGAAAACGTGCTCTGAATCCACAAGCCCCTCATAGCCTGAAGGATTTCTCATTTTAATCCCGAAGGGAAACACCTCACATAATTTTCGTGCTTACTCAGCTGCTCGGCTCCCTTTAACTCTTGTGTGTGCTTTTTTAAACCGTAACACTCGCTTTGTGTATACGGCGGTGTAACACTTGCATTGTGTGTGTAGTAATTGTGTGTGGGTGTGTGTTTTGCTTTCTTTTAGTATGAGCAGAGGTCGCTGTCCCTCATCCTGTGCCCGTAACCCTGTGACTCCATGACCCTGTGACGTGTTTAGCCCAAATCTTAAAATGGGTAAATATTCAAAAGACACTTGACACTACTGACCATTCTGTGAGTGTGTGTGTGGGGAGGAGGATTATTTTAAACATTGGGATCCAAACAACATTGAACCCTATTGACTTTCATTGTACTGACAAAAGCATGGCAATGCTTTCCAAATTATCTTGTGTATTGTAGAAGAAAAGAAGTCATATATGATTAGGTGACTGAATTGAATTTTTTACACACATTTTACACAGGTTGTGTGTTGGTATGGAACATCTTTATTTAAATATCAAATAATATTTTGTATGTTGAGATCATATGCAATTTTTTCAAAATGAGAAGAGATGGAGGGTACCCAGCAAACAAATTTAGGTTCTGAGAACATTCTGGGAAGGTTAGTTTTTGGTTCCCAGAACGTTCATAGAAATTTCCCTTAAGGTTAAGGGAACGTTCCCGGAACATTCTCCTTACGTTATAAAAATGGAAGATGGAACCTAAAAATAACGTACATGGAACGTTCCTATAACGTTCTTGTTTGGTTCCCAAAAAAATAACCTTTTGGGACCATTCGGGAATGTTAGGGGTAGGTAGTTGGGAGAAGGAATATAAGTGAGATGGAGGATGGCCTGTAAGATGGAGGATGATAACAGGGAAGAACAGGGGATCTCTGCTGTGTAGAGGAAGCAAAGGAGAATAATGGCTCAGCATTCCCCCAGAACTTCCCAGCCACTACACCAAACAGGAAATGCACAAGTTCCCTGCTTTCTCTCTGGTGGAACATGGTTGGTGGGGGGTGGGGGGGGGGACTTTTAGACTTTCCACTCCTCTGTGTACTTATGAACGAAAAGAAGAACAAAATGGCCAAGAACATTTTGAATGAAAACATAAATCTACTTCATGCTGTGGGTTCATTCCTTTGGATTTGAAAAAGTTTGAAAAAGCAAACAAACAAAAAGAATGCATCCAAGATGGTGGAGGTGAGAGAAATGTTGGTTATACACATAGTTATTTGTGTGTGAAATGTTTTCTTAATGTTTGGTAGAGTATTGTTTGTTAGCTTAGCAACATGCTAATGGCTAATTCTGTTGGAATCAATTAAGAGTTGAGTTTGCGGTACAGAGCACTAATGTTGATCTTTTCAGATCTGTCACGTATGTGGTTTCATGATGGTTAAGATGCTGCCTTAAAAGGTAGCTGTCTATATAGGCTGCTCACTAGGTTTTGGACCATAGCTCGTGTTTTCTTTACAGGTTCAGTGAATGGGCATATATATACCTCTTCTTCTGGTTTCTGTCATCCTACTGATTCACCTTGTAGTGAGTGTGTAAAGAGAGTGATGGTCAGGGGCAGATGGACTCATCATTATCCAGTGTTATCTGTTCTCAGTAGGAGGGAAGGTCTGTATAATCCCCACACTCCCATTAACTGAGACACTTTTATAGCCTGTAGATGTAAGAGGTCATGTGCTTGCCTGGACAGTGTGTGTCAGAGCATCAAGACTCCTTTTTTCTATTTGTCCTTTACATGTATAATGTTTCTTGAATTATTACTGGTGCACTCAATGTTATATTATTATTGTCCATACTTAGCTTTATGCTCTATTTTATATAGATTTCAACATAGTGGTTTTGAACAAACCACTACGAAGTATTATCAAGTGATTAGAATATCATAGAAACCTAGGAGTGGGTATGTTTGACTTGGGCCAGGACACAACTGCCCAGAACACCCTGGCAACCACAATGCGACTTGCTAATGTCACTCAGAATGCTTAAGCAATCACGTGGCAACACCCTGGCAACCGCTCACAACAACAAATGAAACGGGTGGAATAGATTTTCATTTACATAAATAGACCTTATGTAGCTCCGCCCCTTTTCAACGCTGCACTCATTGTGTTCTGTCTTCTGGTTTGTATTTCCACAGCAAGAATATCTTACGGATTTATGAATGAACTGCTCATTTTAAAATCTTCCCTCATGATAACTTTCGCTAACTCTACAGTAGTAAAAAACTTTTCCAGGTAATTCCTCTTCAACAGCGATAGAATTATTCAGAGCTACCGCAAAAACAGTTTGAAGTTTAAAGACAAAATATTAAAGATGGATGCTTGTTTCTCTGGTACATAAAGTCTCATTTCAATTTTTGGGTGACCAACCTTTAACTTTTGAACGTTTTTGAACTTTTTGTTTACCTCCTGCCAGTTGATTTTTCTCACTAGCCAAATATTTTGCTATTATATTAGTCCTATGAATGAACCATATGATGATGATGCGTTTAACTGATGCCCATCTGTCGTCATTAGCTCCAGTAGCTAATTAATTACTGTCTTTAATCCTAATCCTCTCAGTTATGGCGCTTTTCCTCTGCATGATGTGGTACGCCACAGGTTCGGTACAGCTCACTTGTGGTGCTTTTCCACTGCATGATACAGTAAGGTATGGCTAGCTTCGGCTCGCTTTAAATGGTACCACCTCTGTCGAGGTTCCAAACGTACCATACCGATACTAATTGTGACGTTAACACACTGCAGAATGCAGATCACTGATTGGTCAGACAGAATCGTCACTACCAGCATCATTGTATTTGCGAGACACAATCAAACCCGCTAGATTTAAATAGCCAGTAACAGTAATAGCCAGTTTTAAAACTACTTGCTTGACTTGCTTGAAGAAAAAAGAAAGAAAGAAAACTTCCAAAAAACATCCTTAACATTCAATAGTTTTAATCGCGGCAGCAGATTCAGGTTGGTAGTCCAAGGCATTGTTGTCTATCGGTACTTCTGGGTTCTTCCCACCGGAGCCTCGCTTTCGATTTCAAAATGGCGGCTGCGTGAAATCAGTGTATGGTGAGTTCCCAGAATCCTGACGTAGGTCTGGCATGCCAGGCGAATCTCAGTTTGCAGCACTTATACGCTGCATCTGTGAGACTAATTTACCCTATTCTAAAAATGATCAATTTATCCCTCTTATTCACTCAATTTTTTGATTTTTTTGAAAGATATTAATGCATTTATTCAGCAAGGACGCTTCATATTTTTGAATGGCTAAAGGCTTTTATAGTAAAACCTTCGGCATGAGAGTGGACGATTTCAGTCAACATAAGCAACAGTAACCATTGGAGATGCAATTTGGGCATACTTAGCAAATGAGAGACAACACGCATAGAGATTTCACAGATTATGTGTCTGTACCCACATACAGCAAAACAATGGAAAAATGGGTTAGAACATGATATTCTAAGTGAGTTTGATTCAAACACTCATAGTTGTTCATTTTAATTATATTATACATAATGCACTACTGAAATGTTTATACATCCCTGTGATTTTTTTTATTTCTAGCAGAATATATCTCATTCCAGAACGTATTTTTTTAAAGCTATGGTCTGTTACGTGTCCCACCAGTAACGTTAGGGCATGAGAGAAATTTATGTGATATTTTTATGATCATAATGCAGTTAAGTATGAAGCACTGCTCACACAGAAGTCACTTTCAAACCAAGCAGGGTTTTTTTTGTGAGCATGGCGAAATCGCTTGACCAACTTGAGCATGAGCGAAATTACTCAAAAATCCAGGTCGCACGGACTCCAGTTAAAATGAGTCCAATTCGCAGAGCAACGGTAAATGTGGCCGTACCTTTATCAGTGACCTAATGCCCTCTAGTCAGTCTGAACATGCATTAAACCCTTCCATATGTGCATCTCTTTTCCGTAAAGTAAAATCCAATATAGATCCTAAAGTCAGGACTCCTCTGTCCACACTTTTGGAACCAGTGGAAGTACATGAGCAGAGTTTGGGATGGTGAGAGCTGGGAGGGGGATTTCCTACCCTTCCCCCTCCAGCAGAGGAGATCACACCCTGCAACGGCACACATAAACTGCAGTAAGGCCGCATGGTTAGAGCAAGAGAGAGCACAGCAGACAACCGTCTACCCTCCACTGCTCACACAGCCACTTCCTGCTTTGACTCTAAACCCAACCCCCCTACTGTTCCTCTCTTTACAGCAGAAAGACTTCCAAGTTTCTTCCGTTTAAACATGCACCCAGTCCCTCGACTTGCTTTTCCAGTCCTCTCTCTACGGTTTTCTCACATTTCACATTTCTCTCAGCGTTTTCCTCCATCCCTGCTTCCTCTCCTTCTCTCCCCTCCTGTGCTCTCACGTATGTGTCGTTCATCTTTCTCTCCCTCGTCTCCTCACCCTGCACCACCCCCTCACTGGGTTGGGCCTCTCTCGCTGTAGTATCACACTCCCACAGCTGCCTCAAACACTCCTCAGCCAGTGCTTTTCCTATCTTTCACTGGTAACACTTTACAATAAGGTTCGTTAGTTAACATTAGTTAACTACATTAGTTAATATGAACTAATAATGAATAGCACATATACAGCATTTGTTAATCTTTGTTAATGTTATTTTCAACATTTACTAATACTTGATTAAAATCTTGTTAACATTAGTTAATGCACCGTGAACTAACATGAACAAACAATGAACAAATGCAGTAACAAATGTATTGCTCATGGTTAGTGCATGTTAGTAAATACATTGACTAATGTTAACTAACGAACCTTATTGTAAAGTGTTACCCTTTCACTTTTAGACAACTCAATGCATTGCGCTCAGTTCAAAATGAGATGTGTGGCAAGAGTGTAGCTTCTTAAATCCAATATATAAACTACTGTTCAAAAGTTTGGGGTCAGTAAGATTTAGACATTTATTCAGCAAGGGCACGTTAAATTGATCAAAAGTGACAGTTACAAAAAGATGTACTTTATATAAATGTTCTTCTGAACTTTTTATTCATAAAAGAATCATTAAATATTAAGCAGCACAACTGTTTTCAACGTTGGTTATAATTAGAAACCTTCCGTTTTCCCATTTGAATACAGTATGAAAACAATTAATAAGAGTGTGTGCAAAGTAAAGTTGCTCCTGTAAAACACAGCTTCTGCAGAAGATATAATCTCTTAATGATTTCCATGTGGCTTCTTTTGCAGATGGGAAAAGTTATTCATTAATGGGCGTATCTGTTTATAATTTAGGTTATATTGAGTCTTGAGTAACAAAAATTCTCCATTCTTAGAAATAGAAAGTGCCTCCCCTGAAAAGACTGCCAGCAATGGTGTTGGTGCTGCTGATGTGAATGAACCATCTCATTTGTCAGAAGACGCTGTTAACAATCAGCCATCCACACATACACCAGAATCTGTTGAAGGTGAGATGGCTCAGTCATGTTTAAAAAGATGATAAATAAAGATTCTGTCATTATTAACTAACTTTCAGGCTTTTTCCAAACCCAAATGATTTTTTTTTTTCTGTGATACAGAAGTATATAAAAAGTAAACTTTTTAGACTAATTTCATCGAATCAGGAAAAAAATGATTGCAAAATGTAAAATTTTGGAACAACATGAGTGAGAGTAAATAATGAAAGACTTGTCATGTCCCTAAAGAGACACATTGTAATGGTTAAAATACCATGGTCATTTAGTAATCATTTCATTTATAGAAGCAGACTGTGATGGAATGGACAGACCAGAGCATGAAGATGAAGATGAAGATGAAACTGGAGACAGAACAGATGAGCTGTCCTCCATCAACTCCATGATGAGCACTGTGATGAATGTGGGCCAGATCAATGGAGTCGACTCTGAGCCCACCAAAACATCTCCCAGAAGTACCACCAAATCACCCTCGGTCAATCGTACTGGGAGAAGAAATCAGGTATGGCATTCGCTATATGTGAGCAGAAGCGGATGTTATTACTTACTTTGAAAGATAGTCAGTCCACTTGGCATCCATAATGGTATCTTATCTACTTGAATAGGGACCAAGACCAAGGCTGTGTCCGAAATCACATACTTTCTGAGTAGGTACTTTTATTGAGTTAGTAATTACTTTGTAATGTGTGTTTAGCTTGAATGTGACTGTATTCCGGATGTACTACATTTGTCGCGTGTCACTATTATATGACCTACAGCGCCAGTTGCGTCGCTTCACTGCCACACGCAAATCGTCCCCCGTGGCCTCGTGGGATATTAACGTTTCCATCAGATTTGCCCATCAGAATCTCTCCAGAAGTAGTAGGTTGTCCAATTACTGTTAATTTGGACATACTACTTTGTTTACATCCTGCTTTTCGCCTACTATATAGTAGGGAAGTATGTGATTTCGGATGCAACCAAATCTCCAAGACTGTCAATATTGAGTTTCAATAACAAATTTCAAATCAGCAATAAAATTCAAATGTCGTTTCTTTAGCTGATTCTTTAGTGATTTTATATTTTTGGTTGGTTAAGTTGGTTCAGCTAATGTACATGCGCGTTCTAGAGTAGAAAAAACACATGACTGGCTCTTTTAATCACATGGTGACACTTTCATTTTTGTAGATGCCATATTTAGTGTTATGATTTTTCCTGACTGTCTCATACCATCTCTGGTAGTCAGTCAGAGTGGCTGTTACATGACTGTTAAATGAGCAGCAACAAATGGTCCTTGCGCTTTCTCAATCCCCCCTTTGTGATAGCCGATGCTTGTCTTATGCCTTCAATTAAAGTGTGGGATTCGACTGAAACACTTCTCTGTGGAGAAAACAGGTGTTTCTGTCTCCCGGCCCCCTCTGGTATCCCTTCCTACAACCCTAACTGCATTTCCATACGCTGAGAGTGACTCTGCACCTCTGCTCTACTGCCCACTGAATTAGTGATGCTCTTCCTTAGCCAGTACTGCTGTTGTCTGGAGAAACAGATGGAGAGACCACTTGTTACTCCATGTGACGCTAGCGCACAACCGCTCCTGCTGCTCTGACACATACTATCTTCATCAGGCAGGCTATATCCTGCATCTGTTTCACCTATTGTGTTTATCTCTCACTGGTGGACAAATAAACATCTCACTAGGGTTTTGGAGTCATGGGTTGTGACATGTGTTGAGGTGTTTTTCATTTGATTTTGGATTAGTGTGTTTTCAGTGTCTATGACTCTCATGTGAGGCATAATAGTTAGAAATGAATAGTTGAATATATGATGAAATATGTACAGAGCTCTGCACAGGGGACACCTTAGGTACGATTGCACAGAAATCTAGTCATATTTATTAAATGTTAAATATGAGTAACATTTATATATTTAATATATTATAACATAAATTAAAGGGGTGGTTGATTATGATATCACTTTTCTAACTTTAGTTAGTGTTTAATGTCGCTGTTTGAGCATTAACAACATCTGCAAAGTTACAATGCTCAAAGTTCAGTGCAAAGAGAGAAAAAAAATTGCTTTTAAAGAAATTTTTTAAGGACTACAACAAACGGCTGGTAGGAACTACACGAGTTTCCTCGCGTGTTAGTGACATCACTAACCCTAAAATTTACATAAACCCCACCCCTGGGAACAGGCAGTCCATGTTGAGAAGAGGAAGAGCTGTTGTAGTCACTCTGTGTGCATCTCACAACAGTTCCTATACAGGCGATTTATAGATTATTCTGACGGAATATGCTAATTGAAGATATTTAACTTCACATCAGCAACATAAATTCATCAACCATTCAGAGATGTCCTGTTGCATTCTACATGTTGTCACTTCTTCTTAGTCTCTCCATCTCGGTTTAACATAAACATAACATAAAAGGCAGAGCAGTTTCTGACATTTTTGCGTGTGTCTGTGTGAGGTAATCAGAGCTGCTAAGTCTAACACACACTCTTAAAGCTCCGCCAACTGTGTCGGGAGTTGCAGCTCATTTGCATTTAAAGGAATTTTTTGCTAACCCTCAAAAAGTGACAACTTTAACATGCTATATAAAAATATCTGGGGTATTTTGAGCTTAAACTTCACATACACTGTCTGGGGACATCAGAGATTTATTTTACATCTTGTGAAAAGGGCAGTATACCACCCCATTAATAAATTCACCAACTAACAATGAGCAATATATATATTTTTGCAGCATTTATTAAACTTTGTTAATGTTAATTAATAATAATATTCATGTTCTTGTTAGTTAATGACATACAACTTTTAGAAAAATAAGTATACATGTAGCACAAAAATGTTTGGAAATCTTATTGTGACTAATCAAGTCAAGTCATTTTCTTTTCTGTTTTAAATGTACATGTACATATGCATACATTTAGTGGAAATACTCAAACAGGGAATTACTTGAAAATGTTTGATTCGTGTATGTATGGAAATGGAATAGAAAATAGAATAAAAAATCACTTTCGTAACAGGGTTATTATTATTGTTAAGGAAAAAAACTAAAATAAAATAAACATTAACTAAAATAAAAAACAAAACTTATTTTATTTTAGCTAGTTGCCAAGTTGACGTTTCTCACTTTAATAAAAATGACAATAACTACTGTAGTTAAAACAGAAAATACAAATAATAATAATAATAATCAGATTAAAAATATTTACAAAAAGTATAACAGTTATCAAGATCTATGTTTCCATCACCATGTTTTTATGTGCATTTTGAAGTATCGCATCAGAAATGAGTAATGGAAACGCCAAATTTCTGAAAAAAAAAAAATAGCAAAAAAAAAGTTGAGGTGGTTTTTGACGTGTGTGAAAAATAGTTGATGAAAAATAGTTGACCCTAAAATAATGGGAGATAGAAACGCATTTGCAGAATAAATTCTGATTTAGTGAACATTAAAGCCACATGACTAAATCGGGTTGCAATGGGACTAATGGGAACACAACTAATTCACATTTGTGTGTTTTTTTTTTTTGCAAACTTTGAAAAGATTTTCTTTGCGTTTGGATCCTGGAAGCCCAGCTTATGATACAAAAAAAACCCCACTTGGGTATGTTGTATCTAAAGCTTGTCTGGTCTGTGTGTCTACTACAGGAAGTCAAAGAAGAACGCTCAAACTTCATTTGCCCCCTGTGTAACAAAAACTGCATGACACAGCACCAGCTCACCATGCATATCAGACAGGTGCGTATTCTTAACACATCCCTACATGTACACCTGTTTACAGAACCACAGCAATCTGATTTAACACGTAATTTTGTTTTAAAATCATTAGATTAGAATTTCACTGAAACTGAAACTATACGAATTTCTTTATATGAGACTATATCTCAGTGTAATGACATCTGTGCCTCATTTATCCTCCAGCATAACACAGATAGTGGGGGAACTGACCACTCCTGCAGTATCTGTGGGAAGGCTTTGAGCTCGGCCAGTTCTCTGGACCGCCACATGCTGGTTCACAGTGGAGAGAGGCCATACAAGTGTTCGATATGTTACCAGACATTCACCACCAATGGAAACATGCACAGGTAAATGATCAGACAGTGTTTTTTGGAGGTTTTTAAAAATGTAAATATTTAACTTTTCCATAAGTTTAAAGGTTAAAGTAAGACTAAATCAAAAGATTAAAGTAATATGCTGTAATATGTTACAGTAATATGCCTACAAATGAAATAAGCCAGGAATTTCCCAGGGTTTAAAAGCCAAAATGTGAAGCTTGTATTTTTGTTAATGAACATAAATTAATTATTCTGTAAAATCTTGTTTATAATTTGAGCCTAACGTTGTCTAAATCATAATTTTTGAAGTGAAACACTTGTTTATACTCTATATAAATAGTGCTTTTCTGGCATTACTCTAAATGTCAGGTGTGGTGGTGGTGAAAGGACCGAGGACAGAAGTGCAGGGTTGATGGACTTTTAATGATAATAAAATAAAACAAAACAGACAACAAATCTACCACGAGGGGGAAACCAAGACAGACTTGAACGACTTGACTTGACTGAAGCACACAGGACTGAAAACACAAGGAGAATAAATAGGGAGAGCAAACAAAGCAGGTAACAAGGAAGGACAGTTGGGGTAAATTAATCAATCAGGTAATGAGATGGGAGGGGCTAGACGATTGACTACTCTCCCATGTAGGGTTGTAACCATAGACTAAATAAAAATGGACGTACTGTCCGAAGAGCTTTTTGACGCCCAAAGTGGGCGGAGCCGGCTGTTGCCATCTTGTTAGCGCGTCACCGAGCGTCACTCCAGGATAAACGAAAATGGCAAAGAGGCAAGATTAGCTGAGGTGACGTGACGGCTAACAGACAGTAGAAAAACGGCTAGTAGTGACAACAGTGGCAATCAAGTGTCCATGCCCTTAATTATGCTTTAACTTTAAGGCTCAATATAATTTAAACAGATTGAACAGTTATAAAACAGTTCACCCCCCTCACAGTTGTCATGAAGGGCAAAATTAGCTATATAGACCAAAACCACTTTTTGCACCAGGCTATAAACACATTTTTCTGGTGTAAAGTTGGGCATTTTAACATGAGAGGTATTTGGGATTGACTCGCTTTCCGTCTTTAGTCAGTTTAAGTCACTTCCGTGTTGGAAGACTGGAAGGTTGTCGCTTGGTTGTAACGGTACGTGAGTTTCCCAGTATAACCATCTCAGAAAATATCACGGTTTAGTGTATTAATCAATTATTTTTTATGATTATTTATTTATTGCAAAGTTTAACATGGTCCACAAGTGCGACCACATATAACTATGTACAAGACCAGGGTTTGCTTGTACTAAAAACAAATAAAATACACATTAAACATGTATATAATTATTAAATAAATAAACGGTATTAAATTATGGTTATCAATATTATAATCAGTTAAAATGACAGTTACAATGAAAATAGTTTTTTTTTTTTGGTTTAACAAATACTTTTATTACTGCAAACTTTAAACCTTTTTTTTGTTTTGTGTATTTAAATTTCCATAAAACATGTCTAATCAACTAAATTCAATAATTGATGAGGAATTAGATTAACAACTTAATTTTTAACATCATTAATTTATTAAAGTGTTTAAGAATAATATGAGTTCAATGCAATTTATTTTATTCAGATAATTGATTTTCTTTTTATGATTTAATACAAATATATTATCAAAAACAGTAGAAATAAAAAACTTCTAAAAAAAACTTTTAAAACCATGGACAAAAAGATTCCTTAAATAATGTTTAACTAAATTGTATCATTATTATTATTGTTGTAATTATTATTCATATTTTGAGATGTTTGTTCTACCAAACTTTTATTATGACGGGTTGTAGTGAATTTTCTAGTGAGTGTATTTGACAATGTTTTTTCTCAAATAAAATGAAGAAATTGCTCATTAGCCCTTCTCTCAGAGCAGCTTTGGAAATGTTCATGTATGCATATCCTCGTAGTGTTTGTGAGGTGCTGAAAACACCATGAGCATCACGCGTACCTGAGTATGTAGTAGACGAAATGGTGCAGCTCATTCACACAGAGACATGCAGAACAAGCTAAAGTGGCTGATTATATATTTATTTATAGTAGTCTTTTGCACTTTAATATACACAGACCATGTCGCAATTTGATTTATTACACAGCTCTACTTTCGATTTATTCATCCATCCATTAATTTGCGTGTTTTACATGACATCTGCATTATACTGTAAATGCCATTTTAATGACTGGATTCCGGGATACACCAGTAGCTAATGTATTAAAGTTTTATTAACGTTAGTGTGGTATGAAGCAGGACGAGCCGAGAGCCTGGGACATTTTACGCTTCTGTTTTTATTATGCTTGTATGCCGCAATCGGGTGCTGACGCTCCTTCCGTTTTGTTGTTTATGCATATTTTACAATTGAAGTTACGTTTAATGTCCGCCTCCTTCTGCCCCGTTCTTGAACTTTGTTACAGTAATGTTTGATGGCTTAAATTCACGTTATCTAATTTCATTCTAATAAAACGGCCGTAAATGCTGAATTACTACTCATACAGGCCACTTTATCTGAAGAATTAAAGTTGTGGTGTGATGCAACACTGTTTTACTTGGTCAAAACAATCATAGTAAAAATACATTTGAGTGTGTTGTAAGTTGTGTTATAATATTACTCAATGGGTTTCGCTCGTGGCTGCTATGAGACACTTGTTGCACACTGCAGTAATCTAAATCAATATTAGAATGGCATATTAATAAAAGCTGAATGACTGTGCTGCTAAATGGCATGCAATTCATTTTATAACATTGTATGGTGGAGAAAATACTGTATTACTGTTACTACAAATAAAGCTCTTTCTGATTTTGCTGTTAGCCACTTGACTTAATAGTGTTGTCTGATTTACTTTTTGGGGACAAACTCGTTACTCGCTCGAACAAGAGATTCAAACAATAAGGCTAATCGTGTCGAGCTATATAACAATTAGTTTTCTGTCGATAAAGGTATCCAAACAGTCGCTCACCTGTCTAATTAAACATGTAATTTATTAAAGCGGCTTTGGTGTTTCCTTGGTTTATACGGATGTAAAACTGAAAATCAACAGGCGACACTATGACAAGGGCTGTTTCACTGGTTAAAATAGCTGGTTTCTCTGGATTTAAACATTGTTGGAAACATTTGGGATAATGTAAGAACACAAGTCAACAAAATATATAACATTATTCTAGTGGTTTTGGGATAATTTAATCCAAAAATCGTACATGTTATGCCTTTTAAATCATAAAAATGCTAAATTAAAATAAATCTTTTTAAAATAAATCAAATCAAATCATATATTTTGTTTGACTCCATGTCATGGGAATTAAACGACATCAGAGAACCTTTAACATGTTGTTAAATTATTGAAACTTAAAATCTCAAGGGGATACATACATCAAGTAAATATTTAAGGTCAAAGGGGTTCGGCTGACAAAAGGGGCTGCGAAATCCTTCCAAGCATCATATTAGTCCCACTTTTAGGTTTCTTTTGTTTTAAATTGTTTGTTTGGTGACCTAAAGTAACTGTAAGTAAATGTTGCTGTATGCACAGGTTGCAGGCTGCATTAATATAAGTCGTTGTAGGTTTGTGGTAGAGGAGGAGGGCTCAGAGGGAGGGTCGGGAGGGATGAAGGAATGTCTGCATGTGATGTGAGAGGCCTGATTCTCATGGCTGCACTAGCTTCGTTCTTTTTATGTCACTTATATTTGGAAAGATTTTTTCTGTGTCCATACTTCCTTTTCAAGTGTCTTTGTGGTCGAGAGATTGATTTGTGACTCTTTTTGTTTGTGTTAATGTGATGTGCATAGAGGGCTTCCTTGTGCAGTTGAGACATGCAGGCATTCCAGATGGGGGTGGAAAAAGTGTGTGTGAGTAAGACAGGGGGGAAAGGAAGGGGCTGATAGATGGGTACTGAACATATTTTTTTGGATGGCACATTAGGTATTGGTTAGCCATTTTTAACCTTATCATTTCATATATTGCATAACTCAACAAAAAACAACATTGCCTGGCAGAATGGTAAAACACTTTTCCTACACTGCCCTCTGGCAAAGTTGATGAAGCACTTCAGAAGAAAAAAATACTCAGTGGTCCTGCATCAACTTGTAACTTCAAACATAAAATCTCACCGCGATTAAGTGGCATGTGACAAGAAATTGCAAGAGCTGGAATTATGGTTGCATGATTAACATTATTATGCTGATACTGTTCTAATCTGAGATGGAACAGGATTCAGGCTGTCAGGGTTGGGTCCACATATGGGTGACCATCACTCTGCCTCTCTTCTATTAATATCTTTGGCTGTAGAATGTAAAACAAGATTCTTACCAATGGGTCTGCTGACATTTATCCTCCCTTTCCAGTTACATACACTCAGAGTGCATGACCATAAACTCTGCACACCAAAATGCAATAAAAGCTCATTTCATTGGAAAATGTGCACAATCTATATACTATATGCTCAATAGACATATTTGGACAACCATTCTAAATGAAACGCAGCTGCACATAAGCATCAGGGGCCTTGTTTCTGGTCAAACCTGAAAGGTGTGTTTGTTTCTGTGTAAGTGTAGGAGGGTGAGGGGTGCGCACGTTCCAGCATGCCGTAATGCGACTCCCAGCACTTTTCCTCCATACATTACCTCTGACCTCTGCTGGCCATATCATTCCATTTCCCCCCAACTGGTTACGTCGTTGTATATTGCAAGCCTTAATTATGGAAGAATTCCTGTGGCCCCAGTGCCTTCTTATCACATTGAGATGTAAAACAAAGAACATTTTACTCCGATGAGGATAAAAACTGGTTTTAATTAGAGTATGTTCAATGATGATTTTCTTTAGTGAAATAGTAGTTTTTAAATGTATTATAATTAAAATTAAAACAATTAATTTTTATCTGAATTTTTATGTATTAATATAAATAAGGTTATAATAATGAGAATGAGACTGTTCCACATTATCTAAATGAAAATTGAGCTTATTTGTCATAGATTTTTCTAAAATTGTCGGAATTCTAAATTTTACTCTAAATAGTGCATTTTATTTATCCAATATATATATATATATATATATATATATATATATATATATATATTGCCTTTTATTTTTATATTTTATATATTGCATTTTATTAATCATATATATATATATATATATATATTACCTCACTATCTCAAATGCCAAAATACAGTTTACACCTAGATTGTTTTAATAAAGCATTTTAATTGATCTTATTTTCAAAATGGTTGTCAGAACTTTTTTCTGAGTTATGTTATGTATTTCTGCAGGCACATGAAAATTCATGAAAAGGATGCAAACAGTATTCTTACCCCCAGTTCTTCCCCACTGAACAAGCGCCGACGACTGTCAGCTAAGAGGAAGCCCAGTGTAGAGGATGAAGCGGAGCAGGCTGAGGAACCACCAGTTAAAAAGGTACGATTTCACCTCTATTTTGTACATGTATTTTTCAGTAATAAATGCACTCAAATATTTTAACTTTTGGAATGTATTGTGCTTATACATTTGAAGTTATATGCAAACAAATTTTGTCATATATTTAGGTGATCTTGATGCAAAAGCATGGAGAGGACGAGTCTGTCAAGAGTGAAGAAGAGCTCCTTCACTGCCCCATCTGCTTTAAGACATTCATCTGTAAATATGATCTGGAATCACACATGGAGACACATCCTGACACTACACTCAGGTAGACTCAGGATGTTGTCGGCTTCTGTATATTGTCTCAACACATTATATGGTGTAATACTATTTTCTTTATATTTCGTCAAATAAAAACTGTTTCTGACTGTTTCTTCTAATCCTAGGTGTAACATTTGTTGCATTACCTTTCGCACACACCGTGGTCTCTTGCGTCATAACGCCGTCATTCATAAGCAGCTTCCCACGGACCCCTCTGGACGACCCTTTATCCAGAATAACCCCTCCATCCCTCTGGGGTTTGGAGACCTGGCTTTCATTGACTTCAGCTGTCAAAAGTTTCCCCAAATTGCACAGGTAAGGACATGTTCAGATGACAAAGAATTAATTTACTTCTTTTTTGGATGAAGACTGATCATCATTTTGATTTGTTTTATTTATTCAGGTCTGGTGTGAGAGTAATTTGCGCAGATGCTCTAGCAAGTTCCATAAATTTGTTTGCGAGGTCTGCAACAAGGCCTTCCCTCTTAAGCAGTCTTTGGATCTCCACAAATCCTCAAATAAATGTAGCGCAGACACCAGCACTGAACCTCAGGAACAAAACGCATATGCTATTATGGATGCACCCAAAGTCAACTCCCATTTCATGGATTCCACAGAGGTCAATAAACTAATACCACATGCTGATGGTACCAGTTCAGATGGGAAGAACGGTTTCATGGAGTGCCTAGGTCTCCAACACTCCTCTTTTGCTAAGCCAGAGAAATCAGAAGAGCAAATTCAGCAGGAAGTTTTAGACAGCATTCGCTTCATTCGTGTTGAGCCTACCTCAAATCTACCTCAAGAAAGCAGTAGCAGTCTCGGCATCTCTATTTTGGAGCCCGTTTCTCTTCAAGCCATGAACAAGAATGCCGCCCTAAGCCTGCTGTCGCTACAGCCTCTCCATGGGGTCGTCAGTAGTGGTATGTTTGTCCCAATAAGTGGTCAAACTGCAGTAGAGCTGGAGGACATTGAACAAATCCTTAAGATGGCAGCCTCAGTGCCACCTCAGATGTCTTTGTCTCTGCTTCCCAAAGGTCTGGGAAGTCCTCTACAGGTGGACCCCAAACAAATTACTTCCCTGAAACCTAAGCCCTTAATCACTCCTCGATCCAGCATGAGTGCCTCCACACCCCCTCCACCCGTCATGAATGCCCAACAGGCCTCATCAGGTAACATCAGTCCTAGCCTTCCACCTCAAACAGGACAACAAGTGAGAACTACCAGACAATCGTCAGCCTCCTCTTCGTCCTCAACCTCATCCTCTCCCACAAATTGGGAGACTACTCAGCTTGGGCCAGATATCATAGGAACCACGATTATCTCATATGAAACTGGAAAGCAAGAAGAGTTTGACAGCAAAGAGAAGGAATCAAGAGTTGTGGGAAAGAAAACAGCCAAGGCCGAGTACCCTTGTCGGTTCTGCAAAGAAGTTTTTTCCTTCTTAGGTGGCCTTCAGGCTCATATGCGTCACCATCTGGGAGCTTCCCCGTATCAGTGCACTATTTGTAGCTACGCCGCTCCTGACAAAGCAACGCTGATTCGACATCTCAGAACCCACAGCGGTGAGCGGCCATACGTATGCCGCCTCTGTCACTACCCTTTCACTGTGAAGGCCAACTGTGAGCGTCATCTGCGCAAGAAACACATGAAGAACACACGCAAAGACATAGAGAAAAACATAGAATATGTAACCACCTCCTCTGGCGTAAGCGGTGTCCTTGGAGGCACCACATTAGACCTCCTTGATGTGGCTGGTAGCACATCTTGTCGATATTGTGGGGAGGACCTTAAGACCTACCGAGCCCTTCAGATTCATCTGCGAACACACAATGGATGTCAACGGAAGCCATTTGAGTGTAGGCAATGTGGGGTGGCATTTCTCGCTAAAAGGAACTGCATTCACCACTTGCTGAAGCACCACCCAAATGTTCCAGAAAGGGAAATTGAAGAACACATCAAAAGTCTTGTACCGGTAGGAGGAGAAGGCACTGCTCAAGCCAACCCTCCAACCTCAAATGGGCTGGTTAACAGCACTGTTCCTCAGAATCTAGGTCCCTTCTCTGGACCCGTTGAGGACCAGGACCAGCCTTTGGATTTCTCTAGCAAATCCAAAAAAACAATTGCTTCAAATGTTAAGCTTGAAGGAACAACATCTCCTCTGTTTAATGACTGCTCTATGGAGCCCATTGATCTCTCAATACCTAAGTATCCCGAGAAGAAGATAATGATGAAAGAACTTCCGCAGAGTATGTCCCTGAATCATCATTATGTCAAGAAAGAAAAGACTGCTGAAACAACCCCTGGACTTCTTGCAGCCCTCCCAGTTTCCATTTCTAACCTGGCACCGGCTCTATCCAGTGACCTTACCAAGCCCTTTACTCGCTTGAAGCCACTGTTACCAAAACCATCTTCTATTTCCTGTACTCCGGAAATGGCACCTCTGGCCTCCATTGCTCAGATCATCTCATCTGTGTCAGCTGCCCCAGTGCTGATCGAAACAGGAATAGATGGCAAGAACAGTGTTAGTGCAATGGATTTTAATACAATAAGTGAGAAGAAGGGTCACTTAGGCACCACCAAACTGGATTCCACTCAAAATGGATCTTCTGATAACTCAAAGAAGAGAGGCAAGAAGAGAACATTTCAGGAGGAGTTCTGTGATCCAAGATTGGCAACAGGCAGTGGCATTGACCTGGAGTCAAGTGGCGAGTTTCCCAGTGTAGAGAAAATGCTAGCTACTACAGATGCAAATAAATTCAGCCCTTACTTAAAACCCAGTCAGATGGAGCCAATGAAAGAGGAGAAAGAGAAGCAGCCTGTCAATAAGGAGGCAAAGGAAGGACGAGAGGACAAGCCAAAGAAACCTCCACAGAACAAAGGAAAGAAGAACGCCTACTCCAATTCAGTGCAGAAAATGACCTGCCCGTTCTGCCCTCGTTTGTTCCCCTGGGCCAGCTCTTTACAAAGGCATATGCTAACACACACAGGTGAGACACTGTTTACAATTCATAAATAATGATGCCATAAAGCACTATATTTAAAAAAAATAATGTACTCCTGTACATTTAACACATTCTGTAGTCTATTTCATTAGTGAACCATTTAGCTAGAAGTGTTCTTCAACCATTACAGACTAATAGATCTCTGATTATCCTCACAGTAATGCAGAAAGAGTGATCAAACATGCTACAAATTGGAGGCGTTCAGTAGTATAATATAGTATGTTATGTTATGTGTTGATTCAATGGATCTGAGTCAATAATGTTTCGTTTCTCACTTGAGATTGTTACAGGTTTGCACTTTGATTTCACAGGTCAGAAGCCGTACCCTTGTCCTCAGTGTGAGTCATTCTTCTCCACCAAGTCAAACTGTGAGCGCCACCTGCTCCGCAAACATGGAGTATCTAATCGGGCACTTCAAAACAATGGATCTCGACCCAAACCCAAGGCTGACGAAGGATCCCGAGGAAGCACAGGCACTTTTGGTCAGTACCATTGTTATGTATTACTACGTAGCGCAAATGGTCTCATGTGTATAACATTTGTATCTAAAATGATCTGATTTAACTTTTGAGATGAAGGGTTAATGTCCCATTCATAATGTATAGTTGCCTTGTTTTGTTTATCAACAAGACTTTTTGCAAAATCTGCATATTTGAATGAAAGCAATGAAATGTGTATAGTGCTTAACAAGCTTTTCTTGTATTTATAGAGAGTGTATCTGACACGGATTCTCCTGGAGCCGTAGATACTGCGGATATGAGCTCTGTCAAACAAGAGGAGAAAGCTTCATCCCCAGAACAAGCACCAGAACAAACAGGACAATCAGCCACTGAACAAACAGACAGCAGCACAGATCCAAGCCAAACACAGCCAGCTGAGGGAAAATTTGAGAGAGTAGAAGTTGATTATGATGATGACGACTCTAGGAGCAACAAGAGTCTCGATGTAAACCTTGCGAGCAAGCTTGTAGACTTCAAGCTTTCTGGAGCAGAGCAGAACCAGCCTAAAATAACTGCTGAACCGGTTTCTCCTCCCGACGAGTTCCCCCACACCTGTGCGTCTTGCAGAAAGACCTTCCGCCATGCAGCCACTCTCAGCCGGCACCAGAAAACTCACAATCAGGAGGTCCAGTCCGAGGATGGAGGCAAGAAGGGAAGACGCCAAAGTGCTTCACAATACCCTATCACAGCGCCCAGAAAAGAGATGGTGCAGGATGCAGATTTAGAAGATGATGAAAAAGATGAGAACAGCAGCTGTGTAGAAAGTGGTGTTGATGAGGAGGAGAAAGAGAGAGAAGATATGAGTGATTATGAAGAAGAGGCTACTTCCTCAGAGCTCAGGGCTTTGGATGAGGAGGGCGAGTCAGCCGGAGGCAAAACCGATAAGAGAAAGAAGATCTGTGCTGTGTGCAGCAAACGCTTCTGGAGCCTGCAAGACTTGACCAGACACATGCGTTCACATACTGGTAAGATCGGGAGCTTCTTAGACTGTTTTGTCCCAAAGGTTTTGGCCACTTTTGCCTGCAGAGTTTTGCAACTCGGAGGTGTCAGTATAAACAGCACGAACCATGTGGAATCTGATCTTTTCAATTTCGATTTAAGCCACTTCCTTGTGTAGTCTGAAATCAGATACAGGTCTGATGTTTTGCAATCCGACGTCAGTCTGAACAGTCCAATCGGAATTTGTTCTAGATCAGTGTTCCTCAAACTCAGTCCTGGAAGGCCTCTGTCCTGCAGAGTTTAGCTTAAACTCACCTGAGCTTAAACACACCTGAGCAGGCTAGTTAAGGTCTTCAGGATCTCTAGAAACTCAAAGGTAGGTGTGTTTGATCAGGGTTGGAGCTAAACTCTGCAGGACTGTGGCCCCCCTGGACTGAGTTTGAGGAACCCTGCTCTAGATCAAGGGTGTCCATACTCTGTCCACTGTTCTGCAGAGTTTAGCTACAACTTGCCTCAACGCAACTACCTGGAAGTTTCTAGTATGCCTAGTAATACCTTGATTAGCTGGTTCAGGTGTGTTTAATTGGGGTTGGAGCTAAACTTTGCAGGACAGTGTCCCTCCAGGAGCAGGATTGGACACCCCTGCTCTAGATCAACATTCACTCAGTTGATGCGAGTCAGTCCAAAATTTTCCAAAACTTTGGTCACTAGTTTTTATGGAACACAGCTGCGAAGGTGGTCTGTTGGGGACAGTGAGGTATTAAAACTCAAAAGTATTACGTTGAAAGCTCTATTAAAGCAAATCCTGAGGGCCAACTTTGTTCTTTTGTTCACACTCCAATCTGATATTGGCTGCATTAAAAAAAAAAGTTATCTGAGCAATAAAAGCAGTGTGAACATAGCCTTTTTGTGTTACTTTCCAATTATACCTTTCAATAAAATGAGACAAATATAAAGCTGATGCACATAAAATGACCTTTTTTTTGTAGGCGAGCGACCTTATAAGTGCCAAACCTGCCATCGTACCTTCACCCTGAAGCACAGTCTGGTGAGGCACCAGCGTGTCCACCAGAAACCCACGGATGAAAAGGGGGCCGATGAGGCAGAAATGAACGAAGAAATGGATGGAGCAAGAGATGATGGCGGAGTGCTGGAGGGAAAAGAGGTCAGGTGTTCATCTGAAAGTGAAAGTGAAGCAACAGCTCCAATCCAGAGTGAGAATGAATGTGAGAAAGCAGGAGTGTCCCAAAAAGAAATGAGTGATGGACACATGGAGGACCTTAAAGAGAAGCAGCACCCTGAAGAAACATCTATGGAGATGAATTCTTCTGAAGAACCTCCCAAAGAACCTCAGCCTGATGAGGCTAAACCGGAGGAGCATCAAACCAAGGAACCTTTAGTTGTCTCAGTAGAGGCCCAATCAGGCTGTGACCCAGAACCTGCAAAAATCAGTGACCATAGCTGTACAGCGGCTCAGGAAATGACAGAGACGCCTGTTCAGTGAAGAGAAAATTCACTGTTGATTTTGTGCCATAGTTTATGAAGCTTCCACAAACACTAGCAGTTACAAAGCCTGGCCTTTGCGGATATGTGTCTTATAATACAGTATGCATGAAAGATTCTTCTCTTGATGCCTTAATGCTTTTTTTCTTTCTAAAAAAATGGATAAACACAAATGGACAGTAGCAATTTTAATCCTATTTATATGATTTTTAATGAATCATATAAAGCCTTTATATCAATCAATTAGAAGCATTTGTATGATGAACAGAAGATTTATGTATCAGCATTAAAATGTATTATTCTTAAGTAAATTCCTGTATGTTTTTAGTATGTGTATGGAATTTGTTTGATTTCTTTTTCTTTCTTTTTTTTTTCTTGTGGAATTGAAGAGCTGAAGTGCCTGTTTTATTTTTATTATCAAGATTGGCTGAATACATTTTGGATGAAATTGCTCTTTAGCTCTGTGATTTTTATTTTGGGTGATCATTGGCCAATCATTTTTTTTTTGGCAATATTTGCCTATTCTATGTATATTATCCTCCATGTTTGAGCCTCATTGACAAATTATGCAGACAACGTGTATAAATGGCTGGAAGTCTTGAAACAGCGCCTTTTGTTGGCTAAGAGTGTGAAGTATTATATTGCAAGGCCTGTGCATCCGAGAGTGTATCGAATGAGTACATTTTATGTATCTTTAAAGTGTGATTTGTGTTTGCCTTTTTGGATTTTGTGTTTGTACTGGAACTCCGTAGGATTCACTTTGACTTCAACACTGGTGTTCACACTAAAAATCAAACGTCTTTGTTCAATATTTGTTAAAAATTGTTAAAAAAAACAACAACAATTCTTATAGTTTTACACTAGCGGTTGCAATAGAGTGACTTTGATATGGCCTGATGCCCACACAATACGTCATGTGATTTGTGGATTTAGATTTGACTGAAGTCTTCGCAGTGGCAAAATATTTACAAGTATGTTTTTATTCATTTTGACAGCTGCAAGCCTTTGGATTTAAAGCCAACTTAAGAAATATTGTAAATTGACTGGTGGTCTTTATATTTGTTGAAACACATTTTCTTTTTTTATTTGTTTGTGTGTGCGTAATGATTTTTGTGCTTGTAAATTTGTACAAGTGCATGAGGGTGTGCACAGCTATATGGACAGAAAACACTGAACATTTTATGCAGGTATTTATTGAACAGTCTAAAACGTGGTTGCAATTTTGAGAAGCCATGTAGAATCCAATTTGTGCAGCGAGGAGAATCAAAAAGATGAAAGTTGTTGAACTTCTTTGAGATTGTGAGGTTCTCTACATTTTTGGATACTTTGTACAGTACGATGCTTTGGATAATTACATCTTTTGTGTGTCTTTTTGTTTGTCCGCTAATGAAACCTTCAACCAATTCAACTATATGTTTATTTGAGATCATTGAACCATGATTTGATGGGTTTGACTTCTTTATATAATTATAAAAATATTGATTTTGCATGTTAATCTAATTGGAATTTCTCTATTATTCTCTTTCTCAGGGGCTTTTTGAAATCTGCATTTATCTATGTAATCTATCTGATATATAAAGCTCAAATCTGTTAACTACAACAGTTAAGAGTGTTCACAGTATCCATGGATAGGCTTCATTGTACCAAACCTTTTCTGCAAGAAATTGTAATGTCATCATTATCAGTGATCATGTTTGTCAGATGGATTGCAAGTATCTGTCAGATCAATTCCGATGTAGGCAACTTGTTAATTTAGCTTTTTCAACCATGTAAAGCGAAGAAATCATCCAAATCAATAGGCTAAATGTACACCAAGGAAGAGTTAGAAATTAAGTTGTCAACATTTTTTTTTTCAATTAAAACTTAAAACAGTCAAAAGGTTTCGACATTTAGTTTTATTTCAGTAATGTGACTGGGGCCACTTAAAGTTTTCATTTTAAACAAAGATGTAGTACCACCAGTGTTACAACATTAATGTGAATTTCTGACTGCTTGGCAGTGATCTAGAAATCAACCAAAACACCCTGGCAACATCCCATATCTACAATAATATAAGTATACAATAAGTACAATAACAAAGACTTAGGTAACGCTTCCTTTTACAGTTAAGTTACCCATGTAGCCTACATATAATAATTTCAATTACTGGGTAATAACTAACCCCGAACCTACCCCTAACCTATGTACTTATGTTATAATATTCAGTACGTAAGTACTGCACTGTAAAAGGAAGCGTTACCGATTTTTATTGAAATCCAGTGTAATTTTCGCATCAATGTTTGTTTCTCTCTTTGAGCCTTCTCAGCACCCTTACCCACGTTGCCGGAAGTGAGTTTGCTGGCATGCGTGTGCGGTGTATGCATGTAAGCGATAAGCGTGTATTGATAGTAGTTGGTTAACTCCCTTACATTCCCTTTTTAGTTGTGATATATTTCAAGGATTCAGACGAATTTCCCCTATTTTCCACCGTGATGTATCAGGTTGTACCAGGGCAGTTTGATGACGCCAACGAAACGGGAAGGTTTGATTCACTTAAGACAGATTGTCAGTCATATAAGATAACAGGGTAGCTACCACGATCGCGGAGAAACAATAATAATACGAATGTACATGTCTTGTGATAATAATATAGACGACTGCAGTGGATTATACAATATTTGAACATATATTAACAAAATATAGTATATAATTGGAATTAATGTGACTGCGTTGGTAACGTGAAGGCAATGTGTGGTATTTCACAGTGAGTCTGAAATCAGCCGCGTCCCTGACAAGCCCTCGCTGGAGAACCGACTCGATGAAGTTACTTTGCAATCCTTTGACAATGACACGCACGGTGAAAATGAGGAGGAATACGACTATGATGATGATGATGATGATGAAGAGGACGATGAATGGGATTGGAGTGATTCAGGAGGAAGAGACTTTACAAAGCGCTACACTGCAATGAGAACTGGGAATAATCCACAGGTAATAAATTAGTAATTTTTGAAGGATTATGGCCTCTTATCATCACAAGGCCAAAGAAATCCCATTGTTGACGACAGATGTTTCTAGGAATTAGTTTCGGTTAAATTACCGTATGTTGGATTATTTGCAAGTTCTCTGTTTTTCCCCCACAGGCTAACCGTCAAACTTCTAATAATAAGTCCATTAAAATGTCCACTCCATCAGACAAGGTCTTGAGGAAATATGAAAACAAAATAAACCTCGGTAAGCTTTTTATTAATTTAACTACAAATGAAATGAGGAAAATGGGAGAAAAGCTATATGTTTGTACTACAGACGTATCTTCTACACTACAGTAACAAATACGTTCATATTTATTCTCTGTTTGAATTAAGTCTCTGTTTTACAGATAAACTCAGCTATGCTGATTCTGTGATCAATAAAGTCACTTTGATGCAAAAGCAGAGAGAAGCAGACACGTAAGTAATCCTAACCTCAGATGTACTATTATAATATTTTTAAAATTTTAAATTGGCTTATATTTTCAGTTTTCTATTTTGCCTAAATTATTGTTTTTATTGTAGTGTTAGTATTTCAGTTTTTCATCTGATGTTTATATTTTATCTCAGCTTGATTTAAATGAACAAAAACTATTTGTTAGTGTTAGTTTGACGTTTTTGTTAACAACAATAACGCATCTCACCTCGGATATGATTTCCATTCAGGTGTAAGTTTTTAAATCTTAAGAATCGCATACATTTTTGCAGGTTTCGAGTAAAGGACAAATCAGACAGAGCTACGGTTGAACAGGTATGTTTGCTCAAACTTCATGTGATGATTTCACTTGAACTCCAGTGTTGTAATAATTGATGCACTTTTCAGTGTGATATCCCCATGTGACCCCACAGGTTTTGGACCCCCGTACACGTATGATTCTGTTCAAAATGCTCAGCAGAGGTGTCATTTCAGAGATCAATGGCTGTATCAGCACAGGCAAAGAGGCAAGTTTGTCCGAATGGAAAAAAAATATTAAGAATTGCATTATTTGATAAACTTGGGTTATTGTGTCTGTGTCAGTCATTTTACTAAGAACTAATGTTAATGTTGTTTTCTTGTGCCATTCTATTTTTTTTTCTTTCTCTTCTGCGTTTTGTAATGCAGGCAAATGTCTATCATGCAACTACTGTTAAAGGAGAAAGCCGAGCCATTAAAATATACAAAACATCAATTCTACTATTCAAAGACAGAGATAAATATGTCAGCGGGGAGTTCAGGTCAGACATATATCTTTTTTCAGGCCTTTAGTCTTATTTAGCTGCCTTGATGCGTGCCATTGAAAAGTTCATTTCTATGTTGAAATACATTTTAGGTTCCGCCATGGCTATTGCAAGGGCAATCCTAGAAAAATGGTGCGCACTTGGGCCGAGAAGGAAATGAGAAACTTGATCAGGTGAGCATTATTATGCCTTTTCTTTTTTTTTTCTTTCATGAACCTATTTTATGATGTTGGCTTTTATCACTGATGTGAATGCATTTACGTCAAGACTACAGACTGCACAGATTCTAAGTCCAGAGCCCATCATGTTGCGGAGCCACGTCCTCGTCATGAGCTTCATCGGTCGAGATGACATGTATGTAGGCATTTACAAATACACCAATAATTCTATTGTTTCGAGTTTTTCAACTTTTCCTAGATGATTCTTCAGGGCCCAGTTGTTCAAAAGTTATCTGATTGGATTGGGTCAAATCTTGAGTGGGTTGTTCAGAAGAAATAAAGGATTGGATCACAAAATCCAATCTTAGTTTTGCTCTGGATCTTACAAAACATTTTAGAAAGATCGGGATACCTTTGATCCAAAGAATTTTGTTGATCCCAGCAGAAGGGTGGATTTCAGGAACAAAAATGTATTAACTTTAAAACTGGTCAAAAATACAACATTTGTATCATGTAAGCAATAAGGTACAAGAGTCTGTGCTGTATCGTGAATAAGTAACAGCTGAAGGGCGTTGTTAGGCATGAGTCACTTCAGCCGCTACTTATTCACGATACAGCACTTGCCTCGAGTACTTTATTGCTTTTATAAAACGGTTAACACACAATAAAAATATTAAAATAACAAAAAAATATGTATTAGTGCAACTTTAATGAAGTAAAATCACTAAAAGCCTTCCTTCCGCTACAAAAAGAAAATAGTCCCTGACCGTGAACAGCAACAACGTTCCAATGTGTAACATGCATGAGAGCTCAAATAAAAACAACATAGGAACTGCAGTGTTGCGCAGCGATAAATAGAACCGTTGGGTGGAGCGTGTTTTATCATGAATAAAGCACAGCTATTGACCAATCAGAATCAAGGATTGGGACTAACCGTTTTATAAATGCAAATACAAATACATTTATTTATTTTTTCTTGATTAGTTTACCTGTTATAGTAATAAATTAGAAGTAGACAATAGGCTACCTATTAAGACTTTCAGTAGCCCACAGTAAAGTAGAAAGAGATTTTGATGCCATAAATAAATCCAGCTGTCTATATAAGACAAAAATATTTTATCTAAATTAAATTGTCGTTTATCACTGTTAATAAACTATGTAATATAAAATAGTTTCTAACAATTGCATGTATGTTTGTTTTTATTAATTTGTTTTGGGTCAGATGAGAGACCCGCGAGGGACAAATGATCTTTTACTGCTTTTCGCAAATGTTTTGCATTCAGCCAAGAAACTTTGCATATGATCGTAAAACTTCTCAGGTCTTTGCAAACGAACTCCGTTTCTTGGGTGAATGCATCCCAAAAAATATATATATAAAAAAAAAATTCTGAAATCTAGTATTTTTCCATCAGCATGTCCCTTTTAAGGGCTCTGTAAAGGCTCTGACTGTTTAAAATTGAAGGGGATGTTTGTATGGTTTTGGTTTGCTGTTCTTTCCCTTCAAATAAAAACACCTAAACTGACCCCATATTGACTATTGTACCTGTTGTTTTTTTACATTAGCCTACATTGTGATATGTGATCCTATTGAGTGCAATAGTAATCTGAAAAAAGTGTGTATCAGGGTGATCAATCCAATTTTGCTTTAAAAAAAAACAGCACAAAAGTTAGATGGATTACCTGATCCTGGATAGCAAAAAATGTGATTTCCAAATACATTTCATTCTGATCCAGTTTTCAAATGATCTTGTTTGTTTCTCAGGCCTGCCCCTCTACTGAAGAATGCTGTCCTTTCTGAATCCAAAGCCCGGGAACTCTACCTGCAGATCATCCAGGACATGAGAATAATGTACAATGAAGCTCATCTGGTCCACGCTGACCTTAGCGAGTTCAATATTCTGTAAGCTGACTTTATATTATGCACATGGTTTCCAAGTGTCAGGTAACGTTTGTTGATGTTCAGTTGTGCATGGTTGTGGTAGGTATCATAACGGAGATGCTTACATTATCGACGTCTCTCAGTCTGTTGAGCACGATCACCCTCATGCTCTAGAGTTTCTTCGCAAAGATTGCAGCAACATCAACGGTAAGCATGTGCAACCTCATAGACAGCAAATACATAATTAATATTAATATGAGCAAAACATGTTTAGATTCTAGTAAACTTGGGTAGTAACTAATTACCTTTTTACTCCCTCAGACTTTTTCCAGAAACATAATGTAGCAGTTATGACTGTACGTGAGCTGTTTGAGTTTATCACGGACCCCTCCATCACAAGCGACAACATTAATCAGTATTTGGACAAGGTCAGTTATTGTTCTCATTAGTCTTTTACAGCGTTTCTCTTTCTCCTGATTATTGTCTTATCAAACTTGATTTATTTGTGTGCGTATCTGTTGTTGTGTTGATCTAAAGTTGTATTTTGACTGTAATATGTTTGTGGTTTATCTGCAGGCCATGGAGATAGCGTCTGAAAGAACTGCAGAGGAAAGATCCAATCAGGACAAAGTTCATGAGGAGGTGCACTCTCTTTCAACAGTTCAATTTTTTTTCCCCATCCTAACTTCCAGAGTTTCCAGTCATGAAAAAAATCTTGCTTTTTTTTAATTGCGATTTGCAGGCCTGGAACAGTAATAGAAAAGTGGTAAAAATTAAAAATAGTTAAAATTAAACAATTAAAATGTAAATATTCAAAGAAAAACTTAACTTGAAAATTGTACACTTAAAAGCTACACAAACACAAATTAGAAATGTTTCTTTGGCAAATAACTGAAGTAAGTTTAGGTTTAGAGTTCCAATCTGTAACTTGTTTTGGGTTAAAAATGATCCAAAATAATTTTTTGAGCAAGTACATAACCAGCCAGTGTTCAACCCTATCTGCTTATATATATATATATATATACACACACGCGCTAGTACAGGGCTCGACATTAAGCCCTCACTCAGCAGCTTTTAAGGCCTCTCTGTAAGCAATCGAGCTCTCTTTCCATGAAACCCGAAACACATCTCTAGTTTTGTTTTCTTCCACTTCCATTTTGACTTAATTTGAACTGTCAATGTCCCATTTTCAATTGTAATGGTATTCAGGAAAACACCACTCGCCGTGCGAGTCACCGGCCCACAGCCATTACATATTTAAAATGGTAATATCCTATACTAAAACTAAACTAATCCTGACAAACTATATATCATTTGAAAGCTTACAATCTCTTCAGTCTTTCTGGTGATTTTCAAACTAAGTTACAGAGAAGCCGTAATTTATCAATTTGCAACAATATTTTCATAGTCCTAAGGCATTTTCAGACCTTTATTTTGAAATGGCGATGAACATAAAAAATCATGAAAGAGTGGTAGAAACCTTGAAACCTTTTTCATTCCAAGAGTTCAAAAGATAGCATCCATTAAATGAGTTTATTTTGTGTGAGCTGCACTCATTTCTTTAATTTCTCCTCAAGAGGTGGCGTGAGCCTCAACAGCGCAACCTTGTTTCTGTCAGTAATAGAGCAACTTACAATAAATGTAATGAAATCAGAATCATTCTCTCGTTTTAGTGATTCACTTGTTTTTATTTTTATTTTATTTATTATTGACGTTTTAATTAGGATACTTGTCCGTTCGGGCAAGTAAAATTCTCTTTTACTTCAAAAAAACCACTTGCCAGCGTTAATGTTGAGTCTTGATGGTAGTAATGGAGATGTTTGACATTGTTAAATAAATATCATTGTTTGAATTCCAAGGTTTCATATAAATGCAAACTCCCGGCTATCACTATAAAATGATATTTTTTTTAATCATGAAACTGGAAAAGTCATGTAAGTAATTGATGTGGACGTCTCAATTCAAAACAGGTGTTTAAGAGAGCCTATATTCCACGCACACTTAATGAAGTCACCCATTATGAGAGGGATGTGGACACAATGTTGAGGAAAAAGGAGGAGCATTCTTCTGAAGATACACGCTCTGAAAATGTACGTCTCGTCATCCTAAATGAACAGTTGATTAATGGCGTGAGAATTGATCAAAGTTGTTGAAATGATGCTTTTCCATTACAGATCCTATACCAGACAGTGACAGGCCTCAGGAAGGACCTTTCTGGTGTGCAAAAGGTGAGTTTGTTTTTAAAAAGACCATTTGGTATACTATATTATAGATTAAGCGTTAGGTTTAAGACGCCTTATGTGGCCAAGATTTGTTTTAGCTATTAATGCATCCACTAAGTCTTTTCATAATTCTCTTTTGCCTACATGGCATGTGGGAGGATTAAGGCAGAGGATATAAACAACTGTCGTCGCCAAACTCAAACGTCATGATGATGAGAAATCAGATTAAAAATGCTTTTGCTGAATTAAAAAAATAATAATAATTTGGCAGGTACCGTCAATACTGGAAGACTCCACAAAAGATGATGGCTCAAGCTCTGAGGAGGAGGAGGAGGAGGAGGAAGATGAAGAGGACAAATCAGAAGGGGAAGAGACTCAGGAGGTTGGCAACCTCAGTGAGGAAGCACAACTGGACAGAAAGGTATCTACTGGGAACAGAAAATGTCGCAGATGAATTGTGTTCAGTGGTTAAGAATAAGCTGGTATTTCTGTCTTTCAGGAAAGAAAGAAATTGGTTAAAGAAGCTCAAAGGGAGAAAAGAAAAACTAAAGTTCCAAAGCATTTGAAAAAGCGCAAAGAGAAGGCAGTCAAAAAGAAGAAATGAAAATGAACACGGTTCGGATGAAGGTGAACTGAGGTTTCATTAGAAATGCTACATGGCTAATGGTACCAGTATTGAAGCTGGGAACTCTACTGACGAAATGCCAGTCGTTTGACTGTTGTCAGCATTATGTAAATGTTTTTGAAATGTTTATTAAAAGTATTATTTTTAATAAACCTATATTTTCTCTGATCATACTGCTTGACTAGTTAGTTAAATGTCACGTTTTATTTTAGACTGACAAATCGATTACAATTTTGCTGTAATGGAACATTTAGTATACATACACAGAACGGTTTCCACAAATATTCATGTTTTACAAGGCAACATGCTGTTAAAAATTATGCTTTTTTAAATATTTAAGTGACAAAAACCTTTACATTTTACATTCACATTCTCTTTACATCTTATACATTTAACATTGCATTAAAGTACACTACCATTCAAAAGTTCGGGTGTGTAAGATGTTTTGGTATCACTTTATTTCAGTAAGTACTTGGTAATAATTATTAACTATATGTACTACTTACTACAGGGTTAGGGTAGGCTTTGGTTTAGGGTTATTTACTTGTAATTATGCATAATATATATACATATATATATAATTTTATATTATTATAATCATAAGTATGTGTTACTGTCACTGGGAAAAAAAAAGATTTTTGGGAAAGAAGCCTCTTATGCACATCAATGCTGCATTTATTTCAAATTTCAACATAGATTAATATTATGAAATAACAATTTAGGATAACTTTTCCATTGTATATAAATTAAAAAGCTGAATTTTTGCATGATTACTCCAGTCTTCAGTGTCACATGATCTTTCAGAAATCATTTGAAGATGCTGATTTTTTTTTTCAAGAAACATTTCTAATTATCGATTGTGAAAAAATGTGCTGCTTATTTTTCTTTTTTTAATAAACCAGGACTTTAGTAAATAGAATGTTCAAAAGAACAGCATTTATTTAAAAAAATGGAAATCTTTTGTAACATGTTAATAGAAATATACATTTCTTTATAAAAACTCGAATTGACCTCAAACTTTTGAACAGTAACAAAATGAGAAATTATATAACATTATAAACACTTATAAAGTGGGACGATCAGCACTATTAAAAACGAGCTGTACTTTTGACTGTTTACAAACATTTGATGCCTATGAACAATTCAGATACGGTGTTTCATTTGAGGACACCTAGCGAATGCCCTCTACGTAGTTGGCAGGCAGCATCCCTGATCTCCCCGTCCGCTGTACCGTTCCATACATCCACCCTTCGTCGATCGGCTGCACGTTCTGAATGATGTCACCATCCCGGAACGACACCTCATCGTAATCCTGCGCAGTGTAGTCATACAGGGCCCTGTACACAGTCTGGTGACCCATGTTTGAGTGCATCAATAGTAAGTATTTTACACTACTGAATACATTTTTAATCAAGATGCTATATAACATGCCGGAAAAATGAGGACTCACCATACTCCTGTGTTGTGACCTCAGCTGCATTGACCTCAGCGAATGCATACTGGTCTGATGCATGTAGCTGTGGCCACTGGAATAGTAGGCACCAGGAAGAACAGGTGCTAAAACACAATCACCAGGATGATCTTAATATTCAATGGTACAATTGCATTTACATTTATTCATTTAGCTGATACTTTTATCCAAAACTAGGGGTTAAGTGTTTTGCTCAGGGACATACTGGTGTCTCGCAGTAGATTCGAACCCGGGTCTCTCACACCAAAGACACGTGTCTTATCCACTGCGCCATCACCACCGCCAATGTTAATGTTTATATTTAGGAGCTAGTATACTGGTTTTGTTGTTCTTTTCCCCTTTTTTAGGTTGTGCTGCCAAGAGTGAGCATCTCGCATTAGGGAACTTACCCACAATGACACCAGGTCTTCGATCCATCTCCATGATGCACTGATGGACACCCTTGTGTGAGCTGTTTCCCACCGTCTCATGGTTAGGCGCCATCTGAGGCCGTACCAGGTACGTTCCACGCATTCCCTGAGTGACCCCGTGCAAACCTGACACCTCAAAATCCTTATGATACTTTGCCTGCAGAAATAGAGATATCACCTGTTTCATGCACATACAATGTTTTTGGGTCAGTAAGATTAATAATTTTATTCAGCAAGGATGGATTGAATTGATTAAAAGTGACAGACTTTTATTAATTACAAAAACTTTTTTATGAATGTTCTGTTCATCAGAGGATTCTAAAAAAAAGTACTATCATAATTTCCACAAAAATATCAAGCAGCACAACTGTTAGAATAATCAGCATATTAGAATAAGTTCTGATGGATCATGCGACACTGAAGACTGAAACATATTACTATAGAAAATAGTTGTTTAAATGGTAATTATATTTCACAATATTACTAAATGTGGCTTTGTTGAGCATAACTTCTTTCCAAAGCATCACAAATGTTGAACTTGCATTTCTAGTACACTAATTGATCAAGTGTACAATATCTGAGTTTTTCATTCAGCTACATTTTCCTGCATACATTACTGATCTGATCCTGGGCCTTCCTCAGTCTCTGCAGCTCTGGAGTATCCAAGGCGAACTTGAACCCCTGACCCTTGCTCTGTTCAAAATCCTTCCTGTACTTGACCTGAAGAACAAGAAAAACATTTTACCAGGGAACTTGTAAGGGTGATTTTAAGTGCATTATGCGGTTTGAAAGATTATGTGTATTTTCAGTTAACATGGTGTCTTTAAAGGTGTGAACCAAATGGCCTATAGAAACTGATGGGTGTGAATGCCAAAGGAACAACATTGCTCAGAGTTGATCAATCTCATGTGGGAGGTCCTAGCAGTTTTCTATTGTATGTAGCCATTTTGTCTTGAACTTTGGGTTAAGATTATTTGAAGGCTGACATGCTAACATTCTGCTGAGGAACCGTGCTACACCACAAGAACTCTGGTCAAGCTTCATTGGCGAGCCACCCTAACGACAGCTCGGCCAAATACAGCTAAATCTAACATGTTGAAATCTGGATGGTTGCTTTTTTTTCAGATCCCTAACACAAAGTATGAGCAATAGATAAAATACACAAAATGTATTTTCACAGGTGTTGACCAATACTTCAGAAAAATGAATCCTGTCATAATGCCAGGATTAGGTCGGCCACAGTATGGACTTGGCAGCATCTTTTGTGCCGCCAGGTGGAGAAGCTGAGGGGATCGGCCTGTGCACCACGGAGTAGACAGCTGCCATGCTTTTCTCCATGCTGACCTCAAAGTATCACACCCAGTCACTGGCAGCCAAAACACACACACGGGCGTAAACAATTTTGTCTCATGTTATCCCTTTGAAAAGTCTCTACCAATAGCAACAAATAACATTATCCAACCCTAGATATCCTCCCTTTAGATTTAGAGCAGTTTTCTCACATTTATTTTTTTATCATGTGTAAAAATGTGATTACAATGTACAACACCTCACATAGTGAACAAGTGTTATTACCTGACTTTGTAGCTCGCTTTGCTGTCTCAGCCGTAGGTTCTCAGGGGTGTCTGTCACAATTGTAAAGGTCTGTTTTGGGTAGTGCCTTTTTGGAGAAAGGAGGCGAGTCATTTTGCGCTTTTGGACTATCATATTCATATTCTAATATCTCGTATCAAAAGAACAATTTTAATATGACTTCAAATTACCTAAGAATGTATAAAAGTGTATATAAACTATAGTATTTTTGACAAAAACATACGCGTTGCAGTAGGGCTTCTTCTCATATCCCTTATAGTTGTTCATGTTGAGAGTCATTTTACACACTTCACAATGGAAGCATCCTTTGTGCCAATACTGTAAAATGTGGGAAGACGGAAACAAAGCTTTTGGTAGATAATTATGAAATAATGTACACATTTTCCCTTAAAAGCATCGAAAGTAAGAGTATAACGTTACCTTGTCCAGGCAGTTCACTTTCTCAGTCGCGTAGACAATTTTCCCACAGCGCGCGCAATGAGGGTTCATTTTCAAACTGTTGCGATGATCCGGGAAAATATCATCACTTCTATGATCCACTAAAATTATTGTAAAATATCTCAGATGTATCAGATTTGCTGCTGCATGCGGTGAGTGTTTATCTGCGTGTCGCTGGACTCGCAGTGAGGGAACAGGAGCAAAAGCGTGAGATTTCACCAAACATCACCCACTGAGACTGACTGTTGGAGGAGCTCTAAAACACTGACCGCAGGGAATAGACTGTTCTGTTGGTGCACAATGAGCCAAAATAAAGTGCACAACTTGTCTAAATAAAGAGCTTGTTAACGTGACATGACAATGCAAATGGAATGACAATTCAAATAATTTGTATTTTGTTAAAGTCATGATAAAATGTTTTACGAGATCGTGTCTTAATCAGTTTCTCTCTTCACTCATCAAACCCTTCCTAAAGAGACATGATTAACATCACGTCGATCTTGGTGATAGACTGTTGTTGAGTAGCGGTCTGAAGCCGTAGAGAGTAATGGCATTATAATGCCCAAAGAGGGCAGTAGAACACCGACAGAATGCACGCTCCTTTGGGAGAATAATATGTTAGGAGTAGGATTAAGTGATTAAATCAGGTGCATCAGGTAATACTTGTCTTGCAAGTAGATATTAAAGGCAGACCATGTCATATTCCTTGTATTATTACAATCGCATTTCCAACTTGTGCTCAGTTTTTTAATGTTGCGTGCGTCGTTTTTAATAGGCTAGCAAAACTGTATCACAGTTTTAATTTACTAAAAGAAATCTATCCGCCATCAGGTTAGTTCTTAATACGATTAGCGAGATAAAGTTGGGGCCTATTAGCCTATTAGGCTGATAAATAATGTGATCTTAATATACCCCCATGAGGCCATCCGCTCTATGAAAAATAAAACGTATTATGCTCCTGAGATCTTCATCTCATGAGAGTAGGCTGCTACATATTTCTTAAAAGTGGTATTTACATAAAATGTAGGTCTATAAGAAAAATAATTAACCCGCTTTGAAGGCTAAATGTTGTCTTCCTATAATTTTTGTGAAAGTCCTGTAGCTGTATCTGCATAAAATAGGATATCCCAGCTATTTCATGCGTATTAGAATGTTTAGGTACATTTACATTGTAATCCTACAATTTGATTATACGCTGTTTACGCCGCAGTGATGTATGGATTTAATTTTGTATGTATGGTTTTACGTCCTCGGCGACTTCTCTTATATGTGGACTCGGTTTTGCACAATATTTAACCTGGCTAATGATTAAACAGTCTATTTTTTATTATTATTTTGAAGTCCAAGCGTTAATTGCTTACTGGCCAACACGCAAATTCGAGATGGACTATTTGGATCTCATCATGTTGTGGCTGTCTCTACCCAAGAGTGCCGCCAGGCCAATAGCGTTCCGTGAAACACAAGATTTATGTGTCAACTCAGCTCAGCTGAGCTAAAGCAGAACTGTCAGACTGACCCAACTGCTGCTTATATACAGGCGCAGTGGATGTGGCTCCCGGTCTCGGTCGGAACTTCAACAGGACAGTGGTTGTTTTATTAGTATTTTGCCGGCTTTTTATTACTTACGTTCGCATTGAGAGATTTGTTTGGGATCGTACCACAATAACCATTGTTAACGGGTTTTCGCCATGATTTAAACTGAGGCGACACACCTTTTTAAAGAGGTATCTGCGTTCTGAATCAGTATCCGTACTTTCTATTAGTATTTCATGTTACGCCTCATGATGGACACGGATGTCATTCATTTGAGCTTCTGGGGTGCTTTACCTGGCGAGCTTAAGATTTAGCTTGCAAAGCGGTGTGTGTGAATGAGCTTGTAGCGCACACATCCTGCCAACAGTAACCTTCAAGCTAACGTCAATGACAGCTAGCATTTAGCTGGTGGGAGTTGGAGGATAGCGGGATTTCTGAGAGAGAGTTTTCATCGTTCGTCATTTGCGCGTTTGCAGAGGGATGCATGAACGCGATGCATTAAATAACGAAAGGGACAATTTGCATGTCGAGATCCGGTGGAGCGCCGCTGATTCTGAACAGCTTGTGTCAAGACATCGCCACAGTGCCACGCACCGAGAGGGATTTCATTCATCCGAGCCTACTCGCTAAACATGGCCTCTGCAGCCTGCAACCTTGCTGCAACCATCGCCAGCAAAACCAAGAAGAAACATTTCGTGTCTCAGAAGGTGAAGCTGTTTCGGGCCAGCGACCCGCTGCTCAGCGTCTTGATGTGGGGAGTGAACCACTCGGTAACGGTTACGTTTTCTTACAGATTTATAACTGCTGCGATGTTGCGTCTGAGTGGTTTGAAGGCACGTGTGGCAGTTTTCTTGATCCATGGATAACTGTGGCATGTCTACCAATCTAAATATTAGAGCTATTTGTTGCGAGCTTCGTGAATCAATGAGATGGTGCTCGATGCAGAGCCAAATGGGAGGAGCTAGAGCTCAAGCTCCCCCTTTTCTGGAGCTCCAGCTCCACCTCGCTAAATTTAGTGGGCGGGGCTTCGCTGCAGCTTCCAATGGGAAGAGCTAGAGCTCTAGCTCACCCTCGCTGGAACTAGTGGACAGAACATAACGCGCTATCAAGCCTGTTAATGTTAGTGCGAGTTCCACCCGTGATGAAAGGACAAGTTTGTTTTGATGCGCAAGGTGCTGGCAAACATAATATTATATTTTACTCTAAGATTTTTCATGATTATGATAAATTATACAATGATTTATCGTTTCTGTGACAAACGCGTAAACACTTAGAACATTGCTCACACTATCTGTGCGTGTTTCTAAAAACTGTTGAAAACTTTGTATCTATGTATTCTTTTCTCTTAATTACGATGAACAGTTTCGTTGTTTTCCTCACTTTTAAAGCCGCTTTGGACAAAAGCGTCTGCTATATGATTATGTAAATTACTAGACAAAGGCAATGTGTGCACGTTTATTTTGTCCACCGCAGTAACGCGAGTTATTTGTTGTAAATTAATCTAACAAAAAGATTGTGTAAATAAATCATCTGATTAATTCATTAAATAAAAAATAAGACCAGGTTACCTAATCTGCCCTTTTTGTACGTTAATGTAAAAGCATAAGCTACTCCAATAGGCCAGTTGTATTTTTTATATATATATTGTAAATTAAAGTGTACAATTGACTGTATTGGATAGACTCAACCTTCATGTTATAGGCTATGCATTAACCCGTTTAATCCCAAATTTTTTCTTGCAACTTGAGTACATGCATTTTACTCCTTAGACCTCCCTAACACTCAAACAATATGCCTTTTTTGATTTTATGTTGGTTAAGTTAGTGAAATATTAGGTTTTATACTTATATAGTGGGAAACTATAGTCAGAATTCATTCAAATTCTTCAATTTGACCTATTGACACAATTCATTACAAGACATCCAATATCTCGTTTTGTCATTTCGTGAAGAAGGCTTAGTGAGGTGAAAAGGTTGTCATGAACAAAGTTACACCCTGGAGGAACTTCTGCTTGTTCGGCTAGACCCCTATGGGCTAGACCATGTCTACACTTGGGCCCTGTCCTAGGCCAGTTTCAGGTAGATGTGTGTGCACTCTTTCAGTGCACTGAAGATGGGCCGAATGTTGTAGAAAGGGTTGTTTGTGGTCATGTGTGAGGCACACCATTTGGTTCTCATGAACATCTGCACAATCCTCCAGATCACATCTGCATCGCCATTCAATAGTCTACCTGGCAAATGGGCCGTTCCACCCTGGGACTCCCTATCTGAGTTATCACTATTACAGTCACTTTCAATTTGGGGTGGGGGTAGGGGTGGGGGAAGGGGGTCATGCACGTCCAGAAGGTCCAACACATTGAACGTTTCTGGGATACTGATAACTGCGCTAAACAAAATTATAAATGCAACACTTTTGTTTTTGCCCCCATTTTTCATGAGCTGAACTCAAAGATCTAGACCATTTCTATGTACACAAAAGGCCTATTTCTATCAAATATTGTTCACAAAGCTGTCTAAATCTGTGTTAGTGAGCACTTCTCCTTCGCCGGGGTCATCCATCCTCATCACAGATGTGGCATATTCAGTGTAGGATTGCCAATACCCGCCAATATCTGCCTATACTGTACCTGTGTTTTCAATTGAAGCACTGCTATACTGTTATACTACCGGTCACAATTGTGACCGTAAACAAATTTACAAGTCTTACGAGCAAAATATAAATGCAGGAGTATAATTCTCAAAATATATCAGTAGTAGGCCTAGACCCTTTAAAGAACATATGTACAAAATTTGATAGTTCTATCTGTAAATTAAGATGTTTTATATACTACTTATTTTAGTAGTCTGAGGAAGAAATCTTCTTCTAGATGTGCAAGCAGGAAGTGACCTGATCTGGTCATGTGACCTTTCACACTAGTCACATGACATTAATTGATTTTAATCAAGACAGTCTATTTTGTCATTTAAAAGTTGAATTTCTTGCCCAAAGTCAATAACAACATTTTTAGAGCTTCCAGAAATAAGAAAAAAGCTGCGGTCACAATTGTGACCGGTGGGATTAAACGGGTTAAGCTATTTTAATGAAATGGAAACAAGCAGTCCAGTACTCTAAAACCAGCTGTGTGACTTCCCACACTAGTCTAGAGGAAAAACAAGATAACAAATGTGCTGAGATTATGCATCCGCTTCACATTTTAATGGTAGCCTATAATAAGAAGTACATTGAAGTACACACTTCATATAACACATAACATTTCTCTTCACAGAACTCAACCAATTTTTTTTTAGTACTCCCACTGGTAGATAAGATTCAAGTTCAAGTTGATTTTATTTATACAGCACATTTTATAACTGCCACTGGCTAAGTGCTTTAAAGAACTACAAAAATAAAAAAAATTAAGAGAGCTAGCCCATACTGCAATTCTTCCTTCTATTTCTTATCCCGACATACGTTCAGATTGTCAGCCCAGAAAAGCACATGAAATCCGTTTCAAGGCAAGCTACATCCATATGTGGTTTAAAATCCTATTCAAATACCGGGACATATGTCTCAGTCTGAACGATCGGATTTCGGGTGGTGTGTGACTCTCACGCACCACCCGATTTTTTTTTTATTTGTGTTCAATAAAAATCAAGCTGGCGCTGAAATATGTTGCTTTTGAAATCATGCCGAGTGCTCGGAAGTTAACCTGCGCGTGCGCGGTGAAGCTGGAGCTCCAGCGAGGGGAGGAACTGGAGCTCCAGCGAGGGGAGGAGCTAGAGCTCCAGCTCCTCCCATTTGGCTCTGCATCGAGGACCACTTGGAATCAATGCGTTCTAACTTGAGACATGCCACTCAACTTTAGATTTAAACATATATAACCTACAGTTACTGCAGTTACGCATTAAAATGAATCAGATGATTAATGTTCTAAATGCATAGGCTACCATTTAGTCTAATTTGATTTGATCAAAAATGATGAGATTAACACTCACTAAAACCTAAAACCACCTGTCATCAGACATAAACAAATAATTTACATGATTCTAAGAACATAAAAAAAACTGAAATGGCCTATATTATGCATAAGTGGTGCTGTTTAATATATATATATATATATTCAATAATTCTCAAAATTAGAATAAAATTCTTATACCCAATCCCAATAACATTCTTAAAGGCTATCTCTTTTAAAAAAATCTGTCAAATTCAACATTAATTTGAAGTCAACTCTCATTTGAAGTAGATCCTGGTGGTAAAACCATCTAAACACATGCAATGGCTGAAATGTGTGCGATATTCAGAATGTGATTATTTCATGAACACATGCATGATGGTGAAAATTCAACAGATGGTGCTGAAAATCAGTTTGAAAGCATCCTGTGGTGTCAAGTCATTAATTCTATGACACGAACGCTAGATTTGTAAATATTTGTATTACATTTGACACATTCTTTTTGTTTCTGATGGTGTTCATCCATATTAATTAATGGGACAAGAAACAATATGTAAGATGCAGGATATTACAACCAACCATAGGGTAGGTGATTTACTGAGGAGATTAAACTAAAAATATTTGGTTGAAAAATGAATGTTATTTTTCAGTTTCAGTTTGGTCCGTTTTGTCCCAGTACTCAAGAATCAATGAAATGATTGTGTCAGTGAGCAAAGCAAGTGTTTTCTCAGATGAGAGCTTTGGCACAGAGTTGAGTGGTGGTTGAGGACGCTGAATGACTAACTATACAGGCTGCAGACAGCATTAGATCCCTGATCCCTTGTCAGCGTCTGCACGAAAATCAAAACTACAAGAATTCACTTGTTCTCAGAGATCTGGTAACATGGATTTCTAAATTCTATACATTTTTGTTCCCTTTCTATTCTCTTATTTCTCAATATCTAAAAAATGTTGTTTTTTTATTTATATTTTGCTATTTGAATCTTGATTAACACCAACTGTAGGACTAAATATGTGTGTTTTAAAAACATGATATATTTAAAGAATACTTTTCCTTTGGGAATGGAAGATTTCCAGGTATCTGACGAAGCTTTAATTGATCTCCTGGGAATCTGGTCACCTGTGTCTGGGAGCCTTATGCTCATGTCATGATGCACATGCATGCGATGCATGAAGTATAATTATTCATTTAAACATAGATTGACAACACATTAAATACTGATTGTTTTTATGCAGTCTATAACACTCTCAAATACATCATTCAAATACAAATGCATTATTTCAACACCACAGAATTATATGGCTGTTGAAAATGCTGTTTATAATAACTCTTATATACATGAATTGCCTGTTATACTTTGGGTAGACCATGTAACTCATCACTAATCAAGACCTTTATGAAGGAATCATGTACCTTAGATCTATTAGGCTGATGAATTATTCTTATCTTTAAACTAACTTGCAACATCCAGAGTGTTTAAGGTCAAACAGTTTCCAGGCTTTATTTTTTTATTTTATGCCTAACACTTATATAGTATTATTATAGTCAGGTATGGTCAGGTATAATAATATAATATAGTATTATAGTATTATAATATAGTATTATTATAGTCAGGTATACAAGCACACCACTTATGGTAAAAGTGTTACATTGGCCATCAACAAATATTATATCATCCATTTTTTTTTTTTTTTTAAATATACTTACAAATGTCACCCAAATATACTTACAAATGTCAGAGTATCCTAAGTGGATGTAGTAAAACACAAGCCAGTTTCCCCCTTCAGCATCCCAGTTTTGGAATTGAGAGGTTGAATGGCATTTTCATGTATTTTCTCATCAGCCTTAGTGAAGCTGTAAAAAATGAATAGCCTATGTGCAGTTTAATTGATTTAAAAATCACTTCCATTTAGGCATGTGACGGTATCACATATTTACGTTGTAAGCGGTAGACCAATCACAACAAACTTGGTCGTCTGACCAATCAGACCATATTAAGCTCGCTGAAACCTCAGCTTAGAGAGATGATCTTTGAACAAATTGTTTTCAGTCTCTTTGAGTAACCTTTAAATAGCATAATTGGGGCACTTTAAAGATGCTACCACAAAGCACATTTTTTCAGGTTACCTTATCTTTTTTTAAAAATTGTAAGTAATATGGAATGTCTAAAACACGTTTTCTTTCAGTCATTCCCTCTCAGTCATTGGGTGTTTGTGTAGAAAAGCATCATTAACCCCCAAAATGAATCAGTGTTGCCTGCAGGTTGATGCTCCCAAACATCATTAGCACATTCTTCACGTTCATCCTTTATGGGGGCTAAATGACCATGAGATCTTTTGACCTCAAAAATGTAGTGTTCAGGAATATCGCCTGTAGGTTTAGCCTATTTTTATCATTTAGGCCAATAGAGCCCCTCCCATAACCACATATATGCCACACCGTCCTGCGTATGCTTGATGCTCTTCTATGTCTTTCATAGTTCTTTAAGATTCATCTCTGCGCTCTCATCTAATCCTGACTCCTCCTCCCCTCTTCTCTCCTTTTAGATGTTTCATCCTCTCAATCACTGTCTATGAGTTTTTTTTATGTTGATTACGTAAGAGTCTCAGAGGTATAACTTAAGTCTGAGGTGAAGGAGAAAAAGGCCTCTTCCATTGTGGTAGGAACTTCTCTAATGGCCAGAATGAGAAATTGCCTTATCTAGAGCCCCCCCGTCTTTCCCCATACACGCTCAGCCAGCCTATTTTCTCAGCACATAAGGAACGACACTGTCTGTTGCCATTGATGTGAATTTGTAGTAGCGCTGTGTTATGTAAAGCGGGTGATAAGCCATATGTGCTGACAGATATTAGTCTGCTTAGAAAACAGGCTTTAGTAATGGAATTATTTGAAGTGAAATGCAATCAAAAGAAATAATGCTTGCAAAGAAGTAATTGCTTGTAATTTTCTCGCCACACATGTTCCAGAGTGGCTTTCAGAAAACACACAACACTCTGCCAGGAACGCCTCTGGTTTCGTGGTCGCTTGCTTAATCTCAATGGCTTTATCCAAATGAAATTGTATGCTGTTTATGTAACCGAGTGTAAAAGGGTGCGGGCGGGGGTGAAGAGCCACTATGACACATACAGTCTATATGTGGATGTAATTACATCTACAAACTATATATCAGAGATTAAACATGACTGTCTTTACACTGTAAAAATTAATCTAATCAAAAATGGATTGCAATGGATTACAAGTAATATTATGAATTAAATTTAACAAATTAGAATTGATAATAATTAATCGTATTAATTCATTAAAAGTAAACCATTTAAAATGAGTACGTAAAACTTACAACAACAAAAAAACAAAAAAAAAAACAAATTGAAGTCACCATTATGGTGCTCGTTGTTTATTTTAGGTTTGTTTAAAAATTACAGTTTTCTCCTTCAGTGATTCTGCTTGTTAAAATCAGGTGTCTTCAATGTTGGCAATATAAAATAAAGAGTTCTTCTTAATTAATCTTTGACGTCTGTCTGTTATTTTTGTTAATTTTTTGGGGTAAATTTTACTCATTTTAAATGGTTAACTTTTAATTATTACTCAATTATAATTTGTTAAATTTAATTAATAATATTGTTTGTAATCTGTTGCCACAATTCTATTGATTAGATAAAGCATATTCATTGTTACAGTGTACTTGATTGTCATTGTACCATTTATTTACATCACACTGCAGTTAATATTATCGAATTTAATTTTGCGATTTTCATCAAGATCATAATAATCATGCATATACTATGGGCTGAATCACATGGCACAAGCTCTGTAAATGAGCGGATGGGGTGTGTGTGTTTGTGTCACAGATAAGGCTGATTGACCGTGGCTTGTCCTTCCCCGTTTTCAGCTGCTGCTGTTTCAGTGAACCTGCTGCCCTCTCCTCCAGTCTTGCAGTTGATTTCTCTAGTCCTTTTTTTTATCTCTTTGTAGACTGCTGTTCAGCTTTGCAAATCCATTGTGACATTATTATGCAGCATTAGACAGTGAAAGATGGTGGTTTGTATTCTAAGGCTTCCAATTTCGCTTGTTGCCAGTACCCGACGAATTTAAATCAGAAACGGACGAATTTAATTGTTCAGATTTTCGACATCCTGTTTTTCATTGTTTTAAATCACAAAGCATAGCCTTTTCTATTGAAATGCTTTTTAATAGACAGGAGGATGCCCCCTGATGCAGCAGGAACAGATGGAGGCACAGGAAGATGCGCAAAAATAACTCTCTGTCTGCATACACACAACACGTCATAGTGTAAAGGGAGTGTCCAAAAATCAGGTTGGATTCCACCTTGTACAAATGCACATGAACTCAAAAAAATGGTATGTTGGCTTTAATTAACTTTTTTATGTTAACAGAATCCATAAATTAACTGTATGTCAACAGGTTCCACACAACTGGGTTACGTTAAACAAACATAATTTGTTCTTGTAACTTCAACATCAAGAAATAATTCATTTTTAAGCGACCCAATTAAGTTCTGAGCAGAGTGTTAAATGAACTAAAGTTGATTGAGAGCCCAACTAAAACACACTTTGATCACCATAATGGTGACTTGCAAATTCCATCAGGTGTCTTCAAAAATGATCAATCATCCCGCAATTATTAATTTCATTATCTCATTAACTTTAAAACGCTTAAAACTACTTAATTCCATTATGTTGAAGTTACATACATGAACAAATTATGTTGGTAACACTTTACAATAAGGTTCATGAGTTAACATTAGTAAATGCATTAACTAACATGAACTAACGATGAGCAATGCATTAGTTACAGTGTTTATTAATCTTTGTTGATGTTAATTAATACAAATGCAGCTGTTCATTGTGCGTTCGTGTTAGTTCACAGTCCATTAACTAATGTTAACTTATTAGTAAATGTTGGAATCAATATTGACTAAGATTAATAAATGCTGAAGAAGTATTGTTTACATATTGTACATGTCAACTAATGTAGTTAACTAATTTTAACTAATGAACCTTATTGTAAAGTGTCACCATTATGTTTGTTTGACGGAACCCAGTTATGTGGAACCTGTTGACATAAAGTTATTTAAAGCCAACATATCATTTTTTGAGTGTGTGCACCCAGAAATAGGGTTATCTTTAGATAAGTATGCAGCTTTCTGAGTTCATGCCACAATCAATCAATTGACTTGAGTTTGTGTTGTCGTGCATGTGCTATTGCCCATGAAAGGCCACTTGACGTTTATTAAATTATTTTTGGCGATAAAAAAGGAAGTGGACAGTCCTGCCAAGTAAGTAATGCTTAGACTGTTGGCGCAGACAGCTCTGTTTTTCGCTGCTGCTGTTGGTGAAAGGAAGTTGTTTCTTGGCAGCGTTCCATCAGTGCACCACATTTGAGGAATGGCCCCTGTACTGCAGATAGTTCTCGGTAAATAAGAAAACGGTCTGATGTATTCATTTGGAGCAGGTCCAGAAGTCTGCAGCACCTATTTTGATATGCATCACTGATGAAATATTATTTTGTCATTTAGAATGATCGAATAATTTTTCTGTTTTGTTGTTTTTTTAAAGATAAATGAACTCAGTCACATTCAAATTCCTGTTATGCTGATGCCTGATGACTTCAAAGCCAACTCGAAAATCAAGGTGGACAACCACCTCTTCAACAAGTAAGAAAGACTGACTCGAGACTATATTGCTGAACTTAATGGGATTATTTTGTTATTTATTTGTTTGATTTTGTTAGTTATTTGCTTTTGCACATTTTTCTTCTTCCAAAGAGAGAACATGCCAAGCCATTTCAAGTTTAAGGAGTACTGTCCACTAGTCTTCCGCAATCTAAGGGAGCGGTTCTCCATTGATGATCAGGAATATCAGGTAAGAGCTTAAAGGGATACTTCACCTCTGGAAAGATGAATGTGTATTTAAAATGAGTGATTTATGTTAACGAAATGTGAAATTGTTTTTGAATTTAAGCTTTCTAGACACACTACTCAATAGGGGATGCTCATATTGACTGTTTAACCGTTAACCGAAAGTACACATTTTGACCAATTTATGACCAATTAAGACCGATTAAAAGGTTTAACGGTTACAAAATTTTTTTGTATTTTAATTTTTTTTGTAGTTTGCTGGTTTGATGGTTAATAAAAATATTATAAAAAAAACTCATTGGGCCCGTCGACACGAGCAACCACACGTGCCTACAGAAATATTTCGCTGAGCAAGCAAAATGAAGCGAGCGAGCGAAAATAAGTAGCGACTGGCCATTCTAGCGAGACGTTATCTCTGTATTCCTTGGACATCTGTGCCATCGGAGAGGGTGTTTTCTGTCGCAGGTCTAACTCAACAGGCTGCGCTCCAGACTAACCCCACATCATGTAGATGTTACTTTTTTAAATAAAAACTAGACAATGGGTGGATTGAGGTAGGCCTGCTATTTTTAGTCTGGAGGGAAAAAAAATGCCTTTTTTCAAAACTTCAAACAGATTCAGTGATTTCTTTTTGTCATCTTAATTTAATTATTTAAGTAAAAAAAAAAAAAAAAAAAAGTGTAGACCAATTTTATGTTTTTTATTTATATTATTTTATTCTGTTTTTCTCTGTTGTCACTTTCAAGTGCGTGATAATTTGATGTGAATCCAGGTTCTGTTGTACCGTATCTGTTTAAATAAACCCGTGAACATTTTTTTTGGTATTTTTGTCACAGACACTCGTCTATTTTATTTATATTTAATTCAGTTGGCTATTATAATCTTATCAGTTAACGGTTAATACTCAAATAAGGAGAAATTTAACCGAAATGAGCATCCCTACTACTCAGGCAACTCACATTTTTTGCATATTCCTTGGGCTGGAAATATTTAAATGAGGAATATTGTGATGTACATTCCTGGAAGAAAACTCAAGATGTTTTAAGGCATTGTATATTTGAAGGCATTTTATGGAGTTCTGAAAACGTGCCAAAAATACATTTTCTGGCTTTTCTCAGTATAGAAAGCTCCAAATTCCAAAAATTCACATGTCTTCTACATAAATTACCCATTTTAAATACACATTCATTTTTCCAGAGGTGGAATGACCCTTTAATGTCAAATAAGGCTGAGAATCTTAACAGTATTTTTGGTGCAAATTCATTGGCACTTTATAGAAGCAGCCAAATTTGGTTGATGCCATCACAAACAGGTTGTGACATGGCCTCACCCTCCAAAATCATGAACAGAATTATGCCACGGGGGGGGGGAAAAGGCCAGACTACTTTAAATAAAGGTTCATGGGCAAATGTTTTTACATTTACAAAATTCAGTTTTCCTTCTCAGTAAATGTCTTGCAAATCATTTTGCAATTGGCCTATGTTGTTTTATTGTAATGTTAATTATGTCAGCTTATTTTTCAAAGAGGATTTTACTGCTCAAGTTGTTGATTATAATAAAAAAAAATATAAAAAATTATTGATTCTTGGTATCCAAATCTTGGTCCTAAAGCAAAACTAGTTGGGAACTGCTGATCTACGAAATCAGTTTCACTAAGACATTCTGAACAGCTTTGACCATCATGAAAACAAATCCCACTCAGTACAATGATAACACACAGTGTGGCTGTTGCAGTAAACCGCAGAGACCTTGCATTTTTGGCAGCTCTACTGAAGATGACATCTCAAAGCGCAGGCAGTAACTCAGCTGTGCTTTTGCTGGTTGAATTTTAATGGAAACCTATTGACTCCTATCTTTCTGCAAGGGGCACTAACTGCAAAGTGTTCTTTATCTTTAAGAGAGCAAAGATGTTTTGCAATCCAAATGACCAAATCTGCCAAAATGTTTCAGTTTGTGATGAGGTTCAATAAAAGAAGTGACCAGACTGTACAGTCTGGCATTCCAGTCTGACTGCAGATTGCAGTCTAGGAGAAGTGCCAGTAGCTTTTCACCGTTTTATGGAAGCTGTTTAGTGTAAAATCCTTCTCTGTTCTTTTCTCCTGTGGCAGAACTCCCTGACACGCAGGGCCCCGATTCCCAGTGACGCTCAGGGCCGCAGTGGAGCTCGTTTCCACACTTCATACAACAAGAGGTACGTCATCAAGATCATCACAAGCGAGGACGTTGCCGAGATGCACAACATTCTGAAGAAGTACCACCAGGTAGAGGGAAAATCTGTTTCTTTGAACAAAGTATCACAAGCTGTGAAGTGTAAAGTGAATCTTTTCTTTTTTTTTTTTTCTTTTGTATTTGCCCACTGTAGTATATAGTCGAGTGCCATGGAAACACGCTGCTCCCTCAGTTTCTGGGCATGTATCGCCTCACAGTGGATGGAGATGAGACCTACATGATCGTCACTCGCAATGTTTTCAGCCACCGGCTGCCTGTTTACAAAAAATATGACCTGAAGGTGAGTGGTTCTTGTTTAAAGAGCCTGTCTAATCTTCAATATAATGAAAGTGAATGGGTCAGGGTCACAAAATTGTGTGTAGCAAGCATTTTGATTGCCAATGCGGTAACACTTTACTTGAAGGGGTGTGCATAAGACTAACATGACACCTTCATAATCATGACATGACATATGTTATGAATATGAAGGAAGTTTTATGCATGTTTGTGACAACTGTCATTAAGTGTCATTCGCTCAGTCATGACATTTTTAATGCAAATATGACATTGTTTGAGATGTCTTTGTTATGACACCTTGACATAAACCATTACATCATAAGCGGTCAGTGTCTTTTTCATGACAACTTGACATTAGTAAGACAACACAACTTAGCAGATTAATTATCAAACTTAAGAAACCACCTAGCTTTATTGGTTAACATTATATTAAACTGTCATATGGTTGGTTTTGGCATTGCCTGTCACAAGACAAGTAGTGTTGTCTGATTCATGAACAAATGATTCTTTTGAATCAGATCTTTTTAATGAACTGTGTGTATAATAGCAGAAAAATAAGTACAGCAGAAAAATCACTTGTTCAATTTTTAGTTTTTTTTTTAGTTTTTTTTTTTTTTTTAGGAAATTACAATTTTTAATTTGGGGCAACTGTTTTAATAATAAAACTGTGCTTTTAATAATGACTTTATGTTCATTTTTAGGGATCCACTGTGGCAAGAGAGGCTAGCGACAAAGAAAAGGTAAACTCTCTCTCTTTCTCTTAAAAGAAAGCATATAAATTTTGAATAGGGGATACTACAAATATTTTCATTTCCAATGTATGATTACATGTTCAGAAAATGAGCTCATATTTGCATGTTGGATGTGTTGCATGTCTGAGTTTGGAAAATGTTTTTTTTTTAAATGTTTTAAACCTATTATAACATCATATTCCTTTCTATGTGTCTTGTGTGTTAATAAACTCCCAAAATAAAATTATCCTGTGTGAAAAGATCCTATTTTCTACATTCTCCATTCTTTGGGGAATAAACTTTTCCTTTTTAATTCAGTGTTTTTCATTTATTTGCTTCAGAGAATGGGAAACTGCACTTTTTGTAGTCCAGTGGTTTCAATTTATTTAGGTAATGGTCCTGAGAAGAATTCAAGTAATTACACTATTGGATTAATTTAAACACAAGGACCGTGGTGTCTCTTATATTGTGATACCCTGTAATTTAAGTGCACTGATCTCTGAAGGTAAAGAGTGAGATGGTAAGTAGAACTACTGTAAATAATAGATCAGACATTGACTACTTGTTTTCGGGGAACATTTGACTGTTGGATTACACACTATCACACTGAATTAAACTTCCTGTTTAAACTGCTCTACCGTTCAAAAGTTTGAGGTCAGGATTTTTATTTTCAGTAAGGGTGGAGTGAATTGATCAAATGTGACAGTAAAGACATTTATAATGTTCCAAAAGATTTCTATTTCAAATAAATGCTTCTCTTTTGCACTTTCTGTTAATCAGAGAATCCTAAAATATTTTTTTATTACAATTTCCACCTAGATAGTAAGGTGCCTGTTTGCTGTTTTCAACATAAATGTTACTTTTATATTATTCTAAGTAACATAATAATACATATAAATGTTTCTTGAGCATCAAATCAGCATATGTTAGAATTATTCTGATCATGTGACATTGAAGACTAGAGTAATGACAATTTTTATTTTAAATTGTAATATTTCATAATATTACAGTTTCAATGTATTTTTGACCACTTGATAAAACTTTTGAACAGTAGTGTGTATATATAAATACATTGTGTGCGTTAATAAAAGGCTAATACTCTTGCAGTCTACTCTTGTGTACAGTATTTGCTCACATAAGACAAACCTAGTCTTGTGTTTTTCTCATATATGTGTAAATATTAAGGGCATGTGAACGATTTGCATGCATATATAATTTTTTTTCTATATGCATGTTAATCTTGCTGGCATGATGAATTATTTATTTGATTCATTTCTCCTCCATTGAGATTTTATATTTACATTATATCGCTGTATATGATACTCTCGGGCAAATATGGACTGATGTATATTTGTAATTATGTGTCATATACTGATTTATTGTCATTCACAGTATTTGATGAAACGTGTCCTTTACTTCTCAATTGTGATTTCCTTAACATTCTCCCATGATATTTTGTATTCACTTGGCTACTGTACAACAGTCATGTTATCAATCAACTTTATATCACACATGTACTTTTGGTGTGTTTCTTTTTGATGCATGTATGTGGGATATGTCCATCTTTTTGATTCTTCCATTGTCTTCTAAAGGCTTTACACGTTTTTTATGAAATGTTACAAGTTACAAATGTAGAAAGTTCAGATCTGTCACCTCCACAGTGATTTTTGGGTGCTTGCGTCTTGCATCTGACCTCCCTTCTCCCTGCAGCCCCGCCCACCTGATGAGGCTCCATCCAAATCACGCATGAGCCAAAAGCTACAAACCATCCGGATTGCCACACGCTTTTACTGCGCCATAAGACACGTAAGGACACGACTGCAAAGAACTTTCCCATATTGCTCAGTGTTCTTCTTCAACATGCATCCCGCATTTTGCCTCAGGAAAGCACCGTTCCCTCTGGATCCCGCAAGGGACTGTAAACACAAGCCCATGGCTGGTGCTTTAGGTTTAACTTATCCTCCTGTTCCAGAGCAGTGACTCCATCTTCGACAATCTCTGCTGGAATTGCGATAAGAACTGGAATACTAGTGCGTCAGCATTTGAGTGTTCTGCTGAGCTATATGCGGTTTTATATATACCTTCATAATTATGGTCATCTGCATGTTCAGGTCTCAGGAATCCATAAAAATTTTCATCAAATGGTCATAAAGGGTGAAAACATGTATTCTAGATTTCTAAATACATCTGATAAATTAATTAAAGGGATAGTTCAGCTGAAAATGGAAATAATGTCATTATATACCTGTTTTTCCAAGGCTGAATGACTGTAAGACACACATTATTTGAAGAAGTGTTTTTTGGTTTAACCCTCTGATGGTCGTCATTTAGGAGTCACGTCCTGAGCCTTCCCGGTCAGAAGTGACTGGACACCTAAAAATGAAACTTTATCCATCCCAGTAAAAACCAATGCAATTTAGTTTTGTTCTATAATATTTATTCTTTTTAATTTTGTATTTTGAGACAATTTGATTGAATTTTTAAATATTTTTGCCAAATTTATGGTCTAATTTTTTCTATGGGGAAAAAAATAATAATGCATTATTTTAGTTTAGTTTAATATAGAGTCTAGGCCTTCAGAAAAAAAAAAATATTTTTTGAAGAAAATTAGCACCGTCTAGTTTCAGTATAGAGAAAAAGCGTAGAACCATGGTTTAACCACTAGATGGCGTGTACAGCTTGTGTATGGCATGTGAATTCCCCAGCTGTTTATGAACACATTAGATTTTTTTTTTTTTTTTTTTTTTTTTTGGTGGATTTGAATCAATCTCAAAAATGATTTCTTATTAGGTTTTAGATTTTATTTATTTTATTTTTTTTTAGAAATAGTGTTAAAAAAGTGTTAGGTTTTGCATTATAATTAGAGCCAAACATTGGGTTAGAAAGAGAAGCTTGTGTTGCTATAAGCAAATTTTATACCCATCTTTTTTTCAGAAATTGTATCAAAAATGCAATTCATTCAATTATAACACTTTATGTAGAATAATATTTTTAAAAAATTGTGAACAAAAACTTTGGTGAATTTTTGAGTTTTTGTCAATTTCCCATTCATTTCCTATGGGGGTCATTTTTGAACGAACCACATTTTCTTTTCACTCAATTTTTTTGTGTGTTCACATCCCTAATACGAGAGGATGACAGATTTCGTAACATTCCGATAAAGCTGTGATTTTTAAAAATTCAAAACAGATTTTTTTCTGTAATCTGAATTTATTGGTGTGTATGTGTGTGTGTGTGTGTGTGTGTGTGTGTGTGTGTGTGGGGGGGGGGTGGGGGGTGTGAATTTTTTGCATTTTTGATGTTGTAGAGTGTCACCCCTTTACTGCGGTGTACTTTCTTTTAGAATTGTGGGCGATTTGTAGATTGTACAGACAAAGATTTAGAGTATCTTATTCAGTCAGACTGCAGAAGTGACCGAGGACAATCAGAGGGTTAACCAATGAAAGAAAATTCAATGTTGTTCTGAACCCCACTTACTTTCATAATATCAATAGAATCAAACATTTTATTTTTATATCATCTTTTGTGTTCCACAAAACACTTACTTTCATAAGTCATTCAGATTTGGAACAACATGAGATAAAATATGACAGAATCTTCATTTTTTTGGGGGGGTGAACTATCCCTTAGAATCTTGATACTAACTGTAGACTTCAGATTTGGAATCGCGGATGTTTGTGAAAGTAGGCATTTAGGAAATAACCCTTGGTTTAACCATTGTAATTATTTAAATGCTGTAATTGTCTGTTGGCTCTAATAGTGACATCTAAATCACACCCTGTTGCTCTGAGCGCCCACAGGAGGCAGAAATCTGCTTTATATGTCACCCGACTGCATCTGGGATGTGCAATTTTTAAGCTCACTGAGTGAATTCACCTTTGTTGTGTGTGGGCAGATCAGAATTGCGCCAGGCCAAGTGCTGAACTTCTTAATTCACCCCCAAAAGACTTTATTTATTTTTAGATGGTGATTTTTGGTGTAATATTATATAATGACAGTACACTCTAAAAAAAAAAAGGTTCTTCAGAGGTTCTTTGTGGTGGTCATGGTGCTATTTAGCACCACCGGTTCTTCAGTGGTTCTCTGGTAGTTAACGTGCTCTGTGGCACCTCTGGTTCTACATAGCACCATATGACAAAGAAATACAGTAGCACTTAAAGTGGTTCCCCTATGATTACAAGCCAATGAACCACTTTTAGTGCTATTTAGCACCATTTTTTTAGAGTGTATGTAGTAAATGTGAAGAGTGTTAATTCCACAAGACTAGCAGCAAAAAAATAAAAAAATAAAAAATACTGCCTGTGTTTGGGCAAACACACAGTTTCACCCCACTGGTCGAGCTAATGTTGTTTTTTGTGTCCCAGTTGGACCGCTCAAACAGACAGATTGTATTTTCATTTGGAACTGCTAAGCACAGAAACTAGCACTTCCACATGTAAAAATATTGCTACAAGAATTATTATTTTTGTCATAAAGTTTTCATTTTTAAGTGTATTAACGTCAAAATATGTGCAGAAGAAAATCAGAATTTATGATATTGTATGGCAGTGACAGACACCATCTTTTTTTTAATTGCTTAGTAAACTAAAGGTGAAGTGTAAATTTACAGATTTTGCTACTTTAACTCTTTTTTTTTTTCTTTCCCCCAATGTGAATAACAGACCAAGGAGCTTCCAACTTACAAAGACAATGACTTCATCAATGACGGCCAGAAAATCTACATAGATGAGGAAAACAAGAAAATGTTCCTGGAGAAACTGAAGAATGACGTAGAGGTCTGTGTGCATTAAGTTTGTGTCCTCATCCATCATTTGCTTTGTTTCATGTAATTGGATCATTAAACTCTAATCTAAACACTCATTCGCCCTAATCACCCCCTCTGTCTCTTTAAACTGTGTCTAATTAAAAAGACAATGATTGTTTCGTGCTTAATCCTTTGAAAAATGTGTTTTCAGTTCCTGGCCCAGCTGAAGCTGATGGACTACAGTCTGCTGGTGGGGATCCATGATGTGGAGCGAGGGGAGCAGGAACAGCCCGAGGAGGAGAGTGAAGACAATGATGCTGGCGAGGAGGAGGGAACGGAGAGCGACGGAGGGGCCACTGGCTCCCCACCAGACAGCCCCAGTAACACACTAGACAGCAATAGACCTCTGGGCCCGGGAGAGTTTGACCCCGTCATTGACGTATATGCCATCAAGAGCCATGAAAGTGAGTAAACTAAATTAAAAGTAGGGTTGCTTGATGGTTTTGGCTATGATTTTCTAGTCTCTGAGAGCCATTTTAATGTACCTTTCGCCGTTTTATCTGGATGGAAACTGTGAGAACAATCACTTACAAAAGTAATACTACACCTTTCATAAATAAGCTTAATGATTTAAGATGTCATTTATGCCTGTAGCATGCATGAGTAATAATGGACAAGTAATGCACACAGTTTTAATATTTGGAGTTTTGAAAAAAAACATTATATATTGGGGGTAAAAAAATCCGTATTGTTACACTATTCCTCTGTAAATACTAATTTAGATGATAATGTGTTGTAATATTGCACATTCATGGATTCGTGGAATTATTTATTCATTAAATGTTACATTTTGAATGGTTCCTGCTGTATCAGCAGCCAATGAGCTCACTGCTTAACTTTCAAATACTTGGTCCGCTTTTGCTGTAGAAACGCTCCACCTGTGTAGATCTGCTATGGGTAATTCATGTACGCTATATTGTACAGCAGCTCTGCAGCGGCAGCAACATAGCAGATCTATTCCGCCAAGTTCAGACATTAACATTACCATATCCATTACCATGCCAAACAGTTGTCAGGAGTTGTCATGACAGAAATGGATGTACAGGCTTGGTGAATGTTAAATATGCAGTGGCAGCACAGCACTGGGCCAAAAGGCATGCAAGTGATAGTTCTGTCTCACTTTGTTCCAGTTCTTGCTTAAAACCAGTAGCTCATTCTTCCTCACAGATGCTCCTAAAAAAGAAATTTACTTCATGGCGGTGATTGACATTCTCACACCATATGATGCCAAGAAGAAAGCAGCCCATGCAGCTAAGACAGTCAAACATGGGGTAAGAGTTACAAACACAGTTCCCCCTTCTATGTAAAGCACTTTGAGTGGCGAGAATAGCACTATATAAAGGTAATGAATTATTGTTATAGTTCCAATATGTCATAAACAGTGCTAGTACTAAGTGACACTTTTTTGCTCCTCCTTTTTCCAGGCAGGGGCAGAGATCTCCACGGTCAACCCCGAGCAATATTCAAAGCGCTTTTATGACTTCATCACCACCATCCTGTCCTAACCGCAGAATCACAGGTGGTCACATATGAGCTCATATCCTAAGAGAGGTTTCGCTGGTCTAACCGATACATTGTCTCTCTGCCGCTTGTCAAAGGATCACTTCTGAGATCAATCAAGATCTTTTTTTTTTTTTTCGTTTACAGTTTCTTTTTCCTCCTCTGTTCGGTTTCTCAGTAGGTTTATGGCTCCATGTGATGTGATATAGTCATGCATATATAGCGTTCTGTATCTTTGTGTTAGATATTGTTGATTGAGAAATGGAGTAATGTTGTTTGTGCCCAGCTACGTGGTATGATTATCATACTGGAATTCTCAAAGCTGCTTATATATTTATTGTCCTTTTGTTTTCTCTAGAGAAAAATTCACTGTTCTTAAAGGAGTAGTTCACTTTTAAAAAAAAACTTTTGCTGATAATTTACTCACCCCCATGTCATCCAAGATGTCCATGTCTTTCTTTCTTCAGTCGAAAAAGAAATTAAGGTTTTTGATAAAAACATTCCTGGATTTTCTCCAAATAATGGACTTCAATGGGAACCAAACGGTTCAAGATCAAAATGAGAGTTTCAGTGCAAACTGCAAACTGTTCAAAGGGCTTTAAAAGACACCAGACGATGAATAAGGGACTAATCTAGTGAAACAATCGGTCATTTAAAAAATAAATATAAATGTTTAAGTTTTATAAGCACAAATGCTCACCTTTGTCTGTTCTGTGATGCACGTTCGTGACTCTCCTGCTTAAACTCGTTCATCTTTTTTCCGAGTCATGACTCGAAGGGTCCTTGATAAGACCCTTATTCATCGGCTGGTGTCGTTTAAAGCCCTTTGAAGCTGCACTGAAACTGTCTTTTGGACCTTGAACCTTTTGGTTCCCATTGAAGTCCATTATATGGAGAAAATCCTGGAATGTCTTCATCAAAAACCTTAATTTCTTTTCGACTGAAGAAAGAAAGACATGGACATCTTGGATGACATTGGGGTAAGTAAATTTTCAGCAAAAGTTTTTTTTAAAGTGAACTACTCCTTTAAAAAGTTTTTAATTAATATATTTTAATTCATTAAATAAATTTAGCCCTGAACAAAAATGACCAGAGTCAGAATAAAACAAAAATAGAGCGTAATTGTTTTAAAGTGTTTATTGCACTATCGCTCTTTAGCTGCAGGCAGTACCTTTTGCTTTCATCCGTTTCCAAAAAGCGCATGTCACGGTACAAATAAAAATGATGCAACTTCAGGTTCAACTGCTAAATTCATAGTTAAGCGAATTGGATTTAGATGATCTGCCTGTTGTGCATTGTAAAGTCTTGCACAGGAGCTCAATATTTGCAGTTGACTCCGATAGTAATGTTTAGTATATAAAGCAACAGATTTTGCACATGATCTAATGCACCAAAACGTTTATGCAAAAGATTCCAGTTTTACCACTGACTCGCGGAGGGTCATGCAATAGTAGTGATTCGTAGAATGTGTTAAAAGCACCTAATGGGTTACATGTCCGTCGCCACTTTTGTATCCCTGGTGAAAGAACAAGACATTGCCTATTTTTTGTTGATTACAGAACATGTTATGAAAAGGAAGCATATTTTGTACCTCCTCTTTTTTTTACAGTAACAATTAGCAAGTTTACAGTGGGCCGTTCTCTTGAGAATGCAGTTGTGCTGCCGCTGTATTGATGCTTGAAATCTGCGTAAAGTGTTTCAGCTGCACTGTAAAGAGGGGAGGACGCTGCCTGACTCTGTCTTACTGTTGATCTCTCTCTCTCTCTCTCTCTGTCATCATTGTCCGGACTTTGTGTGATCCCAGAGACCTTTAGTATTATAAAAATATATAGATATTGTGATATGTCTTCTGGAATATTGTTTGCAAAGTAATCCTAAATATTCTTCTGTATGTGTTGACATGTATACACTGTGCAAGGGTGTGCCTTTTTTACTCTGAATTATTTAATTTTGTATTTGAATCATTTTTTTAAAAAAAGAGACGTTTGAAATATGTTATTTTCTAAAAAGGGAAAGGTGAATAGGATGAATCCTTCGGTGGTTTTGCTGTTCATGTGTAGAGGTGTAAATATGCAAGTGTATTACGTGTTTGCAATATTATGACTGAATGTTGCAGTCCTAATGGTACAAAATCTTTATGGTTTTCCTGTTAGCTTAATTTACCAATACATTGTTGTTATAATTGAAGTTTTGTGTTCAAACTCTTTTGAGGCTTGGTGTGTGGCCGTATTTTCATTTCTGTCCTATCAAGCAATGTCGGTTCTTGTTTTTAGGACAACTTTCAGTGGAAGTCTATGTGTGTAATTCAGCACAACAACAAGCTTCATTAACACACTTCAGAATGGTTCTCTCTGAGTCTGATGAATTTGATGTATGGACAACACATCTGAATCTCAAAGACAGTTCAATGAGCTTTTTTGAGGGAAAAGGTCTTCACTTTTTCTCATTGTATAGAGTTTTGATCTCATGTCATTTGTAAAAACATGCTTTCATGTTGATGGTACAGTGTGAGTTTGATACTTTGACATTTGAGGAAGAGAAAAAAGGAAATGTGAGCCCTTTTAATTACGCTGTAAAAGGAAGATATTATTGGTTGTCAGTCTACTTGTCATAACTGTCGTTGTCTACATCATGAAAGTGTGCAGCTCTTGTGTGTTTGTGCTGTAGGCATAAAATATTTAAAAGCATCCTGTCCCATTAGCATTGGTCAATAAACCAGTGCATTGCTCAGCTTGATTAATGTTTATATAATATTCATGTAATATGGCAAAATCTTACATTCACAAGACAAACCATTAAAAAATACTAAATGCTTCCCCTTAAAGGTTTATATTTGGTTGTGTTCTTCGTTAATATAATGTCTTTTGTTAAATACAAATGGAACAGATTTTACTTGACTTTCAAAATATAATAAAGGCTCACAATTGCAACATTTTGTAAATTTTATAGAAGTGATTTTGTGTAAAATTTGACATAGTTTAGAAATATATATATATTTATACATGTATAACAAATCACTATTATAAATGATACAATTGCATGTAACGAAAAAGAAGAAAGGTCTAATCTTTTTGGTATATTTCATAACATTGTAATGGCGTGTGGATGCATTAACTGCTTACAACCACACGAGGGCGCCCAGCGCTCCCGTAACTGTTACATGACAATCAATGTAATTTAGGCCTTTCAGAAACGCTTTGCCTATTTTAGACGCGGCATTTTTTATTGATCTGTTTATTTTAATATGAAACGCTATACAGCATAATCAGTGTGTATTATTAACTTAGAGGGTAGGCTTTATGTAGTGTCATTTATGTTTGTCAAACAGTGCCGAACACTATATCAATCGAGTAGTTTAATCCAGAACAGCTGAAACAGAAATTGATCCGTATTTATTTATTTTTATTTATTATTTTATTATCAGTAGGCCTGTTTTTAAATGATCAAGGTACACTGAGGTTAATCTCAGAGAAATCAAAATAAACGCACTATTCATTTAATTTAAGTTGAGATGGGGCTTTACGTTTCAGAGACAAAAATGCTCTTCGGAGGCTGTTTAAATTTACGACTTTCAAAAGATTTTAACAAAGCTGAACTTTTCCGTTCTTTTTTTATATAAATGATTTTTTTTAACATTTAAAACTTTTATCATCGATTAAACAGCCTGCTTATCATAAACCGATCATTCTGACAGAACACCAACGAGATTATTAATCAAGCGCGGGCGACAAAATAATTAATTAAGTCATAAACACGGTGTTTATTAAGAGATCGTTAGGCCTACAGGTTTTCAGATTACTAAATTAAGATTAGGCCTAGAAACTATTTTAATTACGAGAACGAAATTTGCTTTAGTATCCACTGCAACACATATTAATGCAAATCTTCAGTGTGGAGTGGACCTGTTAAATCCAGTGAAGGTCTGACATTCAGTTGAGGAAGCAGTGAGAGCTATCTGCTTAGCTAGTAGGCTACCTTTACTAGTATGCTAATTTACAGCTAAAAGTTTATTGAGAGATTTTTTTTGCAGGTGGACATATTAGCCAGACCCTCGTAAAATATTTAACGTACATTTATACACTTAACGTACATTTAACGTTGTCAGAGCCGTAGCTATTTCTCATTGTCATTGATTATTTATTGACATTTATTTGTCTGTTTTTTGTTTTTATATCCATCGGGATTACAGTCTTATAAAACAAGTAATTTTTCTAGTTTGCACCCACCATGTTATTTTCTGTTGTTTGAACTCTAACTTACGTGGATACATTTCGATTGGGGTCAAAGCACAGACTTCCTCCTCTGAACTGAGAAAATTAGGCCTACCTACACTTCACTGAAGGCGTCGCACGGTAAGGAACTATTCGACAACATATGTCGCAGTTTAACCATTAAATGTTGTTTTTAAAACCTTTATATACATCTAAAATATAAACAGCTTCCTTTGACCCGAGGACCGAATTTATTCAAGGCCGAAGTAGGTTTTTGACGCAGAAATCTAGGCCCGTCTGGCAAAAAAGGCACGTGAGTTTTGTATTATAAAGCCCACACACTGCATTTGGTAATAAAAAAAGTAAAATGTTTATTTAGACAAAGTAATTAACAAACAACCGTTTGAATAGAATTGTAAAGCAAGAAAGAAGTTAAGAAATGTAGTAGTAGCCTATCACGCGATGAAGACTCGTTTCTATCATCGTGTGATTCAACATGTCTCCATTTAAGTTATACAACGAGCACATACGTATCATTTTTTTTTATTACAGTTTCAGGATCTGTCCAAAACAATACTGACGCTGCATTTATGCCCTTTAATCTGTAAATTTACTGGTGTTAAACATTTCCGCCGAAAAAAATCCATACAATCTGGATAAACATTCCGCGTGCCGCCATGTATTTTATTGGAGACTTCATGGACAAGGAAATGATTTATATACATATGATGTTCTAATCTAAACGAACAAGACGGTTTATAAAACACTGAGATACATTCTCCTTGCCCTCCAGTACTCACAATATTAGTTATGTAAGAGTAATTAATACAAAATATAACACAAACAATGCTGTGTTACAACGTTTGCACACATGGTGACAAAACAAAGATATTTAAAAAACGATATAAAAAAATGTAAGAGGTGGTTTATAAAGAAAGCATCTACATCACAGCTCTGTTTGCATGGGGTTGATGGCTTTGGCATCCATAAAGTCACCCAAGAGAGTTGGAGCCTTTATGAGAAGTTTTGCAGACTTTGCTGCTGAAAGGAGTTTGGCCATTGTGGCCTACTTTGGCAGAGACTCCATTAAGAGTGGAGATATGGGGGAAGTTGGGACGTGGAGACTGGACTGGGGTGCTTGGGCTGGGCAGAGAAGATGATGTCGAGGGGGCAGCAGCAGCAGTCGGGCTGTTTGCTTTGTCACTGTTGGAATCACTTTCTGTATCAGGCCTTCTGCCGCTGGTCATATCATCCCTCGGGCCGCTCAACTTCATTTTCTTGCAACCAGGGCGAACTCGGTACTTTAATGGCAAGGGCCCGTTCTGTAAAATATCAACATGTTATCATCTCTGCTTTAAAAGACATCAGACTAAAATGTATAATAAAAGTTTAGATAGACAGATATCTCAGTATCTGTCTTAGTTTAGATATCTTAGATATCTCAGATTCAATCCTCTTACCCTTCTCCATGTGTAGATATAAGCAATATCCATAAGAGTATAATAATCTTTCAATGGCTCATCTTCATACATAACTTCAATCTGAAAAAAGAAAGAAAAAATCTTATCTAAATAAGCTCAATTTGTCAATATATAAATGGTATTGGAAGCAGATGAAAAGATTACCTGAAAGGTACATGGAATATCCATCTTGCTTCTGAGAAATTTTCTGAGATGCATTACTGTCATAGCTGCAGGGCATTGTAAGTATCGCTTTACATTCACCTACAAAAATCAGACAATTACAAAAATTCAGTGTAGTCAACTATAACCCTCAATGAGACTTGTTCTCAGATATTTTATTAATTATATAGTAAATTAATGACCTCTTTTGTGGTGTCCTTTTCTTCTCCGTCTTTACCATCACACCTGATCATAGAAAAAAAATTAAAGAAATGTCTATCTAATAAAAGTTGTTCATTGTCTGGTGTAGCAAACTACTTTTACATGACTTTTACTTTTATTATTATTATTATTAATAATAATTCTCTAATAATAATTAAACGTACAAGAAGTTTATATAGAACTGAACCTACTTGTTCTGATCAAAAAACTCAATGGACAGACTGATGATCTCGTCATCAGCAATGATCCTCTTGTCTTCATCTGCCACTTCTCCTCGGTCTTCATTAGAACCATTAGTAGCTGAAGGACAAATAAATAATTACAACATTTAAAAAAACAACAACAACAAAAAAACAACACTGCCAATGAGTTATTTAAAACATCACAAATGACCATCTTAACACTTTACCATCAACTGATGGATGCTCCGCATAAAAATCCCTCCTTCTTTTCATCTCATCTGAGTTAAAGAAGCACAATGAATACAACAATATTTCTTAATAATTGTTTAGTAATGTGTTATTGCTATGACAATTTTTAACATAAATCTGAAAAAAAAATCAAATATTAAATTCTTAGTCACATCATGACATTTTGTCAGAAGTTGCAATGAAAGCCCCTTTAATAAATGAACACCAACTTTTTACACTTACTTTTGAACAGACCAGGCACCAGCTTGTAAACAATGTCCTGAAGGGTCTTATCGGACCTGAAATATACAAGCATTATTTGAGGGGTTACATCTATATAAAGAAACATTCCCTTCATTCAGTTGTTCATAATTTAGCCTAGAAATTTAAAGCTTTACTGGATTTTCCGGTAAGTAGGATTTAGGCTCCTGAAATAATATTATGGTAACCAGAAATAAAGTAGTTAATTAAAATAGACACAATCATTACCTGATATTGAGGAGAGGTTTTGTTTTATGAACTTGGACATCACAAATAGGACAATATTTGCTGGTCTCCAGATACCTCACAATGCACATTTTGCAGACTGTGAAAACAACAAACGACAAATTAACTGTAGCCTGATCAATTAAATTGCCCAACAAAACGAAGCATTAAAGAGAAGTATTATTTTAATAACATAGGCTGCTAGATGATTTTGGACTTACATGAATGCAAACATTCGACAATGGTGGAGGCGTCAATGAAGTATCCTCCACATAAAACGCACATCAAATGAGGATTGAGCTCCGTTATCTTGATTCTTGTTGTTCGGTGCATTGTCATGAGAATTCGCTGACCTGGTAACCAAACAAGACACAAATTAATATCAAGTCATAATTAAAAATGGTTAATCAGTTTAGATGGTCCACTTGCACTTAATGCGAACAAAAATGCGACACAAACAGACAAACACCTTTAACATGTAACCCGACAATTGACAACTCATATAAACTAGGCTCGTATCACCTTTGGCTTAACTCATTGGCATTTTAGTGAAGTGTCCGCGCACATTTTGAAATGGTTTTCATTTATTTGCAGGGATGAGTACAGGTGAGAGTTAACGGTAAAATGCCGACACTTACAGTTGCTATGACGACGGGTTGTAATTGGCATTATGCCAGTCAAAACGGAGCCGCATAACTCGCATGATTCACAGATGGTCCAGATTATTATGACCATAAATTCAACTAATTGGCGGTAAAGCGCGATCATTTCCTCTCGATCACTGTTTCTCTCGCTAAAAGACATACCGCTCCTTGAACGTGGCTGCCATTTTGCTAGACAGACAGCCCCGCGCGCCGCGTCCTGGCGGGTTCGCCCTCGTGAGGCTGCGACCTGTGCACCACACACTATTGTTGACGAAGCAGAGATGATCACGATCAACTAAACACGTCGTACAACCACCATTACAACAAGCATCGCTTCCAAATGTGATAGAGAATCTTCCCTGCCTTGCCGATGTCTGCGATGAGGAACACAGTCAACGGAAGCTCGAGAGCTCGCGTATTGTGTCCCGCTATCTTTAGACTGCGATATGAGCCTGTGGTTAGTTCACTTCAAACATGATCAATTTTCATGCAGACACCAATATCCCGTAACTGCGAATGTTCAATTTTAAAACCTTCCCAATGCAGAGCCTGGATCCAACGCATTAAATACAGTCAAATAAATTTAGACGATCTAGATTTGGCACAGATCAACCTTTAGATAGTTGCTCGGTGACTGAGAAAAGGACATTTTAGGCTACTACAATCTTATCAAGTGCTAAAAACAAAACAGCTCAATGGCGATCTAATAGCAAAAACCATCCAAAATATTGCAGAACAACTTACACTTTTGTCAGCGACAAAAAAAAGTATTTTATAGGCTATAGCCTACTTTTAGTTCTTCATTAGGCTAAGTAACAACTGTCTTTCATGAAGTTGGAGTGTATTATTTGAATTAAATTTGTAGGTCGGAGAATTAACGAAGCGGCAGTTCCAGCGAAGGCGAAAAAGCAGGTGTGCTTTGGTTTGGAACTGGTTGGCCCTTCCTCGGGCTTGACCATTAAAACTCACAAGCTTAATATGTGGTTTAGTAATACTATTCAAATTGTACTGTGATTTAACACTATATGCACTGGAAAACGGAACAAAGTTTTTTTTTTTTTTTTTCTATGAGGAAAGAAGAACAGAGTCTAGAAAAAACGGCAGTTCCAGTGACAGCTTACGATAGATAAGAGTCATTTATATTCAGAATAACAATGATGTGTCCTCTTTCTATTACTGTCAGAAAGAAGCTAGCAAACTTTTTTATGATTTGGCAATTAAATATAGATATAGTGTGGCAAAATTTATGGGGGAAAAAATATAGGCCTGATTAATAAGTAGCTTATAGATATGCACAGCATATGCGGGCCAGACATTGGGGAAACAGCAGTATATCTCCCAGTGACGGTTTAATCATTTAAATATGGCCAGAAAAAAAATTGGCAGAGAACTATATAGAACTTTGGAAGAGAACTATTAATTAAGTTCTAGTTTACAACCAATGTTACATTTATTCCTTCAATGAAGTTATCAAAAACGACGAACGTGTGACACATCGGGGGTGAGTCACATATAGTTAACCACTGACTGATTCAAAATTATGATCTATATTTTATCAGACTGGCGAGAGTGATATTTAAATGTCAAATATCAGAATTAGGATTCGTATATCCTTGCCTGTAAAAAATACATCAACAATGCAACAATGTTTTACAATATTTTTTTAAAACACCCGAACCGTGTTACATTTAGTGACAAATAAACAATAGCATACACGCTTGAAAATATATTTTCTTGGAAGTTAACAACCTCAAAATAATGGTATTTAATGCTGTTACAGCCATAGGAGGATGTAGCCACCCAACAAATAGCCTACGCATGAATTTAAGTTAATAAAATTAACTGACGCCATTAAAACACTGTGAAGTATTTTTTTCCTAAATATACACTCGCTATACTGCTCAATTCTATAAAATAAGAGAGCTAATGATTGATTTTAGCGCGAGAAGAAATGGATGAATGTGGACACCGGTTAACACCTGACCCAACTCGCCTGTTCTTCAGCGCGCGCCGACTTTTTAGGTTATAAACAACACTCGAAGATAATAACATACTTTAGTTTTACAAAGATGTCATACCCATTGACGTGCACTTTGTGTTAAGATATGCCATCGGTTGCGTTTAATAGAAAAATGTGAGAAAACTGAAAAGAAATTCGTATGAGAAACGATCACAGATAAGAGGCAATATTACTCTCTTGCCTCCGAAGAAGGAAAAAGAAAACAAAATCAGAAAAGCTCGTTACTCCGCTCTTTTATACATCCAAGCGTACATACCCAGTATATTCCCGATGGTTTCCTAGCTTTGTTTGTGGTAGACAATGAAACTTGAGAGTCGATCAGCAAAAAATGAATGCTACTGAAGCGGCCATCTTGGAATGAGCTGCAGACGCTGTCAATGGCTCGAACTAGCGCACTACCACCGTGCTCATTGTGGCCTTCTTGTGCAATTGCACATATGTTACCGGAGCTTAGCCTTTGCAGACACTTTCCGATTTGATTCACAGATAAATCCACAGATTCCGGTCATAGATGTTATATTACAGAGGCGTACTGCTCCCGCACAGCGACCTGGAAAAACACAGTGTCTGATGGTTGAGTGTGTGCGAACTGACACAGTCCCCAAAATGGCTTAGTTCGACCGCCCCACTCCATCACGTGATCTCATTCCTTACGGGTAGCCTGGGAATTAGTAGTGGGGTATATCATCAATAGGGTACCCCTCTGACGGATGTCTTTGTCAAACCTCACCACCCACATCACCACTTCTGAAGAGGAAAATCTCTCGCCAAGCCGTTGTAGGTTGGTCGGAGTCGTCATAAGCAATGAACTCACTTTTAGAGAAGAAACGTTTGCCCATTTTTATTTTCACGCAAATCATAATGCCCAGATGCTTAAGAAGTGCTAGGGTCATTTTGAATACTCCAACTAGTTTTTAATCAAATCATAAAAGTTGGCTAATGCAAGAGGAATCAATAATCGCTCCAAAAAATCTCAATTAACTACCCGGTGCATGTTGCTGCTCAATAGACCTACGCATAATATTTTACTTTACTGCCGTTATAGGCTATATTTATTTAAACCAAGTAAATGGCCTTATCGAAATAAGTCTCATTGGCTTTACATTTCTAATTTTTGGTTAGCCTACATTTTTAGTTAACGTGCGCTCTGGCTTTCCGTTTAGAAGTTATTACGCGCCTCATAGCCTATCGGGATAATGACTCGTAATGTTGGAATTCACAATCATTTTCACACAGTGAAGTTATGTGTCTCGTAAAATAAAAGTAGAGTGGTGATTAAATGAACCTTTTGATGTGAATATCTTACGAATTTGTTTATACAATGGGTCGGGGTTTTATAGAATGGGTCGGGACATAGCATTAGCTGGGTTGCTTTGCCATAGTCTAATATCGAATGTGGCTACACTTAACACTAACTCGCATAGAAAGAAAGGCGTTTCTAAGCAACGGCATATTTTATTAAATTACCATTAGGCTACTGTATACCAGTCCGGACTTTGTTGTTGGAAAGAAGACATTTCAATTTCAACAAAAATAAATTGTCATTTAGCCTACTGATCTACTGATCATAAAAGTTTGCGCAGTTCCCTAAGCCTTCACTTAGTGTAAACGTTCAGATGACACATGATTTTCAGATAGCCTAATAATCAGTGGAATTGTGATCGGATTGGTGTGTTTTATCTGTAGCGCTGGACTGTGGTTTAGGGCAGTACGTGCGTTCAGCTGCAAACCACACGCGCAGTCTGCCTGCCATGACGTCAGCTGCTCTAATACAGGCACTTCAGCGAAAACAAAGACGCTCAGCAAGCTGGCAGAAACCCGAGGCACTTTCACGTTAACCGTTCCGGCTTCTGCAAAACGCAAAGCTTCTGGTGTTAACACGTCGTACTAGTTTCACATGGCTATAATATTAGTAAAATATTGCCTATAAAAACAAACAAAGCATTAACTGCATCAATCGAATTGGTCAGTATAAGCCAATTGTAATTTCAGCGACTATAGTGTAGGCCTACTTTTATTATTCTCAAACATACCGATTACTTGTTTTATTCCGACTGCAGATATAGCCATACCGCATCAAAATGGCCGTAGGATATCTCAATCGCCAGGCGGGTGATTAACGCAGCACGAAATCTTCAACAACTCTGGAGAGATAGACTGAAAGACTGTTTTTTAACAACGTCTAGACTCTATAGTGCACACAGGCAGCATGAAACTATTTAAATAAATAGCCTACATAGGCCTAAGTGAAATGAATCCAAATGTGTTGCACGCTTTCGTCTTTGGCTACCCATTCTTTGCGCGATTAAGATGCTACTGCCAAGAAATGTGGACCCGAATCTTATTTACACATAAAAAAAATACATTACCATTTAAAGCACGAGCGCTTTCATTTGATCGTTTCTTTCATCTTCGCCCAGGAAGACAATTAAAAGCGACTTGTTAAAAAGTATAGCCTAAATGACAAACAAAAAGAGTAGATCTCTCGAAAAGTCTGTCTTATAGGCTATATTGACCTAAAGTTTAATGACTATTGATTATTGATCGTTTAATGATCGGACACAATTGATGTGTGGAATGAAAGTCAAGACAGATAAAGCCGCTTGGAATTTTTATTTTGAGGTTATGCCTTATGTATAAACTGATGGTCTAAATCGAATGACGACGATTTCATGAATAAACATGAATATTGTTCCATCATTATATTCAGCCATACGCATTATAATATATTGATAGCCTATTACTGGTTTAATATTTCATACAAAAATCTATGTATTAGCCATGTCAAATAAGTCAAAGAACTGGTTTGCATTTTTTTTTTTTTTTTCATCTCTTATCGTATATATATAGGCCTTGATTATCAGTTTTAAGCCGTTAATAATCTCTTCAAATTTTATCAGAATGATTTGTGCCGGTTCCTATTGGCTCAATGTAAGTATCCTTCTCTGCTCATTAATAATAGCCAAATAAAGTTTTTCTTTCCTTTTCGATACTGTCATGCTACATCTTAGAAAGAACCTGTAAGAATCAAAAAAAAAAAAAAAAAATCAAATGGTTGATTAGATTATGGGATTGACAGAGTTGATTGGAAATGTTTATATGGCAATTTTCCAAGTAGAATGGATTTATAAGTGAAGTGTAAAAGGTTTGTAATTCTGATGTATTTAATAACTCACACAAACACATAAAATGCTCTTTTATTAATACAGATTAATAAAAATGGGAAACAAAAACCGTTGACGGACCACCAAAATGGGCTATGGTCCAGTGAAAATGTATTTTTTATTTCCTATTTATTTAGAGCCGGTAATAACCTAGGCCTATTTCAATTTAGTAAATCGTGCTTTTGGCTTGCGCACTTTAATTGATTTACGCATTTACTTAATATTTTTTATTAGACTAAGCGGTTGCAATATTGCAATGCTTTAGCCTAAGTCATTTTGTGTTTTTTTCTTGTTTTCCAAAGACATTGAACTGAGGCTAACGAATGCCTTCTTTAGCCTATTTTGGAGAATTATTCCCTCCCCATGTCACGTGGTTAAACCTCAAGCTGTTTAATTTAATTAATTAATAATTTCTCACTGATACAAAATGATAGCTTATGCATTACACGGTCACACGTTATTATAGCGTGCATGCGTCCCTATTTGACTGGTCAGTGTCACCTCAAGGACAAGAGTTTAACAATCAACGAACATGGGCTAAATTAAAGATTTTTCACTAAACTAAAAGAAATGGAGATGTAGATGTTTTGTTTCAGATTTCCGTTGTTAGGCTACCAAAAAATAGGACAACCGCTGATATATAATTAGCTATCCACGACGCCCTTTTTTTTAGTTAAGTTTAAGTTTTCTCTAAAAAATGTGACAGTATTTAACATGTTTGCGCATGCAACTAATGGCCAAATCAAAGCTAATTTGAATTTGACTTGAATTTATATATATATATATATATATATATATATAATATATAGGCCTAAATTACAATAAAATAATTATAAACATATATAAAAAAGGCTGATTCCTTTTAAAGACTTGCATTTATTGTAGACCAGGTGGCTGTCACTGATCATCTCCGCAAATGGCTTATAAAATATATTTTAAATTTCTATAGCCTATTAAATTATCGTCGACTCATATAGGCCTATATTTACCAATAGATTTTGTTTACTTCCTATATTTTAAAGATATAAAGTTTAATTAAGCTTTATAGCATATCATATACTAGCATTTCAAATGTTTTGACTCTGTGAGTTGTCAATAGGCTATCACTCATTATTTTCTCATTCATAAAATAGGCGCTAATGAGATATTAGTTATCCATCCCATACATTGTTAACTTGAGCTTATATTGCTACCAGTACAGTTTTATATAGACTTTCATCTGAACTTCATGGCCCTGTTTCTGTCGAAAGGTAACGGGATGAATGTAGCCCTGAGACGGGATGAATGGATCAAAATTTTGAAAATTGAGACCAACGATTGAAATTAGATTATTAGGTTGAGAGAATAACAAACAGCGTTAGTCTACATGGGTACCATTCTTTCTCTCCAATCACAAAATAAATTTGTGAAAAGAATAGGCCTAATACACTTTTCTGCTGGTGACATCACTTCTTTTACAATGAAGGAAAATACCAAAGAGATAGCCGACGTGGGAAAGCCTGGAACGAAAATGACCGAGATAATCTTTTTTTTTTGTATTTGGGAGAGAGTAAAAAAACACTGCCACGCATCTACCGGTATAGCCTATAATGCTCACCTGATACTATTATGAAATAATATATAGGCTACCTCAAAAATTGAAATGCTAGGGGTCGTGAAAGTAGCATACTGTCATGGTAAGAATGGACATGACACGATCACGCACCATGTCACTACACTGAAGCTTCCACGCTTATTGGCTCGTGCTGTGGCGGCTGCATGTGAAACGTGTACGTACAGCAGGCAGAGCTCGAGCTATGGGCCCGTCTGAGCCGAACGACGGGAAGTTATGCTAAAGGCGTCTCAAAACCAAGGTTTCCGAATGGATAGTGTGTAGTAAACCTTCGAAAACATATCAAACTTTCAGCAATGGCTTTGCCCGAGATCCTTACGTTTGTGTTGTTCTCCGGGCTGTTCGTTATTCAGCCACTGCCAACATTAGCATGGGACGCAGATCTGGAGCTTTTCGATCTAGTAGAGGAAATCCCCCAAACCTTCTACGAATTTCTCTCGGTTAATCAGGTAAGATCAACTTGATGATACTCGTAATTCAAATTTGTCACGCCTTTTAACTCGGGTCATTCAAACGTTGTCGGTAAATGCGATTAACTTGAAACATTGCAGCGCACCGACGTCGATTTATCGTTGTGTGTTTACAGTGATTGCAATCTTATCAATGTAACCATTAGCTGAATAGCTCTCTTCGGCCTCACAAATATGCCCCCCGACTTAGGGTAGCTGTAGACGGACTCTGCCTCCTGCAGAACCTGGACGGCGGTGGGCATTGACAAAGAAACCTCCAGGCTGTGGGCCTATACAACACAACGTGACGTGTCATTGCTCAGCACATAAACGATTGTTTTATCGCCCTGCTTTAGTTTCGCCATTCAGTTGCTAAATGGTATCGAAGAGCCCGAGCTTTTATTATCATAACCTCTACGCGTAAAAAAAAAAAAAAAAAAAAAAAAAAAAACAGTTGGTTTCACTTTCTTTCCTTTACCGCGATTCAGATATCATATGGGGAATTGGAGATAACTTACATGAAACAAATTCCGCTGCTATATCTGTACATTACAGGAATTAACTGTCAATGCATTTAGAAGAAAATTAATTATGCTAATTCTCCGCTAAACAAAAATATTGTGGTTCTGTTTAGGAGCTGGTAGCTAGTTTCCATCTGGTCTAATATGGTTATTAGTTAGTTCATGCTGAAAAAGCAGCTACCATGCTCCAAAAAACATCTTTAACCACACTGATATGATCAGCTGGTAGCTGTTGCTAGTCGAAAACAGTGTAAGATACAGCTGCCAGTTTGAGCTGCATATTCCAGTTGATATTCCTTACAATACAGTATGTTTATTGGTAGTAATTTTATTCTTCATGTAGGGAAGCCAATCAAATGCTGATTTAATTGCTAGTGACTGTTATCTATTTCTGCCTGAAACACCAAAGGCAATCCAATCACACTGTCTATGCTACCAAAATTATCTTATGTGATGATTTTTATTACATATACTTATAACATGTACTGCAACATGTTCCTGATTCTGTTTCTAACAGGATGCGTCCTCCCCTGAGATCAGGAAAGCATATAGAAAGCTCTCGCTTACATTACATCCAGATAAAAACAAAGATGAAGATGCAGAAAACCAGTTTCGACAGGTAGGTGTTTTGTTAAGCGTGAATGAAAGTACTCTTTGGCTTGATGTTGATCATTTTGATTGCTTGCTTCTGTATATATTTTGGAATTCAGTTTGAAATATCTTCTTTGTCATTTCTTACTAGTTGGTTGCCATTTACGAAGTTCTCAAGGATGAGGAAAGAAGACAAAGGTGAGATTCTTATTAGCTTCTTATTCATTCTTATTTGAGATTCTTATTCATCCTACACCATTGATTCTCAAACAGTGTTAAAAGCCTTAAATTTGATTTAAAAATAATAATGCAGTGAAGTGTAAATGCATTTTATTTTATGGTGCCTTTCATAACCCCCAAGGTCAGCTTTCAAGCAAACAGTAAAAAGAATAAAAAAAAAAAACAATAAACAAAACCCAACCCATTAGCATTGCAAAATACAACAACTTAACAGCACATGCATCATAAATACAGTAAAATACAGTTAATAAAAAAGCCTGGGTAAAAATATGAAAATATGCAAACTATCATTATTACGAATATCGAGAGGAGGAGAGTGCCATAGGGGAGGGGCCTTATAGCTAAATGAACTGTATATTACATTTGCTTAAGTCTTTTAAAAATAGATTTTACTTTGTAGTTTCTTACTGCCTTCACAGGTATGATGACATCCTGGTTAATGGGCTGCCAGATTGGAGACAGCCTGTCTTCTACTATCGACGTGTTAGGAAGATGAGTAATGGAGAGTTGGGCTTCCTCCTCTTCCTCATTCTGACTGTTGGTCACTATGCAGTTATATGGTCCATCTACCTTGAGAAGCAGTTGGTAAGTGATGAATCGTTGTATAGCAGTGTCGTCATCATGTAATATTAGCTGAAATACTACATTTATATCAGCTTGCTTAGTGAGAGCTGCCGTGTCAATTCTTTTCAGGATGAACTTCTGAGCAGGAAGAAGAGAGAGAAGAAGAAGAAGCAAAGCAGTAAGACAGCAGAGGAGGTTAAGTCCTTAGGACAGGACAAAAATGAGAGGTAACCTAAAAACACCAGATGCTTTCTTAAAGAAGAGATGTTAACACTGCTAGTCAGACTTGTATATATTTGCTTCCTTTTTTTTTAGATCTGACAGGCCACACTGGCATGACATTCTGCCTCTTAAGTTAAGCATCTGGTTGTACTATTCAGTGAAGTCTCTTCCTCATATCATACAGGTACTGTTCCACCAGATTTGAGGCTTTTGAACAGTGTTTTCAAAATTCAAGCATATATACAACTGTGATCACGACCGTATGGTATGTTGTATTTTAGGATGTGAAGCAGTATTATAAAGATTATAAGGAAATGAAAGTAAAAGAGAAGGAGGCAGAGGCTCTGGCAGAACAGGAAATGCAGCAGAGTAAGATCATGATAATACAGTCATACGTTGCACATAATTAGTTGTGATCGATTAATTAGATTCAGTTGTGACTGTGACCTTTAATAATATGTGATGCTGGCCAATCTTGTTCTGCAGAAGAAAAACGACCCAAGGTGAAGAAACCTAAAGTGGAGTTTCCAGTCTATGAACCCAGTACAAATGCAGCTTTCGTGCCAACATATGATCAGGGAACGTCCATTGAAGAAATTGAAGATCAAATGGATGACTGGTTAGAAAACAAAAAAACGCAGAAGAAGGTGGTACTTTTTTGTGTCTGTTGAAAGAACGTTGATTTAAAATGCAAGTAGTGCAATAACCAATGGCTGGTGATGATTGAAGGTTCACGAGTGGACGGAGGAGGCTCTTAGCCAGCTCTCTCGCTGTATGGCCAAGTTTCCTGGTGGAACGCCAGGCCGATGGGAGAAGATTGCACATGAGCTAGGCAGATCAGTAAATGAGGTGAGTCTATAATTAGCATAGTTATGACTATTGGTATGCTGATAGCAGGGATAATTCTGATATATTATGTGAAATTTAATCAGTGTTGCATAAAAGCCCTAACTAAATCTGTGAAAAAAATAATTTGTTAAATAAAAATATTTCAAAACAGTTTTGTGCATTTTAAATGGTAGATACAGATAGCAGTGTCACCTGACTGTTTAGTTTTGTTCACACACGAACAAATACACTACAAATCAAAGGTTTGAGGCAGAAATTATTACTTTAAGCAAGAATACTTTAAATTGATAAAAAAAAAAAAAAACATTTACAATGTTACTGTCGATTTCTATTTCAAATAAATGCTGTTCTTTTGAGTTTATCAAAAAATCCTGAAAAATGGATCATGGTTTCCACAAAAATATAAAACAGCAAAAAAAAAAATAATTCAACATTGATGATGATAATAATAAATGTACTGGTGTTAAAAATGGATTAATAAAAGAAAGATAAATACCAAATTAGTACACACAGTATGTGCACATTAGATGGGTTTTTCAGTGTTCATATTTTGACTAGTAAGTAGATTTTTGTAAAGAGCCACTGAAACCAAAAAAACAATACAGAAAAGTCTTGTTTAAAATAAGAACTTTTTTTTCTATACAGGTGACGGCAAAAGTGAAGCAAGTCAAAGACTCTGTGACCAATACTTCAGGTAAGCTGCTCATTCATTTAAAGATTTTGAAGAAAAATGAAACCTAGCAAGTGGAATTTTATTCAACTGATATATTATCAAGAACATTTACTCATGTCTCTCTCTCTCTCTCTCTCTCTCTCTCTCTCTCTCTCTCTCCATTTTGTCTCTGGTTCCAGGGTTGGTGAAGCTTTCTGAGCTGAAGGGTGGTGCAGTGATGGTAAAGAGCTCCAGAGCTGTCACAGTCCCTGACAGTCTGATGACCCAAAGAGAGCAGCCCTTAGAGCAGCAGCAGCAGCCGGAGGATTCGGGAGAGTCCGTTGGGGCAGAGGACTCGGAGAACAAAGCACTCAGGAGGAGGACAAAAAAGTCTGCAGCCGGGAACACTGGAACTGGAGCAGTGGAGGAGAGGGTGAAAGGACGCAGACAACGAGACTTCGACCCAACAGCTGTGGATGAAGACAGTGAAGATGAGAAGAAACCACCATCCTCCAAAGAAAAACCCAGTGCTGCTGATGATGTCTGGACACAGAACCAGCAGAAGCTCTTGGAGTTGGCCTTACAGCAATACCCACGAGGCACCACTGAACGCTGGGACAAGATCGCTAAGGTGGTGCCTGGAAAGACCAAGGTAGGCATCAACGTTCTCACTCGTAGTCGTTGGAAAATTCATGTAAAGGGGACCTATTATGTGTATTGTATTACATTTTCAACCTTTTTATTGTGTTCTGTTGCTGTTTGAGTGTGAAAAAAAGGTCTGCAAAGTCCACTCCAAAACGAGTCATTCTCTATATCAGTATGCACTGTTTTTGAACTCCCTGAAATGCGTCGACTGTAGTCTTGAGTTCTGGAAACAAGTCGTCATTATCCATTATTTAGAAAATTCCCGGCATGCGCAAAATAAAGAGGACGAGACCTGATTTAGTTGCGTTAGTTCTGGGTTGTCGCTATGTCGAAGAAACTCTGTTTTTCTAACCCCGGATCTAACACGGTTACAGTGGTGTGACATTTCTGGAACGATCTATCACAACACACTGATTCAGAAGACCAATCAGAGCAGATTGTGCTTTTCGGGAAGGAGGTGCTTCGTAGAAACCAGAATTGGCTTTATGCCCAGCTGCACTACTTCCTGAACTTCAGCCAGCTCCTTGTTTCCTGTCTGCCATTATTGGTCAAATTGATTAATTCAGGTGTGTGATTATTGTTGCCATGACTACTGAGGTCAAGCACACCTGAATTAGACACACCTGAATTAATCAATTTGGCCAATAATGGCAGACAGGAAACAAGGAGCTGGCTGAAGTTCAGGAAGTTGTGCAGCTGGGCATAAAGCCCATTAAACGAGGGTACATATCTCGAAAGCATTGTTAGCCAACTATGGTCGCAAATTCAGTCGTTACCAACATAGTTATATGGTTTGGAATCTCCCGACACCATAGTTCGGACAAACGTTCGCAAACAGCATCGCAAACTAACATTTGGAACTACAACTCTCAAGCTGTGGTTAGAAGCATAGTTTCTCTTTAAATGCCATGTTGACTTAAATGGATCATGCCCTTGGGCACAATAAGCAATTCAACATTCAGTACATTCTTTGTCTTTCATTCTATTTAAATGTTTGTGTGTATGTCAACAATCACCGAGTGCTCATGTGCGTAAAAGGGAAGGGCAAGGGAACTTCAGAGTATGGTGTATGAGGGAATCCGCAATGAATCGAGCATTAATGAAGCAAAATGACATGTAACAGTCAGATTATCAAACAACAACTTATTTACTCAGAGAACATACACAGGAGATTACACAGAGAATGATGGGGTGGTGATGGCGCAGTGGATAAGAGCAATGTCTTTGGTGTGAGAGACCCGGGTTCGAATCCACTGTGAGACACCAATGTGTCCCTGAGCAAAACACTCAACCCCTAGTTGCGATCTCTGACATATATAGACCATTTCACAAGATGTAAACAACACTTCCTGTTTCAGTTTGTAACTGTTTTCTTTATTTCACATGTAAAGAAAACATCTTAAAGATGTTTGTTTAACTTTTTGATTTAGTTTTAAATGTTCTGTTGGTTGTATTTTATCCCAGCTTTTATGTAGTGTTAAAAAACTTACATCTTGTGAAATGGTCTATAGCAATTGTAGGTCGCTTTGGATAAAAGTGTCAGCTAAATGAATAAATGTAATGTCACTAACCACACAGAACAGACAAGAACCAACAATGAACTGAAGGAAACACAGGGAAATATAATGATTAACATAATTAATAGCCAAGGAGACAAAGGACGGTTTACCTTTTTTTTTTTTTTTAATACATACGATTGTTCCTACCGGTTTCTCCCGCAGCTTTGGTCTAATCCAGGTCCGCATGACAGCTTTAAAGGTGATGATACACAGGGCAACTTTTTGAGCATTGTTGCTGGGCAATGTTGCCGTCAACAGGCCAACACAACCAGATGAGACACAGGGCCCACGACCAATCTAAATTATCCAGATAGAAATGTATTGAAAAGTGCCCAAGCAACAATCGCTTGGCAAGATTCCCCAGCAACATTGCTCAAAACGTTGCCCTGCGTATCACCTTAACATAACGAATTTTTCATGCAAACCGTGCCCCGTTCCGAACTAAACTGCCAGTATGAAAATGTCATAACTAGGATGCAATCAACTGAAGCACAAGAAACAAACACATGGGAATGAAAATACAGCTAAACAAAACATAATCCTGACAGTGTCATGTTCAGTACAGTAGCATCTGGGAGATAAGGAAAATATTTAATTACCATAAGTTATTAACTCTCCACCTGCGAGTGACGTCATTCAAGACAGTCCTATATTGTTGAACCAATGTGGTTCAAATGACAGGGGTGCGACGGTCCGCCATGTTACTACAGTTGCGAGCTACATCGTTGTATGGGAAATGCACCCCAGAGAGTTTCTGAAAACCTATTCTAGTGGATGCCAAAAACAAAATCAAGACTTTGTAAAAGAGAATAATAGGTCCTTTTTAAACTAATATTTATCTGCACATAAAAGTTGGATTTTGATATTAGTTGATGAATTGATTCTATTTTTCCTATTCAGGAGGAGTGCATGTCCCGTTATAAAGTCCTGGCGGAGCTGATTCTGAAACGGAAGCAGACTAAAAGCTGACTCCTGGTCCTCAGTATTTCACCGTACCTCTCACCTGCTTGTTATGTGCCTTAATGCAACCCTACATCCTATTGTTAGACTATGTGTCATTTTCAGCGGAGCCTGAAACGTCAGCATTAATTATTGGAAATATCCAAACTGCCCATTTAAAGATGCTTTTATTTATTTTAGTATCCATTTCAGATTGACTCGTTTTTTGTTTCTCTATGCAACCATTTGAGGAGCAAAAGAGACTCGTTTTAATTTTTATTTCCCCTCAATTTTGAGGGGGATTTTTGTTTTTCAGAAGCATGTTGTGATGTAATCTGTTTTGGTCATTTGTTACAACATAAAGTATTTGCAATAATTGAGGTATCAGTCATGTAGTCATTTTTATGCTTCAGCAGATATTGACTATCTAATAGTTGTCCTCATATATTGCCATGATGTAGATTTAGATTCAATCAAAACTATTTCTCAGTTCAAGACATTTAAACGATGTTTAAATGTAAGATTTGTTATTGAAAGTATTACCTTCATCGTCAAATGACATTTGACCGCTTTGAATTTCTCAAACAACTACAGATATGTGTTGTTATTTTGCCTTTTATGTAGGCAAAGTCCAAACTTCATTTTATGTGCAACAGTATTTTAAATGTTCCTATGCCTTAATAATTATTTTCCATAATGCATTGGTTCAGGGTCTAAGGTCATTAACTTTAATAGGAATTTGAGGCCACGGAATGGGAGAATAACCTTGGAAAGGGGTATAATGTTATGGGATAATTTTTTGTACATCTTTCCTTTTAATTCTCTTCAGTGGTTTTTAAATCAATCATAATAAAAACAGTATGTACAGTTTGAGATTTTGGTGAACATTGCAATTTCATGGGCTGTGAATTTCTCTAAAACCAATTTAAGATTTAACCTTTTGCACTTTAAGTACTTTTTGATTATCAATTTGATAAATTTCTTAATCTGTGTTATTTGATTTGAGATTTTATGGTCTGGTTTCACAGACATGGCTTGAATAAAGCCAGGATTAGGCCTCAGGTTAATTAGCACATTTAATAAATCTATTTAAGGCGCCTTTAAGTGTAAAAATTACTGATGTCCATCTCAAGACAAAACAATGGCACTGGTATTATTTTAAGAAATGTCAGTGTAAGTTGCCGCCCTCGCGTGGCTGTGAGAGGAAACGCAACTACTTGTTTCCAGCCGTGCAGGTTTCATGAATTTACATAAGTCTTCACAGGGAGAATAAGCTGGTTTTATTCAAGTCAAATATGTTTTAACATCACTGAACAAATCTACATATATCACTTTATAACAACAAATGGGTTAAAACATATAAATAGCTCTTTAGGGTAATAACAAGGGTTTATTTAAAAAATATATAAACCAATATTTATACAAAGAGTACATTACTACGAACCTGGAACTTTATTCTTCATTGTCAAGACAATAGTGTCTTGGTTTCAAAGAGGTTTTTAAAGACTGTTACTCTTTCTGCACTGCAGTGCACAATTGTTTTACCAACCTGACAGGACAGATGACTGTTTTATACAAAATACCACATCACACCAATATTAACACATCAGATGTGTTAATCAGAGAAATTGTTTTAGGTTTGCGCATGAACTGCTGGTTAGGTGACCGGTCAGAGAACTCTGTTCAGTCCCAACCAAATCTCTTTCAGTCAGTCCCAGTTGTACAGTTGCACTCTGCTCCCTGATTGATATGCTCACATTTCTTTCTTTTTTTAGCAAGTAAAAGGTATAATTCTTTTATAGTATATAATTCTACATGCCCCCTTAATGTTTAAATGTATGTAGCCTCAATACATCAGGCTTTTGAGGAACGCTCATTTGTATATCTCTCAAGTCATAATGTATTGCACTGATTCAACAATGTGCTGAACGCATTCTTTAGAAATGTTGGCCCATATTCATAGCATGTTGCAGTTGATGGAGATTTTTGGGATGCACATCCAGGGCACGAAGCTTCCGTTCCACCAAATCCCAGATGCTATTGAGATCTGGTGATTGTGGGTGCCATTTTAGTACAGTAAACTCATTGTCATCATGACTCATGTTCAAGAAACCAATTTGAAGTGATTTGAGCTTTGTGACGTGGTGCATTATCCTGCTGGAAGTAGCCATCCAGCAGATGGCTCTCTTACACAATCAGAGCATCTTTTTGTAACGTAAACAAGTTAAAAAGACGCCACTTCTTCATAGTGGCAAAAAAAGTATATTAAAAAGTCCTAGCTATAATTCAGTCAAAAAGAAGGGCGACATACTCTCTACGCAGAGATATTACGTAAATCTAACATCGTTTCTATTAGCACATAGTGTGTAACTGTAGCTAACTTTGCTAACTTCACAACGTGGCAAGACGAGCGCAATTTCAATATCAAAATTATCACATCTTCTCAAAAACGGAAGAATTTAGATAAGAATTTAGATGAAGAACCACGAGATATTGCGTATTTTGCTCATTGTCCTTTCTCAATTCGCTTTCATTGCTGCTTTGATTAGCAACGCGCTCGCGGGACAAGGAAAAGGTACGTAATTTCTTTTCATTTATTTGTGGATATATAACTAGTTATACATCTTCTTTCTTTTTTTGGCTTTCAAGGTCCATTTCAGCGCAGCACTGGAAATATATCCTACAGATATCAGACGGAGATCACTCCTGCAGGATGGACCTTCTCTATATGGGGTGTCATTTATTCCTGGCTCTGCCTGATGAACGTATATATCCTGACCTGGTTCTGTAGAGGGTACTTCAAACCACACACACTCCACTCACATCAACACTATGCTTATTCACACAGTTTGAAAGACATTATTCGGGTTTGATAGTCTAGTCTGAATTATTTGTTCTCAGGTTGTACTCAAGTCCAGCAATCCTGCCCTCTGAATTCTTTCTCTCATGGATCATCAACATGATTCTGAACAGCACCTGGCTTGTCTTGTGGGATAGAGAGTAAGTTATTGGCAACATAGTTTTCGGCGTAATCATAAGAGTTTTGTGTGGTGTTTTATTTTTTCTTGTAAAGTCTGTCACAGGAGGTCACATGTTTGTTTCTCATTGATTTAGATTGATGATCCCTGCACTGGTGGTTCTTGCCCTGATTGCTTTCACCAACTACTTGCTGATCTTCTTCTCTTGTGTCGGTATACAGACTCATGGATCTTGGCTGAAACAGCACCACCCAAAAGACTTTCTTTGCATCATAGTGTTGGTATGCATTGAACATATTTGATTCCACTTGACAAGAGGCACTCATCATTTTATATTTTTCTTTAGGTGGGCATATCACCTAAAATTGTAGCGTATTTAATTGCACAGTTCCGACTTAAAATATAGCAGATAAATTAAGTGCAGTACAGATTCACTTGTTTAAAATGGCTATGCCATGTGTACCTCAGGTTCAAAATGGTATTGCCACCTATGCAACATGGACAACCATTGCCACACTACTCAACTTCACTATTGTGCTGGATATGGCATCAGTTTCCCCAACAAATGCTGCTACAGCTTCTTTATGCATACTTCTGTTGGAAGTAATTATATGGTAATCATAATCATTTATTTTCTGCTACAAATTCTGTCATATTGGGTGAAAGACATAAAGCACATTTTTGTTGTTCGTAATCGTGTTTGCTTTTCCAAAAAAATGAAATTTATACATGCAATAATTTAAATACACATCTTTTGTTAAGTTCTGAAATATTTTAAAAGATATTTTTGGGAAGCATAAAGTCAAAAACATTAGGTGATACAACTCATATCATAATGAAGACACAAAAAATATTTTTTGAATTTTATATTTTTGACTTTTATTATCATTTCGCAGAAAATTAAACATTAAAAAAGACCATGAAATTAAAAACATAAAATAGGAAATGATATAATGAGTTAGTCTCCTAAAAGGTCGAAAAATTTTACTTTTTTATGACAAAACAAGGTTACTGTAATTGTCGTGTGGTACAACATATACACATATATTCATGTATTTTTTTATTTTCATACACCACACCAATCATTAAACTGAAACCTTTCAATTGAAATTAAATTTTAGCAAATCTTTTTCTTTATCATGGGCACTTTTATGTCATTGACCCATATTTAAGAAATGATTAAAGGCATTAGATCAGCACACTATTTCTAAAGAATTCTTTATTTCTTTGCAACAACTTCTACAGGTTTGCGGTTGAAAACTTCCTAATAGAGAAGCATGTCCGTTACATCCTCACCGTTTACCCTGTGATTATCTATGCTCTAAGTGGAAGCCTAAGCAAGCATTATGACGCAGCAGATCCTGGCCGGAACGCAGTATTTTCAGGTGAGTCAATGATAAACACACCCATGACCATGTATTTGTAGTTGAGCATAAATATAGCATCATTAATGCACGAAGTGAAAGTCCTCGCAATATGTTACATATTAATAAAGCATTGTGCTCACAGTGCTTACAGTGTCATGCTCTTATTTTCCATAGTGGTGCTCCTTGTGATGGTCTGTATTGTGTTAGTGGTGCGGGTGGGTCTGGTGGTTTGGAGACACAGGACTCGGCCTCTCTTCCATGAAGTGAACCCTGAAGTCCTGATGTCACCAAACAGCGGCACTGATCAGTAACCAAACATCATAAACGCTTGTGTTTCTCGTGTAATAAATATGACATGTCCTGAATAATAACCCTTCCAGGTTTGCATTACCTGCATAAATGTGTTTCAGCTGGGGCAGATGCTTATATTTGCATGGAACTGTAGCAGTTTTGTATTTAATATGAGCTTGAGCCAGGCCGTATTAATTGTGCCTTACATTAATAGACATTGTGTCCTGTTATGTATTATACACTACCATTCAGAAGTTTTCTATGTATTTGAAAGAACTGTCTTATGCTCACCAAGACTGCATTTTTGTATCAAAATACAGTAAAAACATAGCTATTGTTACAATTTAAAATAACTTTTCTATTTTAATATATTTTTTAAATGTAATAGTGTGTTTATATGCATACAGTTACTCGTGACCAAAAATAACAGTTTTATACCTGACAGTATTCTGATTTGCTAGTTACTATAAGATTTACATGTGCGTGTATTTACATTAAAATGTAGTAATTTAGCAGACTCTGTAATCCAAAGCAAAATACAAATAAGAAACATCATAAGCAATATGTCATACAAGAACCAATAATAATAACAAAACCTCATTGCAAAAGTAGTACAGAAGTCATAGGAAAATTAAAAAACAAAAAATGTCTCGTTTGTTTGTTTAAAAGGTGCAGAATGCAATTTCTGAGAAACTGTTGAAAATAGTGCTGCACGATTAATTGCATCGAAACAGCAACGCGATTTGCCATTTTTATTTTTATTTTTTATTTTTTTATGCGCAGCTTGTCAGTGCGGTAGTAAATGTTGCTTCATCTGAACGCCAGAGGGCGCTCTCACACACACGTCAAATATGCCCCGCCGCTGAAGTACTATAACGTACATCATTTTAGGAAATTTCTATCGGGCATCATCGCTTTAGCTGAATAAACAGAAGATTTAAACACTTGTGATTGTTGATTAAACATGTCTTATAAATACACGACTGCCTTTTTTTTTTGTGTGTAAGAAGCCACATCATCTAACAGAAGGATGCTCCAAATAACAAACAATCGCAGCCTTTGCGATTTCAAAATCGTGATGAGCCAAATCGGTTTAAAGTGCGATTACATGGAAATTGTGATGAATGGTGCAGCTCTTGTTAAAAGTATCCCGCAGGATTCAGTTCTGCTCCTGCAAAAATATATGTTACCTTTTCCCGCTCCTCCCCGCAACATTCATGTTTCGTCCCACTACCGCACACAAAAGCACGCATAAAAGTACTAATCGATTTTTTTTTCTGTACCTCCATGAAATAGGCTACTTTCAAGTTAGCCTATGTGTCGCCACCTACACATCAGCATAAATGCTACAGATATTAAAGCATTAACATTCACAAACCGCTGTTAATTTATCAAAAGCAAACAGGCTACTGTGTGCATGGTTTGGCATGACTGAATACGGCAAGTGCGCTCCCTTTCCTAAAAAGCTGACATCTCACTTCATTGCGATATCACAAATTATTATTATTATCAAGAAACATAAATTATTATGTTATTATCAATGAAGCTGATTGCACAATTACATTTCTACACTTTGTTTGTTATAATCAGAGGATTTAACGGCATGCAGAATGCAGCACTGAACAAAAGTCAGTTTTGAATCTTAAATGGTTCTAATTGCCATTGCGTTCAAGAAATCAACACATATGCCTGTGATTGGCTACATTGTTCACCGCTGTAAACATGTTATGAAACTCTGGCCTGTAAATCATTTCTATTTTATTTTAGTTGTTTTTGTTGCTTTTGTGCAGCAGATGAATAACAATTTATTCAGTTTTAGATGTTTTATTTATACTCATTTCTATATTGCGGGAGTCCCACGAATCATTTAATTCTCCCGCAACCGTGTTACAATTACCGTGTTTTTGTGATTTCAAATATCAACAGTGTTTCTCAGAAATCGCTTACTGCACCTTTATGTTGTTAAGTGTTGTAAAAGACAATAATACTTATGAAATGCTCATTTATGAATGTTTAATAAAATAGTTGCATCTGATCTCACTGTGAAAATCTCATTGTTAAAGGTTACTAAAATTTTTAACACAGACGTGGCATGATACACACTATGAATGAAACACACTATGATACACACGATGAATGATTCGTGACAAACAACTCTGATAGGTGTTTAGTGCAAGCGCTCTGGAAACCACCTTGGTGTTGATTGCAAGCTTGTGAAGAACCATTGAGTTTTCAACAGTGATTACAGAGACAGTATACCTCACATTCTGTGTGAGTACATGCTTTGATCACGGCTCTTCATGTACATTTACTTTGGTGTGGATGTGAACTGAAGCATCTTGTCATGCATGTTGTTGCCCTTTTGGAATGTGTGTGTCTCCTGGCAGCAGCTGCACCAGGCTTGACCCTGTGTACTTTGGCTTGTTCACTACAGGATGAATTACTTATGAGAAAGTAAAAGACAAATAAAGGACATTTTTTCCTCCCAGGAGATTAACATCCCCTCCATTTTAGACTTGCTTACCCTCTGCAAATCAAAGTACTATGTAATTTTATTCTAATGAAACAAATAGTGCAAAACAGCATACTGAGTCTTGTGCTTATTTCTAAATTAACACATTTTTTGTTGTTTATAACATTATGTATATTTTTTTTAATTATGAAATTTTTATACTGAAATGGACTTCCTGTCTTAAGCTACACGTTTTTGTTTTCTTTTGGAAGCGTGCTTGCCCTGGCTAGTGCAGTTGATAGCTTATACTCTGATTTCACGCAGTGTCGCCTTAAATCTTAGGAGAGTCGTGAATACGATGGCGTATTGTTGTGTTTAATGTAGAAATTAGAAATTAAAAAATTTACATACATTTCATTCATACTTTAGACTATATACAGGGAATTTAATTTATAATTAAAAAAAATGTTATATATAATTTAGAACGTAAAAACAAACAATATACATATCCTATATTGGATATTAAAGGAGTAGTTCATTTTTAAAAAACCTTTTGCTGATAATTTACTCACCCCCGCATGTCATCCAAGATGTCCATATCTTTCTTTCTTCAGTCGAAAAGAAATTACGGTTTATGATGAAAACATTCCAGGATTTTTTCCATATAATGGACTTCGTTGGGAACCAAACGGTTCAAGGTCCAAATGAGAGTTTTAGTGCAGCTTCAGAGGGCTTTAAACGACACCAGACGATGAATAAGGAACCCATCGAGTATGCAGCAAAGCATTTGTGAAGCCACAAATCGCAAAACCTTGAGGCGGATGGGCTACAACAGCAGAAGACCCCACCGGGTATCACTCATCTCCACTATAAATAGGAAAAAGAGGCTACAACCATGAGCTCACCAAAATTGGACAGTGGAAGACTGGAAAAATGTTGCCTGGTCTGATGAGTCTCGATTTCTGTTGAGACATTCAGATGGTAGAGTCAGAATTTGGCGTAAACAGAATGAGAACGTGGATCCATCATGCCTTGTTACCACTGTGCAGGCTGGTGGAGGTGGTGTAATGGTGTGGGGAAAGTTTTCTTGGCACACTTTAGTTCCCTTAGTGGCAATTGGGCATTGTTTAAATGCCACAGCCTACTTGAGCATTGTTTCTGACCGTGTCCATCCCTTTATGGCCACCATGTACCCATCCATCAGATGGCTGCTTCCAGCAGGATAATGCATCATGTCACAAAGCTGGAATTATTTCAAATTGGTTTCTTGAACATGACAATGTACTAAAATGGCAGCATCTTTGGGATGTGGTGGAACGGGAGCTTCGTGCCCTGTATCTGCATCCCACAAATTTCCATCAACTGCAAGATGCTATCCTATCAATTTGGGCCAACATTTCTAAAGAATGCTTTCAGCACATTGTTGAATCAATGCCACATTGATTTAAGGCAGTTCTGAAGGCGAAAGGGGGTCAAACACATTATTAGTATATTATAAAAATCCGTCCTTATCCTTAATAATCCTTCAGGTGAATGTTTGTATATACATATAAAACTGAGCAGATTGCGAAATACTCAGACCAGCCCGTCTGGCACCAACAACCATGCCACGCTCACAGCCTTGTTTTCATGATCCCTGTTAAATTCAATATGGCTTCAAACCTGACTAAGAATTTATGTCAACCATTAGAGAAGCTGTTTTGCAATCCATACTAACAACTGATTTGTTTACATGTTCACCATGTCGCATCACTGTAATTCCCATTTATTTAAAAGCCTCCACATGTGTAGTATCACGGATGAGTCAGGTTTCAATCAATAGAATCAATTTGTCCAATGTATTTAACATTCAGGCATTTCACTTGGTAATACACTCAAATATGGAACAGCTGCAGATAGTATTATGAAGTGTATGGCTCATTGCAGTGAAAATACCAATCTTTTTTTTCTCTTGTGAATAATTAAATCATTTTAATCAGTTAGATGTGCAAAAGTTGGATGCAGTCTTTTTTTTTAGTTTTTTTTTTTAGACAATTTGTGTATTTTCCCAAAGTACACTGGCACATGATTCATTACGCAGGCTACGACTTGTGCAGTGTCTCTGGTATTCAAACAGCAAGTTTAACGTTTGGTATTTGTATGTTTAAACAACACAGAGGCCAAACACACAAATCTCTGCATTACAATAAAAATGTTCAGTAGGTAGTCCACCATAAACATTCACACAGGGTTCTTTTTGGGCAAAAACAGGAGCAAACAAATTAACAATTACATGTATTGCTAGTCTTCAACAGTATAGTTCACTCTCAAGGACAAAAAAAGCCATAACCACCATTGCTTCTCCTTTCTTCCAGGTAAGGGGGTTTAATGTGCAAACTGATCTCTAACCAGATTTCATGTTGAATTGCCAAAGGGTAAACTGAATCAACAGGTTCACCTTCATGTCTGTCATTGACCCTATTACATTTGGAGAATTGATTTGACCAAACGCTTATGAATTACGATGGCCTACTCACTTTTCTGCCCAAAGCATCAAACCTCTTTGATTTAATTTGCTTTTACTTCTGCACTTCTGTTGTTTTACCTTGCCTAGTGGCTATTTTTTTTATTGGAGGCACTCTCCTCTTTGAAGAAGTAAACACTTTTGGTGGCAGATTATTCTTTAAAAATAATATTATTTTACTTAGTTTAGAATATTGGCTTTTGGATTATACCTCATAAATCTTATTTTTTTGTAGCCTTAAATATATTACTATGCTGATTTGAATGGGATTTGAATGGCTTGAACAATGTTTAATCCAGTACTGAGTGTATAACAATTTTAAGCAAACGTACACTATAGAAGAATATTCGTATTGTAATCTAGAGTTTTCATGTGCCCTATTTTAAAGTTACCATGAAATCCAAATTGACATTTCTTTTTTTAAAGGAATTATTTATTCAAAATAATTTATTCGTGCACATCTTTAATCGTAGTTAGTCGTAAACTTTAATCAAAATATCTTCCCAGTGTTTACTGGTGGGACGGCGGGACATCCTGTCACTCACATGACATCACAGCTGTAGCAAACCACAATCGTCCAATAAATTGCTGATGGACAAAATTAAGACAAGACATTTTTTTTCTTGTTTGAGCAGCAGTTTCACTTATACAGTATGTCACACTAGGGATGAAAAGACTATTGCAACTTACATTTCATGTCGACTGTAATATTAATAGCTGTGACCAAAATTTAAGCCTCAGCTCAGGTATAAGACAGTCATTGTTCCTATGTTGATTTTTGGGTGTGATTGAATATACAAAACATAGGCCTAGTTATTTCTGTTTCGACCAATGACAATGAGGATATAAACTAACTAGGAATTTATAAAAAATGTTTAATAAACTATTGCTCCACACTTTATGAATAAATTGTGACTCAAACAAACGGCATAACATTTTTTTTACTCTGCTCTCTGGAATACTCGATTCTCATTGGTCAATTGAGCCACCAGGTGCAATATTTCCTAATATTAGCTGTTGTCCATGGCAAGACCCTATTCCTGACTGAAACCATGCCTCTTTTATCACATCACAGAATTGCGCTCTATTTTTTAAATCAAATGCATCTGGTGCAATTTTGCAATTTTGTGACATTGGAGGACTTGTATATTAATTTTACTACAATATTATTCCAATGTTCATCTCGTGGCTAGGTTGATAGTTTTCTACATTTTAAATCAATTTTTCCACTGCTTTATTCACAGTATCTAACTGACAGTACATGACAAGTATAATTCTCAAAGTTTTAACTCATTGTTGCCTCGTTCTACATTTACACGAGACAACCCCCTGTTCCAAAGTTGTGTCTCAGACACAAGCACTTAATTCATAAAATTCATACACTACATAGTGTATTGTATAATGTTATTTTGACATCCAGCATCAGAGTCTGAGAAGCTGTGACTGTCGAGTCCAACATTCCTGACTTTTTTAGTGCATCATCCAGGTATTTAGAGTAGGCTACACTCTTTCTTTTGGAATTTTCAGTGTGAACACACTGCTCACGCTATTTATACTACAAAATGGGGTAGAATAGTGCACAAGCACGCAAATTGAGACGCACCTCTAGATTTGAACAGGATGTGGGCTGAAGAAGGATAGAGTCCAGAAGATAGTGATAGATTAGGCATGAGATAAGGATTGTTATATTCCTTCTCCATCACAGAGCCACAGCCAAAAGCAAAGGTTTCAGCTCATCTATTCCACATGTGAAGGCATATTTCCTTCTTTAGACTGGCAGCACAAAAAGACTTCTGCTAATATAGATTCTGATGTATTTGTAAAGGTATGGGCATTGCCAAGTAAGTTTATGACACATTGTTGATAAGGGAAGTTAATGACACAGTAGTTAAAAAAAATCAGGTAATCTGTCTTTTATTAACACTTTTGAGGTCATATGGCACTGTCTTACTTTTCAGCTGTTTTATTCAATGATTAGGATTGTATGGCATTCCTCAGATCTGCGTTCTGTGACTCATCCAAACAAAACAGAAAAAACACCAGGATTCAATTTCACAAGATTTAAAGGCACATTAAAAAAAAACAGGATGCAATTATACAATAATTAAATGCATGATGTTTTTGCTTGTTTCATGTGCACAGATCTTTTAGCCATGCTGGAGTGTACTGAAGGTCACTCAATGCTTGGTTGACAGAAAAAGTTGCACACATGTTTGACATAAATTGTTGAGTTTTGTCTTTTTCCAGTTGTATAAATCCTTTGCTTGCAGTATTGTTGTTAGTAATGGTGAAGGGTGCAATTATGTGTGCTGACGCAGAATGTCATAAAGTCAATGCATCTAAATGAGCATTAAATCTGCAAATCAAATAGTTTTTTGAAAGATCAGCGAGCTGAGACTATGTGAACCCTGAAAATTTAAAAGGAATATCATTTTTTTAGGGCATGTAGCCTACACCATTTCACATGCACTGAGTGTAGGGTACATTCACTTATCTTGTTGTTCCGGCTTTCAAAAACAACACTATAAGAGCTCATGCGGTTGGTTGGCTATAATCTATAGGCTATTAAACTCCATTATACTTTCAAAATGATCGATTTCATGCTCCAAGCACATAGGAATACATCTGCTTTTGATTAACTCTATATTTCTCCACAAATTAAATACATTTATTTCGATTCCCGAGGCACTCCCACCCGTGAGTTATTGGTGATTATTGGCAACTTGGGAAGGGCTCACATATTTACATTGGCGTGCTAGTTTACATTATTGTCTTGCATGATGACATGTTCAATATTAGCCTACTTAACATATAGCTACCGTTTAACTAGGAAATAATTTGATAGAACAGTTGATGTTCGATGGGAAACAGATGGAATCAGAAGTCAGAAATCAGATCTATGGTAGTTTAATAGTTCAGAGCGCTGTTTTAGTTTTAATTGAAGAGAAACATTAGCAAAAGATGCGCATTGGGTGACAGCTTACAAGAGATCAGAATCTGCGCACTAATGAAAGAGCGCAGATCTGTGCTGTTAAGACATAGAATGAGTCATTTAGCGCTGTTATTCAGACCACACACACACACACACCTACTTTGGAAGTGAGGGTTTCACACACACACACACACCTACTTTGGAAGTGAGGGTTTAGGACGTGGATGGACTACCTTGGATTTTTACAATCCACCTCGCGCGTGTCAGGTGTCTACGTGGTTTATGGAAACGCCATTTGTGAATGGCTTCGCATCATTCCAGAGTCGTTTATGAATGAAGTGTGTTTTGGATTAAGGAGAAACATTGACAGGTCTCGCGCGTAGTACGACTGGTGAACCCACGCGCACGGAGCGCCCGCGCGCGCAGCGCATAGTTGGCTGACGCTTCGGATTCTTTGTCAGTTACTTTTTTGCCGTCAACTTGTCTCTGCTGACTGTGCAACGAATACTTTTGCCAAGCGCTCTCAGTCAACTGCTAAGCCGGCTGAAATGGATGTATCTAAACGAATGCTGATTTTATTCCTAGCCTGCTCGTTCGGACCTGTGAGTATCAACATTTCATTTCATCCGGTTTCCCATAACTTAATTAGTCATCGACGAAAGAAACCAATGCAGTATTTTAACACACCTACTAGTTAGTCCTCAAACAAATAGCCTGTCAGATCCAAGGATTTATAGACAGTTTGGATGCTTTTTCATTCTTCTTTTTTCATTGAAGAATGTTTGCGTTTCAAATTTAAACAAAGATTTAAATAAATGACTCAATCTGTTGCTCTAATGCCTCAAAGCAGCTGCTGTGCGTTTCCTCTTATATAGGCCTACAGCAGATTTTTTAACGGAATTGAAACTAGCCTACATTTCATGTGACTTTATTATATTGACTTTCGGCTAGCTGCGGTAAAACGCAATCAATTTGGATTTCCCTGCATTATCCGTCAGTAATTAATCCAATTTAAGATAGAAACTAGGCTGGCAGGACATAGCTAATTGTCAAGATAAGAGAACTTCACTTAAACTGAAACTTTCTCTGATATATTGATAAAGCATATAGGCCATTCAAAGATATTATCATTAAAGATGATTTATACAGAATGCTAATCAAATCTTGTGTGGAGTTTGCAGTGTCATTTACAGCCCAATCGTTTAAAAAGACAGCATCATTTGTAGGCAGTTGCAAGTGTGCACTGTAAATGATTTCTGTTGTTTTCACAGGATTATACTGTTTTTCTCAACAGTTTCTTACTGTATAATCTATGTACAGTAAGTTACAGTAGATTTAGTTGTTTTCACAGTATTAAATTGTTTTTTCAACAGTTATGTACTGTGCACACAGTTGACAGTATGTTACTGTAGAATTGCAATGCATTCTGGGAAATTATCAGTTACTGTTAATCTAAATACAGCAGTGCAATTGACCGCGAAAAACACCACACACGGTTCCACGGGTAAAATTGCTAGCCTACTAATGTTATTCTTACATTTAAAATAAAAATGTAGCACTGGTTGACCATTAACAGTCATAATTTATGACATAATTTATGTCAGTGGGGTGTGCATGAGAGCATATTTGACTTTGGAAGAGTTTCTCTGTCGTGTCAGTGGTGCTGCTGTCTTTTCTGCCGACCTGCAACTTCTTCATCTGGTAAGTAATAATTCTTATAATGTGTATGCAAACGGATTCTAGCTAATAATAACTTTAAAGTTATTTAGAATAGCTGACCACGATTTCTATATTCAATTTAATATATTCGACATTTTAATATAATATGTATATGATAGGCTACTCTTCAATGTAGCCATTTGGGATGTTACTGTAAATTCAAATACATTATTACGAAATGACCGCGAAAAATAACCACAACAAGCTGCCATTTTATGAAGAACTCTTCAGTTCCCTTCCCTCTGTAAGAACACGCAGGCCGTGCATCGCGTCGCTGTCGGTCGGCAACGTTTTCGCCATACATCTGGTTAGTAATTCATATTTTTAATGCAAACCATATGAGTTAACAGATTACCGTTAGAAAGAAGTGGCCGCGGAATGTTCGATAACGTCTGTATAAGTCAGACGCGGATTTCTTTTATGTTGATAGCCTTACTTGATTAAATGTGATTTTATTAACATATATTTCATATGTAACCTCTTATACGGTCAAAATGGTCTAATCATTTTGTTATTTACCACGTTAAGTCGGTGGAAGCGCCTGCACGTTCATTATTTTATGACTTACAGGGGTTAGGAATTGATAATCGATAAATGTATCCTGAAATCGGACATCCAAGGTTAGGATTCGGATTTATTGTTATAAAATTAAAGTGCCGATTCCTCTAATTGATTTTTTCACGCTTATTTTCGTGTAAATCCTGACCTGGCGTTCTGCCATTATAACGTTACCTCAGTGATAAAGTTGGACCGCGGAAAGCGCCCAAGGTGTATGTGTGACATTTACAGTATTTGTTGTGGTCTTTGTTAATCTTTGGTTATCATTAACGACACATACACGAGGGAGTTAGCCTGGTGTTGAACACTTTACTAGCGAACTTAGAATCAACAACAACAAAAAAACCCCGGGTCATACCAACTACACAAACTGCCTGGGGGTGTTCCGGTAGGAACCATTCACTGCATATACTACAGTATTGTCGGCTATAATATCATTTTTTTTTTTTTACTATGTGTAAACTGACATGTACTCATTTGAAGGGAACGATGCCTTGTCAATCTTTTTTTAAGTCATGTAACTTAGTATCACACAAGCAAGATTTAGCCTACGTTTTCACGTGATCGTAAATGAATTGATTTTAAACAACAGTCCAAACAAGATTTTAGTATTAAGTGAATTACACTTTAGACATCATTTTGTCTGTTTTTGCTGTTTAGCCAAAACAACAACAAAAACGTACTATATTTTAACTGTCTTGTCTGTTCTCCTTTTTCACAGGTGTGAGCTGTGCATGTTAAGAAGACCCCTATCCATCTTGACGACCGATGAATTGTAAATCTAATCTAATTTAATTATTCTATTTATCTAACTACTACTACTATACCTTGGTCCAGTACTGACCCACTGAGAACATTTTAAACGGATTTTTATCCATCTGTGAATTTTGTCTATCTGCAAGTTGTTTAGAATTGTTGTGTGAAAATAAACGTTACAGTACAGTTTAAGGTTTAATTGCATAAAAGCTTGGATAGAAAACTTCCTATTGCAAAAGTTAGAACATAAGTCTGCATATAAATAATTATTGATATCCGTAATGCAAGTTTTTCATGGCACATGTGCATGATGAGGTTGTTTTGTGTTTATTTAATTTTTTTTTTAAAGGACACTGGATAACTTGTCATTTTGTTATACTCATCTGGATTGGTGGTTTACTCGTCAAAGCTTTTATAGTTTATAAGTTTATATGTGTCTCCCAGCCCTGCAAATCTGGTCCCTTAGATAGAAAGCAGCCAAAAACCCTTTAAAATCAGCAACTGACCAGTTAGACAGTCTATCTCAAACCAATAGACAATCTTAGACTAGTTTAAGCTGTTTTACCCCAGCAGGGAGTGGGTGGATGAGTTGTTATGAACTATCTTTCTAATAGATTGATCAGATAGCACCCCTTTAATCTTTTCTATTTTACCTGTTCATGATAATTCTTGCATGTATTTATGCATAATTGTTCATGATTGTCATGCATGATTTGTATTGTATTATATTACATTTTTATTATTAATGTATTTAATTGTATTAATGTATTTAAATGTATATTATGTAAATGTCCTAATGTGTTTGAAAATACACAATAAACCTTGTGCAGTTAAAGCTTCAATTGTTCTTTTTTCTATTTCCCATTAACAGTTAAAATAATATTTCTACTGATTTTCTACAGGTTACACAGTAGCACTATAAAATAAATACAATAACATTTCATACTATACAGTATTATTAAAAATTAACAGTGTAATTCTGTACTTTAATATGGTAAGAAATTACAGTAAAATAATGTTATTTAATTTGCAGTATGCTTAACAGTACTGTAGTTAGTGTTACGGTAATTTTACTGTTAAATGAAATAATACAGCAAGTACTGGATAATTGTTGCCAGTAAGTTACTGTTAATTTGACAAGAAATTTTTTACAGTGTGGATGTCAGATTTCTATCAAAATAAATGAGAGTTCAGATGCTCATTTTTATCGAGCTAGTAGATTTAAGTTCAGTAATTTCACTTAAATGACAAATTAATAGGTCATTTCATTGTCATCTAAGTGAAATAACTGAACTTAAATACACGAGCTTGATAAAAATGATCATTCTAGAAGAAAAGGTCAGTTGGCACTTTGAGTTGAGTTAAGTTTAATGTTTATTGAATGACTTAAAGCATTTCCTTAGGTTTTACATTTAAGGTGCTGAAATGTTAATGCTTTACATCATTATATTTATGACATGTTAGTAATCTTATCATTTATGCAGGTTAACCAGAGAAATCAGTTGCCTATCAGTATTTACTTGCATGCATTTGCAGTAGCAGAGTTACTATGGGAAGATTCCTCTATACAGTACACCATCCAAAGTGCTTGTCGTATTGTCGATCATGCTATTTGAAATTGCGAAATCGAATGGTTTTCTTTTATTGTGACGCCATGGTAACAACTCTCATTTTTTTTCTCTTTCATTCATGTGTCCACTGTCCTTGATAAGCTCCTTCCTCACTGCAGACAGTAGTGACTCAGGTCTACAGCTCACCGTGCCACTGAATTCACTGAATTCATGTCACCCCACGCAGTATTGTTCGCTCTGCACATAGTTAAATGTTGTGAATGCTCGTTTTCACCTGGTTTAATTGAAAAAGGTAAAGACTGAATGGCAGGATCACTCAGTTAGATCTGTCAGTATGTGAAAAATTTAGATTCTGCTTTATTAAACCTATAAAAAAGAGAAAGAAACAATAAAATAGGGCTTGTGCTAGCTAAAAAATGTATGTGCTGAGTACGTTGATGAGTATGTTTCACCTATAGATCTTTGTTTGTTTAGAAATGATGGAATAATGTTAATCATAATACTAAATGGTATTCAGTAAAATATGAGTATGATGAAGGCACTTTTGAGTCTTTTTGATGGGCAAAACACTGCTGTTGATCACACATACCGGTCAGGTACACTGGAGTAACATTTGACCCAGATGGTCATACTTTCTGTAAGCATAGGGATTTGGGAGTAACCATATAGCTCTACAGTGAAGTTTTGATTGATGCCACCTCTCAATGGCCTCATCTGACAGAGTACCTGCCATAAATCTCACTGTCCTCTGCTGCTTTATGGAGGAATCCATGAGAGCATATTTTTAGCCTACATTTTTAAGGAAAATTGGATACAGCTGTAGAGACAAATAATTTATGTTGTACATTTTTTTCCACCATATATATGTCAAGAGGTTAGTTCTTTAGGGATCGACAGAGGTAAAAGGAAACATTATTAAGAGCCCAGCATAGCTCAGGTATTATGCTACACTTGTTAAATGGCTATGTAAAATGGAAGGAACAACATGAATTGTCATACCCTTCATCAAATCTCGATGACACTCAGAAAAAGGGAGAGTGTGCAACCAGTTCACTTCATTCTCTCCAAACAGAAATTATGTTCAGATTGTAATATGATCAAAGGTCTGTTGCTATTCGGAAATGTGATGTAGTATTTTTTGTAACTTCAAAAAAATGTATATATATTTTATTGCAAGAGAACTTACCTCATGTCAGAATCTTGTACAGATGCTGTCTGTCCAGATGTGTGAGGTCATGTGGGAGCTAGAAGCGGAGAAAAGGGAGTGTTTGTCCAAGCTGAAAAACATTACGTCAGGTATGTACACTGCGTATCCTTCACTGTATGACAACTGTATGCATGTCAAGACAGTGTGATTTCTTTATTGGTGATGTACACTGTAAAAAATAATATTCTGTTAATTTTTTTTTTTTAGTAAAAATCGACAGCAATGGTTGCACTTAAAATGTATTGATAACCATAATAATACAGGTGGAAAAACAGAAAGCCACTTGATGAATCATTATTGACCCATCCATAAAACATGTCCAGTACTTATGCTGAAGGTGCACAAGGTCATACTCAAGAGTCAAGACAAAACACCATCAGGGCAACACTCAAATAATGCTATAACATAAAATGCCCTAACATTACTGAATGAAACATGTGATGTCACTCAGGGACATCTGGGAAAGTAATTTAACTTTTTCTCACCATAAATTATATGGTAATTCATAGTTTTTATTTCAAAATGATAATGCAATGATAACAAATTATTGGTTTTACTGGAGCATTTTATCACCAATTTCTATAAAAAACAGTAAGTTATGTGATTGTAATTCTAAAGCTCTCTGCTTAGATTGTGATCACTTCAACTAGAAATGTTCATCAACTAGAAATAGCAGCATAACTCCATACAGGAGCACTGCAAACATAAAGCAGCGCATAAAGTGGAATATGAGGATGGCCTAATACTGCTAGAGCATCATTTTAAGTGTGTTAAGATCTGTTTAAATAGGTTGTGTGCGCAAAATTTATCTCTGCTGCTTATCTGAATATCTGCAAAGGTGTCGGCCTGCAGACATTGGCCAGATAATTGTGGTTTTGTATTTGCTTCTCTGGGTCATAACTTATCAGGTTTTAGAAGAGGTTACTAAGGTATGCTGGCTAATTAGGCAGAAATGTCATTCTGTGCAGTGCGATCTTCACAACATCGGGTGTTTTCACTGTCATTATCTGCATGATTTAACCAGTGGTTGTTTCAGAGCTGTGGCTCAGCAGGTTGTTTTTGCTTGCGGCTAACAAAATCAGTTTTTTAAGATTATTTTTCTATTTAATGATTAGATCTTAGACTTTGTTCAGAGAGCAAATCCATGTGGTACCCTCAGAATTCAGTTCAGTCCAGATTCACATGGTGCCACATTTCATGTTATCAAAGGGTTAGTTCAACACAAAAATGAAAATTCTGGTATTAATTGCACCCTCATGTCACTCCAAAGCCATAAGACCTTTCCTTTTTGACACACAAATTTGATATTTTTGATTTCTGACCCTCCAAGATGGTAACGTTACCACTTTCAATTCCCAGAAAGGTGGTAAAGACATTGTTAAAATAGTCCATGTGACCACAATGGTTCAACCTTAATTTTATTAAACGACGAGAAATCTTTTCGTGTGCCAACAAAAAAAGACTTCATTAAACAATTTCTTCTCTTTTGTGGCAGTCTCTGACGCTGCTCACTTGGGCAGCACGACGGATGCGTATGATTCTGACAACCCGGTCTCATCCCAAGACGTCATATAACTGACGTTTTGGGACGTCTTTTGACCATAGGTCAATATTCGCCTTTTTAGGGCCCCCTTAAACGTCGGTAGATGAGGTTATGGGATCCTAACTCTACCCCAGACCTAAACCTAACCCTAAACCTAACCCGTCACCTAACTGACGTTAAAGGTAAAGCGTCAGTTGTATGACGGCCCGGGATCGCCATCTACCGACGTTTAAGGGGGGCCTAAAAAGGCGGATATTGACGTATGGTCAAAAGACGTCCCAAGACATCAGTTATATGACTTTTTGGGATGAGACTGTGTTAATTCTGACGCAGGAGCCGGCCAATACTGAGCCACCGTTCTGTTGTTGAACCAGGACCCGCTACACTGTGTTTGCTATGTGAAAATACTGACACGGAAGAGAAGAAATTGTTGAAAAAAGTTGTTCTTTTTGCGCACAAAAATTATTCTCTGCTTCATAACATTAAGGTTGAACCAATGTGGTCACATGGACTATTTCAACAATGTCTTTACTACCTTTCTGGGCCTTGAAATTAATGATTACATTGTAGTCAGTGTTGGGTGAGTTACTCTAAAAAAGTAATTTTACTAGTTACTAATTACCTCTTTAACAGTGTAATTAGATTACTGTACTAATTACTCTCTCTAAAAAGTATTTAATTACTTTTAATTACTAATTACTTTCAAAATCCCACATCAATCTCAACCAGCTGAATAATACAAGGATAGACTTGAATGTGTTTTAATTCTTTCAAATAAATACTATAAAATTGCATGAATTATCCTTAAACAGACCAAGGTGGAGAAGGTTACATTATAAAAACATACTTTTTAACATCAGACAATACATTTTGATGTTAAACCTACTATTGTTTTATGTCTGATCTCAAGACATTTCACACTTTTTCATACATATTTTACAATAATTCATACGAATTTGTATGAGTGCGGTCGTAATATTTAGACACCTCATAAAATGCATACGAATCGCTGTGAGATCGGATTGATCTATACACAGTATTTTTTACCTCAATTACATTAGAGGTAACTGTAATTAAATTACCGATAAATGAAGAGTAATCCCTTACTTTACATTTTCAAGGGAAAAGTAATTAAATTACAGTAACTAATTACTTAGTAATTAGTTACACCCAACACTGAATTGTAGTCTATGGGGGGTCAGAAAGCTCTCGGATTTAATCAAAAATATCTTCGTTTGTGTCCTGAAGATTTCACCTCAAAATTAAAGTCTGATTCTGCTGTGATGATGGAAAAACATGAAAAAAAGGTCACTAGTGAGATCGAGTTTTATCCAGACTGCCAAAGTGAATTAAACTCGTAGGTGTCTTAGGTTGTAGACTTCACCAAGAGCTTCAGAACTTGTCTATTGGGCATGTACCTCATCAAATAGAAATGCTGCCTATTCCTGTCTAATCTCATATTGATTTTGTTCTTAATGGACAAAGCAATTACAAAAGCTAGTTGTGTGAAACTGAGGTCTGATTGTGGCTAGTGTGTCAAAGTTGTGTGTTGTCATTTGTGTGTCCTGTGATGTAAATCTCAATTACAAATCTCCCTTGAGTAATATATTTTAGACCAATATGCAAATTGTTTTCACAGCCTGTGAGATGTACTTTGATAAATCTCAATCCCATGGCATTGTGTTTGATTGGTTTCTCTTTTTCATGTAGCCCAGTCTGTTATAAAAATCTGATATCAGTTATTTGATTCTCAGAGCGAAGAATTAACTATGGAATTACATCAGCTCAAAAATCAAACGGCGTAACACAATTTAAACTCACCCTATCTGTTATCTAAATGTATGTTATTGAACTTATCGTGAATGATTCATCCATGCATATGTTCTTATATTAAAATTTGTCATTTTGATAGGGACACCATGCAGGAATCCCGTTTTTGTCAAACAGCGACCCCTAGAGTCGCTGTGGAGTACTTGTATTTAACGTTACTGTCATAAATACCACTCACGCACAATAGTACATTGTTTTTAATTTGTCGTTTAATGAGATCTAATATATGTTGTTAGTGGTGAGAATTTTCACATAATTAAACACATAGACCTGACCATTATCCCCATGAACTTTAATGGTCCAGTGGCAGAACTTTTGACAAGTGTGTCAGAGGTTCTGGGTTCTTCTTTCTAATCCATACTAGTTGTATAGTTTATTTTCCTCATCAAAACCGATTGTTTATTAGTGGTTGTATATCAAGCAGGGACACGTTTTTTTTTTGTTAATATAGAGAGTCTCAGTCCCCGCAACGGATTGAAGCGCGCGTCCGTGTGAAGACTGTGCGCATCACAACAGAACACTGTATCCGCGCCACTGATCGCAGCGGCAACGAGTACTTTGGTCACTTGATTTCATAAACAACACATTTCATATCGCCTCTTATTTAACAAACAAACGGAATGAATGCTCTACTAGAGTTAACTGGAGTTAACATCCGTACCACGAGATGTTTCAATGACGATAGTGACGATAGTGTGACAAACTCTCTATGGACAAACTCCATCCCTCTCTACCTTGTTCCTGGATGGGGACGTGTATGTGTGCAGTGCCGTAAAGGAATATGTTAGATCGCAAGAGCTGATGCCCCGCGATACTTCCTGACGCTGAGACTTCTCTAATCATTTAGTCCCTTTCTTACTTTTCTTCTCTTATCAAGTTAAAACTTGCTTTTAGATTTTACTCCATGCATTCAATCAACAACCGATGGATGTATTGAGCTAACCAATTCCCCACTCTTCATTTTTTAAGTACAATACAACACGAAAGAAAAGATCTGTTGCTACTTACGTTACATAATGACTTTTAAATTTTCTTTAAATTGTAATTCCAAAACCGATTTTATGCTTTTTATGGAAGTTTGATGTGTCAAGAACCAAAATAATTGTACAGGATTCTATTGACCAATTAAAGAGACAATCCAGATCCATATCACCAATTAAAACATGATTAGGTAGCAGTATTTTGTAAGTTTCCATCCCCTAATCAGTTCATTTCTATGGTCAGGTTGCACAGGTGAATGGGATCGAGCGTGTTGGCCATCAGCCAGGATTGGAGAGCTGGTCACCATCCCATGTCCAAATTACTTCAGCCATGTCAGTGATCAGAGAGGTATGTCAATGTCTTTTCCAATAAATATAGAGATGCAAAATGTATTTCAATATACCTCCTGTCTTTCTCCTTGTGTTCAATATTATTCTATTTCTTATCATTCTTGATAACGTCTTTTAAAGTCACTAGTAGTGCAGGAACCTCTTTAGAGACTTATTTTCAGAGACAGCAAATCTCCTCATTATGACTGAATTAGCATCATAACCAATATCACATTACTTAAAGACTATGCCAAAGTTCTTCTGATTAGTCTTTGATAGCTCTGGAGACAAGAGAAAGATTGTCTCTGTTATTGGGACCAGCTGCTGTAGTTTAGCAGTGATATTTACACACAAACTGTAATCATGTGACTTTCTTTAGGGAGAACGTGGTGGGCAATTATTTGCTGAGAATTCATGACTGCTGTAATTTATTCAAACAAGCAAAGCCACAGCTAACTTTTAATACATATAGTAAGCCTTTTGTGGTTGCGTTAGGATAATCAGGATTAGCTGTGTATTTAGCAACAGAACATGAAATGAAGCTTTGTTTTTATGGATACCAAGAATTAGACATGACAATATCTTTTTTTGCATCTTTTATAAAAGGGTGTTTTAATGTAGCACACACACACACACACATACACACACTACTGTTTAAAAGTTTGGAGTCAGTATTTTTTTTTTTTACATAAATTAGTATTTTTATTGTGAAATTCTATTAATATTTCACAATATTACTTTTTTTCTATATGTTTGAAGCCTTGGTGAGCATGATATATTTCTTATAAATTTTTTTTAAAATAGACCCCAATTTTTGAACTGTAGTGTATAATTTATATTTGACCTGATGAGTTATACTTGACTTTGTGAGGTGAAAACAGAAGGTATGGGATTGTTTAGAAAGGCAACATGATTCATTCTAAACCTCCGATTTATGTGGATGTTTCATTCCAGTCTTAAAGGAGTAGTTCACTTTAAAAAAAAAAAAACTTTTGCTGATAATTTACTCACCCACATGTCATCCAAGATGACCATGTCATTCTTTCTTCAGTCAAAAAAAATAAATAAAGGGTTTTGATGAAAACATTCCAGGATTTTTCTCCATATAATGCACTTTACTGTAACCAAACGGTTCAAGGTCCAAAAGACAGTTTCAGTACAAACTGCGAACTGATCAAAGGGCTTTAAACGATTCCAGACGATGAATAAGGGCCTTATCAAGCGAAACGATCGCTCATTTAAAAAAACAATTTAGTTTTATTAGCTCAAATGGTCGCCTTGCTCTGTTCTGTGATGCGCATTCTTGACTCTCCTGTTCGAACTCGTTCGTCAAAATGAACGAATCTTTTTTCGTGTAATTTGGTTCATTCAACGAACGAAATGAACGAATTGACTCGGGAAAAGATTCGTAAAGTAAAGTGCATTATATGGAGAAAAATCCCGGAATGTTTTCATCAAAAACCTTAATTTCTTTTCAACTGAAGAAAGAAAGACATGGAGATCTTGGATGACATGGGGGTGAGTAAATTATCAGCAAAAGTTTTTTAAATGTGAACTACTCCTTTAAAAATAAGGTTCATCCTTGGCATCAATGTTATCAAAAAGAACCTTTAACATCCATGAAACCTTTCCATTATACAAAAGTTTATTTATAGTAGAAAAGATTCTTTATGTGTGTTCTCTACACTAAGAAAAATGGTTGTTTTAAGAACTGTTCAGTGAAAGGTTCTTTGGGGAACCAAAAATGGGTCTTCTATGGCATCCCCATGAAAACCCCCTTTTGAAAGCTCATATGTATTATGTATATATGTATATTATGTTGCTGTATGAGTGAATGTCCTTTAGAGTCCTTGACTTATGTACTATTTGCTGACTGGCTAAGAACTAAACTGTTTTCAGCATAATTTTACTAGCTTGCATTCATAGATCGCTGCTGACTTACGTATCTCTTCTAGACTGTCCAATATACCTGTCAATCATACAGTCCTTTGATGGACAGGTTTAAACATGAGCACTCATATCATGCCAGACGTCATTCAAACGAAACCTTACCTTGATTTATTTTAGTGTTTGTAACTGTCTGGGGAATTAAAAAAAAAACGCCTTTTGTCATAAAGTTAATGGAACAGCCTTCGTTTCATATTTTCAGCAATAATCTTTATTTTGATTTCACCCTGGCTCTTAAATTTTCCTTTTCCCTCTCAAGCACACAAAGGAGTAAAAGAAGTCATATTGAAATGAAATGTCCAGAGGAACTGAGGAGTCTATGGCAGTTAAGTTTGCCAATATTTCTTGAGGGTGGGTTGCTCAATAATCATGAAATTGTAAAGGAAAATGACTGTGTGGATCAATAAGGTTTTCAAAGTGATCTTACTTTAAAAGCAGCTGTGACATCCATGCAGTTCTTATGTAGGGGCCATTTCTGTAATGACACATCTTTAAAAATACAGCACTTTTGGCCGAGCTCTTATAAAGGCTTGCCATATGTTGAATATGTGCCTCTATTTTCTATAGAAAACATTTATTTGAATATTCTTCTTCTCATTTGCACTTTCTGTCAAAATTTCAGTTTTTAATTTATGACCCTGATTTGTTTAATTTATGATCATCCCATGAATTGTTTACATATTTCTAATAGCTTCCAGGTCATATCTCCGTCTAGCTGAAAGGGTCATGCCTTTCCCGTGAAACTCTTGAGTGCTCTGAGAAAGTGCTTTTTGGAAGAAATCCCAAACATGGATTGAGGGATTTAGATGGTACCGGGTGAAATGCAGTGGATTTATCTTGTAGATTTCATGCAGGAGATAGCCTTTGGTGAGCTGTGATACAGGCCAGATGTGAATAGGAAGAGACCTGGATGTTAGCTTGGGGGCTGGCCGAATTGATGTTCATGTGATGGGAAAAAACGGAGAACTTACTGACTGGGAATGTTAAGCTGGATTTTAGGGGAGACAGAAGCACATATAACATGTTGATGGAACAATTTATGAACCAGAGGGAAGAACAAAGGACATGTATGGACCCAGTGGACACAAAAATGCTCATTAATTTATAGCAAACAGATTGAGACTTTCTGGACCAATCAAAGGAAACGTTTGTTTTCCTAAGCACATATTTCCCAGAAATGCTCCTTGTTTATTGCCCAGAAAGAGTGTTTAAAAGATATTCAGATGTAAATGTTGATAATATTAGATAGAATTGTTTTATTAGGGTGCTTACAGTACGCAGTAGAGTTTACTCTGCACTACTTGCTGCGATTACACTGATTTCATTGAAACTATGCAAAATTTATGCAACCAGCTTTTGGAAAGCCAGTTCACTTCATTTAATGGCCTCACAATGAATCATACACATTTTTATCCATCAAAGCTTTATTGTGTAGGTTCCCTTACTGACAGTGGGTTTGATTTGATTTTATTTCATTTTTTGGCCACACTTGAATATTTGTATTATATAACAAAATATCAACCCAAGTGGCATTTATTTTATAGAGAGCACTAACACCTATCAAGCGAAATAAGTGTGAAATTAGGGAGAACTGCATTTATAAATCCACAAAACAACGACAGGAACAACAAAACAGTTAAAAAGACATTTTTAGACATTTAAGAGGTTTAATTGCATAAATGTAGCCATTTATGACTGTTGTGTGTGTAGAAATATTTGTTTATGGCTCTTTCCTAATAGCACTGATGCTTTGTGTGTCAAGCCTCTAGATTAAATCTCAATTCCAGTATTCCAGCTGTTCCTATATTATCCAGCAGAAGTCAAATTCCTTTCTTGAAGCTCAATCTGTCCACTTGTAGTATCAGATTACAGATTCAAAAGAATCTACCAGGTCTTGTGTTATGGTCAATCAAAAGGCAATTCATTTTTATAGGAGCATGGAAAACAAGAGTTACGAAACTTGGCAGCAAACAGATCCAGGGACATGTCGTAAATTTATTCAGGGTGGAGCTTCTAGTGTCCTAACACATGTGAACTTTTTACCCAGGAGCTTTACAGCAAACATACAGTCATTAATCTTCTCAACTTTTCAGAGTGGTTTCTTTGCTCATAACTCAGACTTCACTTTCATGCTTCAGTCAAACACACTGTCAATAGGGCAATGACCTCATGATGACACCCCATATAAATGTTCAGGAAGTAAAGTTTACCAAACCAGAGCTGTTCTACGTTACTTTTACATGCTCACAAGCAAAGGTAAACACAAAGTTCATGGTTCAGTAGTAAAGCTCAATCAAGAATGTGTGGGCTAATGTTGATTTCTACAATAATTAATTTCCATTGGTCTTTCTTTTTCTAAAAATAAAGGGGGCTACTATTGTATCACTTACAATAGAGGTGAATGTTTTATTTCTATACTTTATAGTATTTATTAGTATTTTGAATTTACTTTTATTTTTTAGATTTTCAGTTTTCAATATCATTCAAAATTTTAGTTCAAATTTTTTTATGTCGTTTTATAGGTTTATGTTTTTTAATTTTTCTGTATAGCTTTAAATCATTTTTAGTTCAGTTTTAATTTTAAACTTTTAAACTTTTTTTATTTAAACATTTTTTTATTTAAACTTTTCAACTGTCAAAATTTGAAGTTTGAAAGATTTTCATCTACAATTGCATCTTATTGCATTTCTGCTATATTTCAATTGCCAAAATTATTTCTAATAATTTTAGTGAACAATAATATAAGAAAAAAAAATCATAAAAAATAAAATACTGTTTAAAAAGTTAAGATTAAGAGGTAAGATTAACACTATTTGAAATTGTTCTTATCCAATTTTAAAACTTTGTCATCTTGACAACACAAGACTATAAAGGCCCAGATATACTCGCAAAGTTCCTTTTCGTTCTTTGGGTAAAAAAAATTACGAAATACGTGCCCAGCAGGTATACTGTTAGCGAACATCCTGTTTAGATGAGTATGTAAGTATGTGATGCACACTTTCCATTCAACAAACAACATAAATGACAGCAGTTAGAAAACAGCTGGTAAGAAAGCGTCTGATCGATGAGGACATGTTTGCACAAGCTCTGCAATTCGGTATTCCAGTCAAGTTGCGTTATGTTTATAAACTAATTTATACAATGAATTGCTTTAAAGCAAGCAGTTTTACACTGTTTAACTTGAAAAAAAAAAAAACAGCATCAGCGTCCCTTTCAGTTAGAAATACAACTTAATTTTCTACTAAAAAGCAGCTCTTCAGCGTGTTCATGTTTTGAACTGGAGAAGATTACCACGTCAAAGAAGGCAGAGCTTTTTTATTCATTCATTCATATTTTTTACATTTTTTTTTCAAAATCTCTTTACTTATTACATCCACGGACCAACCTCGGAGTTTACCAACTGGAGCGAACTTTTCTTACCTCAATCAATGTGACCATTATTTTTGGAGGCATGCCACAAATGCTGTTGGATTGAGTTTAGCTTGTGTTGAACTTACTCAATACTATTTTTAATTATCCACATTCTTATGACTTCTCACAACAGATCCACTTTTGGAGCCGCTGTCATAACAATACATCAAGTAGCTTGCATTTGAAAGAGAAGGACACACCTAAACACCCACCTTCACTGCATAAATCTGCTGTAATAACACTTTGCTCAAAGAGCTTAATCAAAAGCCCAGTCAGATTCATGTTTGTACAAGTCATGCTTCTGTCAACACTTGCCCAAGGAAGGACCAAAACTTTACCAGAACCAGAACCCCCATTCTCTCCCTTCAGGCTGGCAGTGAATCTTGTGTAAATTCTGACTGGAGCGAGCTTAAATCTGAGGCCCAGCGTGTGTTTCTGCAGCGTGCTTCGAGGCAGACGATCTCTTCAAAGGCCCGCTTTGAAATAACATAACAGCAGGTTGATTAGTTCAGTCCACATCTTCATACACGGCACTGACAATCCTCATTGTCTTGTCTTTCGGGATGATGAAAGCATTCTTCTGACAATCCCTCATTGAAAACAAACCTAGCCTCTAGCAGAAGTAGCTTATCTGCCTCGGACTTGCCCCATTGCTTAAGATTACACAGACAATCTTATGCGTTTTTAATGCACATGTATTTTGATGAGGAGATTGTCATGTAGGAAAAACATACTGAATGACAGTGCTTTTGTCATGGACAGGAATAACAAAATTGAGCTATTGAAGGATTTTGCAAGCTCTGGATGCTGATTTGAGTTGAGCAGGAGCGGTTGTTGAGTATAATCTGTTTTAGTTATCATCACCATAAAATAGCTCATATTTGATGGAATTCTGTTGCAGGCACTGTGAATGTCCCCAATCCTCACTTTGTCTGAATGTAGATTTTCGCTCTCAGAGGTAAAACATCATCAGCTACACATACTGCTGGCAGACTGATAATGAGGTTTCCAAGCTGTCCCATCTGAGGGAGATGATCACCGCTACAACTTGCCAAACGCATATCAAACGTTCCAAAAAAATGTTTTGCAGTGAGGTCCCCCCCCCCTCTCTTGATTCCCACAGAGCCATTTTAATAGGATGTGTAACTTCAGAAATAGAAAACAGCTTCTCTGTTCATGTTAACATGTTTAAAGGCTTGGTGAACAGTCCGAATGGGGTGGTCAGAATCTGTCAATTAATTGTGGAAGCTTGGAGAAAATGTTCCTTTGTTGCTATTCATTAAAGGCTTTTTTAGCTAGCTGATTTTATGACATTTTGTTACAAAGATATGATTAATGCACGGTGGATTTACATGAAAACCGGTATACTGTTATGTTTCTCTGTTAAGTGGATCCTGATGTGTTTTCTAAAGGTTCATGCCTACCTTCTTTGATGCCCTAATTCTCCCCAAGGATGACAAGGTTCTTACAAATGAGAGTAACATTTTCAGGGGTGAAGAAGTTGATGTTTTATTCATGATCTGTTTAATTGTGAGCAAAATTTTCCCCTTGGAAATTTGTTAGTTGAAAATACAACCAGTGACAAACAGTATATGCAACTTTTATCTTTTTCATTTATTTTTTTTTATATAAAACTACATATTTCCAAATGCAGAGTGAGACATCTGCATGACATTTTAACTTGGTTTAGTCAGAGGCAAATTTACAACCCTTTCCTCGTAGTACAGGGAATATTTTAGGAGGTGCTGTTTTTTGAAATTCCATTCTTTTCTATTCATCTTCTCTTGTGACATCAACCCTCATACAACCTGGCCTCAAGTCTATGGCAGAAAGGTCATGAATTTGATAAGCGTGACATAGACATTACAAGTGGTTTAGAAAAGTGAGAGGAGGATCTATAGGGTCATTATGAGAATGTCATATGTGTCTAGTGAGTAAAAGGATTTTCCAGCTGGTATTTCAGGCAGCGATAAGACCGACAGGACTACATCTGTTATTTTTCCTCCTCTTTGCAGAGTGTGATTACCTGATGATGAGCTTGTGTACTCTACTTCACAAATCAGCTCAATTCATTGAGGTCCTCCAGGCCTGAGAGGATTCTCAAGCCAATTAACATTTAGCACAGTGACTAGTCGCTGGAATTTGCTTCTCCAAAGTGCAAGGAAAACCGTTCCAAAAAATGTCAGATAATTCCATTAAATTTTGCTTGTGAAATTCAATGATAAAATTGGGTGTTGCAACATCAAAAAAATAAGATAGGTCTAAGGTGTTCCAAGTTTTGTAGATGTAAGTAATTTCCTGTTGATTAATTCATTGGCCGCTTGAGATCCATGAAGTGCTCATTTCCTTTGCTTGTTTTGCAGTAATCGGTCAGGTCATTTTTGGCTATGCGTTTTAAGTGTGCCTGAGTAGCAGTGATTACATGGAAGAATTAAGCTGTGATTGAATCTTCTAGTTTAACGTATTCACCGCTCTTTTGCCATTTGCAGGAAACATTTCGAAGAGCTGTACTGACAATGGCTGGACAGAAATCAACCCAGTTGCCGTTGCGTTCAACTGTGGCTTCGACCCAAATATCACAGAGGATGGAAACATTGTGCGTATAAAGGCTTTTTTTTATTTCATTGTTTTGATTGGCATCCAGTGTGTTTTAATTAGTAAGTACATACATTTTCACAGGTACCAAATACGCAATCAATCAAGTTTTATTTTTTTAAGTTATATTGTTTAGCATTTTTGCCTTTGTTGGACAGGACAGTCAAAAAGAGACAGGAGGGGCACAGTATTGGGAAAGGACTATGATGTTGTTCGCCTGAAGTGCTGTTGTGCTATATCTGGGAACGCCGCCCACAAGACTATGGCTTCAACATCAATCGAGTTCACTTTTAAATCTAAAATAAGTCCATTAATGCAATGTGTGGTTGGTGCCCAAAGGTTAAGACTCTTTATATAAGAATAGCCACGTTTCCACTGAAATTACCCGGAACAATCTGTCCCAGGAACTTTTTTCCCTCAGACCTGTTGCTGTCTGCATTTCCATTGTGGTCTAAAGATAAGGCAAATTAGTGCAGTGACATAGGACTGCGGTCGAGTTTCCAGTTCACGTTGGATTTCATCTTCTGTATATAAGCTTAATAAAGACTAAACTTCGTCTTCGGCCCATCGATTGAATTTATTTGAAGTCCATCGTTGATTTGAATAGCAAACAAGTCTTACTGCACGTACTGCAACTGACTTGGTTGGGGAAAAAAACGGTGGTTAAAATCAAAATGCTTCGTGAACTCAGCCAATCAGCATGTTCAGAGCCCCAGTCCCACCTCCGAAAGTTCATGATCTTTGAAAAAGTACTACCTTGACATTTTTACCCAAAATTAATTTAGACCCAGGTACCTGGGGTCACAACACACCGAGTACCACCCCAAAGTCCCTAGTTCCTGGGGAAGGTTTCTGACAGTGGCTGCATACGAAATCTACTCTCTAAATAGGTAGTTCTTTTAAATAATTAATTACTTAATTTATAAAATATTTTCTATATAGTTTGAATGGACGTACGACATTTGTCCAAGGGGGTAATTCATCAGCCGGAAACTGAAGTTTCCCTTGGGGGCCGCCATTGTATCAGACCATCACCTGCTGTTAGCATTCCATTCATTTTGGTGTCACTTTGACAGCGAATAACTTTACTTCTGAGGCGTCCAAAGACTCCATTTGTCCATTATTTATTTCTAAACAAACACGACCATGTATAAAAGTCTCCATTACTTTGTATCTTACGTTTTGGCCCTTAGAAGCTGTTTTTGTAAAAATAGGCAAACGATTGTGTCATAACCACGGGACTCTGTCGCACAATAGAGAAATTATCGTATAGACAGAAGGAGAAGGCTATAATTGACTTTTTTTCCCTCATAGGGTGAATTCCTGGCCTCTGTGAGAATTGGATACACCATTGGTCACGCTGTGTCTCTTATATCGCTCATTATTGCCATCATTATCCTGTGCTTTTTCAGGTAAATCCTCAAATACAACTCAAAATATACCATTGATGTGTTTTATAGGACAGGAGTCATACGACCTTGGCTCTTTATGGCTTTTGCATTTCTCACTAGGAAGAAACTCCCAAATAACTCAGATTTGATAGTTTTGTTCTCCTCAGTGGATGCTCACATTTTATGTGATTGATTCAGCTGTGATTTAGCAGCAAATCAGTGTTCTGCTAAATCACACTGGTGTTAAGCCAGAAGACCTTGTTCAAAATGCCCTGTTTTATATCACATTTAACAATACATTGCGAAAGTGCACCAATTCAGGCATTTGATTGGACTATACAGAGTTTCCATTCTTGCACAACCTCCCAAACAAAATGGCTTGGTGTTTTGCGAATGTCCCGCTCAGTGACCTCAGAGGCGAAGCCAGATCTCAAGTGTATTGAACAGCTTCCTCTTTTAGCTTACATCACACATAATTAAACAGGAACACAGTTCTTGAGAGTCTTGATATGTTTAAGCTCTCATACATAGTATACGATTTTCCTACTCACAGGCAGTGTGTTTCAACCTGCTCTCTTCAACATCAACAGTATACAGTATATGAATGAAAAACACTCTGAGAGCAGATAGTAATTTAGCCTACGGAAATATCATGAATTAAGTATTTGATATGTATATATGTGTTTGTGTGTGTGTGTGTGTTCCAAATTATTATCCAATTGTCATATCAGTAGGATTTTAGTACAATACACATTTAAACATTCATATTTTAGTTTTTTTTTTTTATTAAAGTGTTTATTTCTTTAATCTTTTTAGACAACTGGTATCAATATCATTCTCAGACAGGTTTGATAATTATTTTGCCAGGTCTTCTTAGGTAAATTGAAAAAACCTACTTAAATAGTTTTTTTTTTTCCACATTATTAAGCAAGTTATTATGTTATATGGGATGGAAGAATGATCGTTCTATGAAGATGAAAAGGGTGAAATGGTGCAATATCTTTCAAAAGGCATGAAAACAACTAATATTTTGTGGAAACTAAATAGAGATTATCAAACTGTCGAAAGATTTGTGAGTGATTTAAAGGACAGAAGAGCCCGATCAGATAAAAGCTTATTAAGGGAAGTGTCTGTCAAACAAATGAATTGTATCAAAAGTACAGCTATAAAAAAGCCACTGCTGAACAGCAAACAGTTGAAATATTAGCCTATTTCTAGTCATCTTTTGTCAGATGTTTACATTGTGACTGTGCTTTGGATGCAATCAACTCTAGATCGTTCTCCTGTGGGAGGGCGAGGGCCTAACAGTTTCCTATTGTATGTAGACCTTTTGTCTTAATGTAAAAATTCTGTCTCATTGACATTGGGATGCTTTCACCCCTGGATCGTTTGGAGACGTTGTTCTGAAACACAGGGGCGTTTCCCTTTTGGCCCGGTTGGTTTGGTATGTGAACACAACAATCGCACTCTGAATTGGAACTAAACAACCGAGCCGAGTCGATTCCATACAAACCCTGGAGCGGTTCGTTTGTAGTGAGAACACAACCGACCCACAAATTGGAACAAAACAACTTTCTCATCACTTGTACCTCCACTTTTGGCAAGGTGGTCTCGTAAATCGCTCACAAATCTTTTCGCTCTATTCTATAAGTTGTTTTGCAAGACTTTTTAATGATATTGCACCATTTTATGCTTTTTATCTTCAAAACGATCTTCCTCCCCATATAGCATGAGAACTGTGACTTGCTTAATAATGTGAAAAAAAGAAAAAAAACTCTTTAAGTAAGTTTTCCATTGACCTAAGAAGACCTGGCAAAATACTCAACAGACCTGTGTGAGATTGACCTGTGAAGAGAAGAGACTGTGTGAAATGAAACAAGCAAACACCTTTTTGAAAAACTCAAATATGAATGTTTATTGTACCAAAATCCCACTGCTACGTCACTTGCATATTAATTTGGAACGGAGTGTATATGCAGAGCCTATTATGTAAATCCTTCAGCAATTAGTTTCACAAACCACTGAGTGTCTGTCTTTGCTTTCCAGAAAACTGCACTGCACAAGGAACTACATCCATATTCACCTGTTCATGTCTTTTATACTGAAGGCTGTGGCTGTAATAATGAAGGATGTTGTCCTGTATGAGGTGGAGGAACCTGATGAATGCCTCTATGGATTTGTAAGTGGTTTTTAAGTAAGGTATTGTAAACAATGTTTACATCCAGAGAAAAATCGTGATTTTAAATCATATTTTTCACTTGAATATTACCACATAAAATACATTCATTAGGTTATATACAGTAGGTGTATTTGGTTGCGTTCTACTTTATTTCTGCTTTCTTAGCTGAATGTAACTGCACCTGGTGAATGCAATTGATTTTCCCCCCATCTTAACGTAAGAAACAGCACAGACTCCACAATTGATACACTGTCAGGAGCAAATTGCTCTAATGTTTCGTCACAAGGTTTGCTCTTTAAATGTTAGTTGGTAAAGTGCTCATTAATCTCATTTTGTGGCGAGGCGTAGCTGTGTTTGAGCTGTCCTTTAAGATCTTTGAAGAGTTTGTAAATTACCTCCCTCATCCGGATATGGTCGAAGCTGTATTTACCCAGCATCACGGTAATGTTTGGCTTATTTAGTGCGATTTACATAATAATAGCATATGTGTAGTGCTCGGATTAAAAAAGTTAATAATAATAACATTTCGTTAATAAAGAGTTATTAGATAACAAAGGGTTATTACAAAAGCTTACATTTTCGACGGCCTGTGTGTGTAAAGGTTTGATACCGTGTTCTCTGTGTGTTTTCCTATAAACACTCTTCATCTGTGTCTGAGTGCTTTGAGTAGTCTGGACGCAGCTGTTGGCCAACAGAATATGTCACATCTGTCACAACAGGGTGCTCAAACACTCATGATGGCACGGTATCCCCTCCGTAAACACCCTTGCGAGGTCACCACAACATGTTTGACATTTAAGCAGCCCGTAGAGGAATCAGGCTTAGTTGGATATTGTCCTTAATTAAAATGGATTCCCTATATAGATTGTTTATGTCTGTGTGATTATTGCAATAATTATTAAAACTTCTAGGTGATAATTACATCTAGTATATCTGAACAGTCAGTGTACTACAAGTTTCAAACATTAACAGACCAGCATGAAGAGTTCTTTATGTGTTTACACTCTTTTTAATGCCCCTCTTTAGAAGTATTGCACAATGTTTTCTAGTGCCAAGCGCATGCAACACACCAGCGCAAAGGCATTCTCTTTGTTTAAGTACATGGTAAACATGCAAGACCGCAGTTCCTGTTATAATATACACAAGTGCATAATAGTTCTAAACAAAATCCTCTCTGCATTTTACAGGTGGGCTGCAAGGCTGCGGTGGTTTTCTTCCAGTACGGCGTCATAGCCAGTTTCTTCTGGTTATTGGTGGAGGGTCTTTATCTGCACGCTCTTCTGGCTGTGTCCTTCTTCTCTGAGAGGAAGTACTTCTGGTGGTACATTCTCATTGGATGGGGTGTGTATGTGCATGTATCTCAGTGCCAGTGAAATTAAGATATATGGCCCCTCGGTCTCGTAAATCTTCACGACAGGAGAGAAACGGCTGTCAAATATGAATGAAAAATGTATCTCTAAAGTCAATAGGACCTAGGCTCGAGATTTAACAGTTAACCTTTCCATTGACGTCACTATATTGTGTTAGGGTTAGGGTTTCTTTAAATTAAGGACTGTATAATGTGATAAGCAGGCGCCGATCTGTATCTCAGGAGGATCTATTAAAATTTGCGGCTAATTGGAAATCCCACTTGTTTAAGTGAATTCCTAATGTGTTGGCCAATTAAATAAGGAATACCTGGAAATATGCCTTAATTTATGCCTTCAAAACTGTATGTATTCAAATATTGATAATATTTAGTCGATATGTGTGTTACAGGAGTTCCGGGTGTCTTCATAACAATCTGGAGCATTACAAAAGTGTATTTACATGATATTGGGTAAGTAAATGGAGCGTTCAGAGAACAACACTTTGTTTCTATAAAACCATATAAAAATACTTGATGTATTCACTGTTACCTAAGAGTAACAAATGGAGTAAGGATGTAACTGTTTTTGAGTTTTATGAGCTCAGTTGAATTTCTGTCTTCTGCACACCTTTTGTCGATAGCTACAGTATAGCTGACACTGTAAATTTCACTCAAGGCTGTTCCTTGATGATAAATGACATGCTGTTATGGAGGTCAGTAGTCTATACTTAGAAGAGAGCTCATAGGAGTGGACATTTGAAAATAATTCCTCATTTAAAAAAAATAAATTCTTTGTTTTTGCATTAAATCTCACATGTGTCAATCAACAGTGTCTGTCCACTTTTTTAGAATCCTTGGGTTTGTAAATATTTTTCCACATTCATTTTTAATTTTAAACAATTTATTTAACAACGAGTTTAAGAAAATAAACTATATCAACCAGCTTTGTTTCAATGGTAAAAATGATGTTTAACCCTTCAGGGTTGACTCTTTTCACATTTCCGGGTTTCTCAGAATTGGAAGGTCGTCATAGTTGGGTAAACCTTTATAGCAGTGAATGAGAGAATACATTAAATATATATTTTTTGTGTTCGCATTTGCTCAAATAGCATGAGTGTTTTCACATCTTTCAAAAAGAGGAAAAAATAAATATATAGATTGATAACGTCAGTAACAACCTTGTAGCTCAAGTTAGATCGGTCGAAAATGGTTTTGCTATTGCTGAAAAGAAATTTCTTTATCAGAAAATGAATGAGAGTTTTACTTGTTTTGCCCAAATGTTTTGCTCCATCACCGAAGATTCATTCTACGTATTTCCTTTTAACAGATGCTGGGATTTTATTGACGATCATCTGTGGTGGATTATAAAAACCCCTACGTTGATAACAGTACTGGTGAGTGACCGTACAGCAGCATTAAATTCCAATATGGCAGTATAACAAATATGGCAAGTGGTGAAAGCAATATTCAAATAGGTCCTAATCTGTTTTTGTCTAGATGAACTTTATTCTCTTCATTTGTATTATACGGATACTTCGTCAGAAAATCAGTTCCCGGGATATTGGGAGAAATGAATCACACCAGTACTCGTGAGTTTTTGTGTTAGACCATAAACTTAAATGCACAATATGAACACAAAAGTATTCCAACATATGCCATTTCTTTTGATTTCCAGGAGACTTGCAAAATCAACTCTACTTTTGATTCCCTTATTTGGATTAAACTACATAATCTTTGCCTTTATGCCTCATCACATCCAGTCTTATGTGCGTCTGGTGTTTGACTTGATCCTGGGGTCTTTCCAGGTAGGCAGCTGTGGACTGATACATGTTTTTACCCCCAACTGCAATTGCTTATCTAGTTTGGATGTCCTAAATGCCAATAGAATACTAAGATTTGCCACAGCAATAGACTCACCGTGGGATCTGCCAGCTTGCCTCAACCCCAGGCATGCCCAGTGATATGTATTCCCTCCATGTTTTTTTTTTTTTTTTTTTTTTTTGCTGCTAGATGAAAAGGTCGAATGAGGATATACAAAAATGGCCTTAAATACTTTAAACATTTACAATCCATCTTTTTCAGAAATCAGAAATTTAATTTTAGTTTAGAAGTTCAAATATAAGATTGATTTTGTGGTCTAAGATGGTAATTTATTTGATTTGATTTATTATTAAAACATCTTGAATTTTTCATACAATATATATATATATGAAGAGTTCAGATGCAAAAGCCTCTAAATGCCATTTGAAATTTTCTTCTTTAATGATGATTTTTATCAAACTTGTATATTTAAGTTCAGTAATTTCACTTAAATAACAATTAATAGGTAATTATCATTGCCATTTAAGTGAAATCACTAAACTTAAATATACAAGCTTGATAAAAATGATCATTCTAGAAGAAAATTTCAAATGGCACTTAGAGGCTTTTGCATCTGAACTCTTCATATATACGTATATATATATATATATATATATATATATATATATATATACAGTATATGTGTGTGTGTATAACAATATAAACCTCAGGAGGAGGTAAAACCAAAATAAAAAACACAAGTACCCTCTGACTAGTACTCCCCAACTAGTCAGAGGGTACTTGTTTGTTATTTTGGCTTTACCCCCTCCTGAGGTTTGTTTAGTTTTTACTTTTTGTTTAATTTTTTCAATTATACATCTATCCTGTTAATACATTTTTGAACTGCAATTTGATTTGTCTGTCGTACAGGGCTGGGAACGGGAACAGGCACGTTTATTTTCTTTTCTTTTCACTGTCTACTCCCTACAACTTTACATCTGGGACGTAACAGTGAAAATTGGGGGCTCGTCCGGGATATGTCTATATATAGCTAATAGATATATAGCTAAAAAAAAATAGGCACCCACCTCCCTATAGCTCTCAGACCTTTGGTATTCAAAAAAAAGATTATAAGGATTGAGTTTTGTTTTACATAAACCTGTAAAATATTTAACTATTACTGACTTTTTTTTTCTTCAGGGATTTTGTGTCGCTGTCCTATACTGTTTTCTAAATGGAGAGGTAATATGACCACAATTTATGACCAAAATCAGAGAGAATTGCACATGCCAGTTACACTACCAGTCAAATGTTTGGAAACACATGACTTAAATTTGTTTCTTGTCATCATAAATGTCTTTTAGCAAAAATAACTGGAATTTTCTCTCATTGTCCAGGTTCAGTCTGAGATTAAACGAAAGTGGAGGCGGTGGCACATGCAGAGATTTCTGGGAGCTGATACCAAGTACCAGCAGCCCTCGATGGCAAGCAACGGCCTCAACTTCAGCTCCCAAATCACTATGATGACCAAATGCAGCCCAACCACACGTCGTGCTTCCGCCTGCCAAGATGACTTCTCCACCGTCTGAGTGCAGAGTGATGCTCCGTTTATAACTGGACACAGAAACCACTGAATCTGTGCTGTACACAGCACCACCTCCACCATCTGCAGGGTTCAGCTCCGTCATCATTCCTGTAGGAACTGCACATCTCACTGCTCAGCAGGAACATGAGGGAAACCGTGCAGCTCAAGGCTTAGGGGGATGGTTTGGCATGTGATGGTGGTCATAGCCATCATTTCAAACACATCGATCAGGAGGGAAATATACGGGTAAAATTGACTTTTTCAGGCTTGATTGTGTTTCATTAAACTACTGACTCTGAACAGCGAAGGACGCTGACTTTAGTATGGATGCGATCAGAGTGATTTTGCTTAAGAGGAAGCGTTTGGTCCCCATTTTTGCGCACAACACCACCACAGGCATTAATCTTCTAGTTGGTATCTGTCTCTTGTGTTTTTCTGTTTCTCCTGCCTTTATTGTGTTGCTCTTAGTTTGTCAGACTCTTAATAATCTGTAAAGCTGAATGGTGACCTATTAGCTCTCTTGTGACCAGGTTTTATTTTTATCTTCCTTTTTTCAGGAAAAAAGTCATGTGATTCAGACAGACTAACATTCTGCAGCAATCCTGGTTTTGCGTCCTACCCATTTGTGTCATGTGCTTGCATGTCTGTGGACAAACACAAGCGTCTCTCATTGAGAGTCATAAAAGCAAGCTTACTTGTGCAGCTGGAGTATATTAGTGTGTCATTCTATATGTTTTATGATCGTGATTTATAGTGTAAATGTATAGTTCTGTTAACATTACATGGTTTGTGTAACTGTACTGTTGCATAAAGACGATGGGATTGGGATATTCAGTCCAAGATCTTTTTAGCTGTCAGAAGTACATGCGTGTTGTTTTTCATAGTTGCTGGCATGAAAATGCTCCTGCATGTTTGCATGCACAGTTCTTGTAGTGTGAAAAATATGTACATCTATGAGGAAATGCCCCTATTAGAGTGTTGTTGCTGTTTTTTGTGAAAGTGTATTGTGGATGTTGACATAGTAAGTATACAGATAAATTTTATTGCATTATCTTTTCTATTAAATTATTTATTTTCAGTTATTTTTCTATTTAACTACCATTAACAATCACCCATAAGTAAAAAAAAGGGGTTCTGCCCAAAATGTCAAGTTTTAGTTCTCATTTATTGAAATGTGCAAAATGTTATTAAATGCATTACTTAAATCCATTGCTGTCTCTGAAAAACATCAAAGACAGAATAAAGTTTTTGGCAGAATAAGGGAAGTTGTGTGTGGATTGATGAATCAAAATAAATGCATCTCTACCACAGTTAAGGATGGAGGAAGAGTGTCATTGTGTGGGGAGCCTTTTTAGCTGCTGGTATTGGTATTGTAAAGAGTAATTTAATGCTTTGGAGTAACAGGAGAATGTTGCAAGATGGCTTGATTTCCTCAAGGAAAATGTTTTTTTTAAAGAGGAATGTTCAGATGTTATTTTTCAACAAGACCCAAAATGCAAAGACAACCAAGAAGTGGCTTGAGAACAAGTCCGTCAGGCTCATGTTTTGGCCTCAAATCAAGTCCAAACCCTATAGTGAATATTTGGTCTCTCATCAAATGAACAATTAACTGTTTAACTGTTAAACGACCACTACATATGTTTTTGGTTTGCCCCATTTTATTTATTTATTTTTGCCCATTTATATATATATATATATATATATATATATATATATTGTATATTGATTATATAAAAATGATAATAAATGTTTTTTTCTTCTGTGTACAAGGGTCTCAAAACTAGCTGAACACGTATTAATTCTGGCATTAAATCAACCACAATAGCAACTGCTTTGTTTTCATTTATGAAGTTTGATGTTTGATTTATGATGAAGTGAGAGAAACCAGACCCAGTGAAAGGTGAAAGAGATCACACACATCTCTCAATTATTTATACCAAATCCCTTCTGAAATTATTCTCGTAACTCTCTCTCCTTATCCCTTTGTGTAACTCTACAACACAGCATGACCATGCCCGGTTTAAAATTACAGAGAGATCTTCAATACATAAACAAAATGTGTTTTTTTTTATTGTGAGCAAAATGAGCCAACAGGAGGCAGTGACTCCTGAGGATTTCAATGAAATGAATGCACTCCCGTGGGGGGAGGGCTGGAAACCAAGCCTAGAATCACACCATGCTAATTAGGTAGATATAAATATTAATGAAAGCATGAAACCCCCTCTTATAACAAAAGCCTCAACTAGGCTACTTCAAAAATGGAATGTTTAAAGACTATATGGGATATTATAATTAAATGATCAACTCATTATTACAACTATAAACATCTTTGTTTGAGAGGCTTATTATTAGATGCCCTATACTCTGACATCAGTTAGTCCCTATGATTTATGGATTTGTGAATTAGCCCACAGTGCCTAGCTCATAAAGGTCGAAAATCACTAAGATTTACAACCTTCCTCTTACACCATGTTGTTGAGGACATTTTTGTTGTCTAATGATTATAATCTTTTTTGATGGTTTAGTGTTAAATGGGTTACAGCAGCAGAGCCAGTGTTAGGGCTTGTTCACAGAACTAACGTTAAGTTCAGACGAATCAGAAAAGAAGCGGGTGTCGTCTCGTCTTAGTTGGGTGCATGAGAGAATGCATTAAATATGTTTTTATTTTTAAAAAATTGAAAGAGATTGATAACGGCCGTCAGAAGAGAGAAAATGAGAAAAATTCGATGTTCCCCTCCCACAGCCTCTGAATTAGAAATTATAAAAGCCTGTCCCACATCTACCTCACAACAGGGATAGCTATTTCTTTCTTTCTTTTCTTTTTTCTTTTTTGATGCAAAGGTAATACGCGTCATCACAGGGACCACTTAGTCAAGGGTCCACTTGTCTAATCAGAGTCTAATGGGCTTCTGGCAGTTTAAAATGATTTTTTTTTTTTTTTTTTTTTTTTTTTTGTCAGTTAGAGTTTGAACAGTCTTGGCTCATTTAATTTGAACATTCAGTCAATGTAGGAAGTATACGGGAAAACTGTCGGATCAGTTAGAAAATAGTAGGTTATATACCAACCACTCTGCAGCCCAAAGCCGAGTCAGTGCGCTACAGGTCTGTGGCGAGTTTGGTGGCTGTGGCACTGTCGGCTTTACCGAAGAAGAAGGAGATTTAAAAAAAAAAAAAAAAAAAAGTAGATCAGTTTGTGCTTTGTCAAGCCAACATAACAATTTCAAAACATGAAAAGTAGCATTCTTTTCGTGAAACCACAGTTGTGAGTGCAACGTTTTCGATACAGCCGTCTAACAGAAACGGTATTCTAGCGACACCTCGTGGCCATAGTGGCGCTGTGTGTCTGCACTCTGCTGTGAACCAGTTAACTCCGCCGCGGACTCGATGACCCCACTGTCACGGGCTCTGCTGCAGAGGCTGCGCAGCTGGCTCCAGATGCTCAAGACAGACGTTTTAAGACATTAAAAATGCGTTCTTTTCATTTGTAATTATAATTTGAGTCGAAAGATGCTGATTGTGTATTTCACTCTTTTATTTACGTCCCTGTCGCTTTAAAGCTCCAGACAAAACGACCCATATGATTTTCGACCTCCAATCACCATCACTCCCTGGTTGAGAGTGCGAGCCCTTCTGCGTGCGGACATGGCGAAAAGGGACAGATTTCAAAACAGAAAAGCACAGTGGGGATATGAATGAAAACGAAGCACTGAAATGCTAAGGAAGGGAGACGGTACTCCTTCGAGGCAGAGAGCACTGAATCACCATGGTTGTAAGACCCTTTTCCTGTTTATTACCTGCATTATTCTGAGGTTTAATAGGCCTGTACTATCTAACATGTATCAGTCACATCTGAATGACGATGAACTTGTATTACAGATGTGCTGATAGCATGCAGTTCGACAACTTATTGCGACTTTTTGATAAGATGTTGATGTTAAAAAAGTGATAGTCAATAAAGTGGCATGATTTTGAACAATAATATAAAATCAGCTGAACATTATAAGGAAAATATCGAACATAAAGGAAACAGAAAAAATATGTTTTTTTAGATCTTTATATAATATTTCATATTCCACTTCTTACTGTGTGAATAATTTGATGATTATATTATGGCAGTTGAAAAGCCTACATCATTTTGATACTCTAAACAAAATATAATATTGTCATTTAATATATAATATCATTTTCCTTGTGATGAAATGTCCTTTCTTATCTTTAAAAATCACCTTAATATAATATAATTCTATTTTGGATATCTTCACTGCTTACCTGGATAATTGGATAATTATAATATGATTGGTAGAAAGCCTGTATATCATTAATAATATATAATATTGTAATATAATATAATATTTAAAAAAAAAACATAAAATAATAATATGTTAAATTTCTCCACTGCTTACCTGGATAATTGGATGGTTATTGATTAGCTTATATTAAGACACTACTAGTACACACACACATATAATGTGTTTAATAGAAATAGTTTTTATTAGAAGAATTATAATTCTAAAACAATTTTAATATGCCTAACAGCTGCCTGCCTATTAGACCTGCCTGTTGTTTGATTGCAATGTAAACCAGTATCTACTATTTAAAATGTCAAATTGATGTGCGTCTCAATCATGCTCTGTTGTAGCTCATAGTGGAGAAGACTGCTGAGCACCCATCTGCAGAGTTCTCCGTTGTTGAGGATGAGGCCCTTCACTGCACCTTCTTGATGGACAAGCTGAACAAGCAACGTCTGTTTCAACCAGATCTATGTGACGTGGACATCGTCCTCCTGCACCACCAGACTTCTTTCCAGTTCCAGGCCCACAAGGGTGTCCTAGCAGCCTACAGCCCCTTCTTCCACTCACTCTTTGCGTCGAGTAAGGAGCTGCGGCATGTGGAGCTCTCTCTGGAGGCCCTCCAGCCTCAGGGCCTGCAGCAAATCCTCAACTTCATCTACACCTCCAAGCTTCTGGTCTCCAGCTGCAACGCCCAGGACGTGCTCAAAGCTGCCACGGTGCTCCAGATGAGCAGCATTGCCACTTCTTGCAGTGAACTCATTACTAGAGGCTCGCTGGAAATCAGTTCCGGTGTGGACCACGCCAAACAGGAAGTAAGGGCTCAGAGCTGGGGCAACAGCACCTCAGTAAACTCCATTGTTCACATGGAGATCAAGCAAGAGAAGGACCCCACCTGTGCCAGAATCTATGGAGGGAAAAGTGAAGAGAACTCGTATGCTGTTCAAGTTGGCGATGAGCGCCAAGTGCAAGTAGGCGCTTGTAAAGTCGAGGGGAAGGAAACAAGAAACCTGAAGGACTCGGAAGAACTTGGTTCATTTAACGGAGAGCAAATAATTGTAGAGTTGAATTTGAACAACCAGACCCTTAATGTGTCCAAAGGTTTAGAGGGCATCGCAGCAGCTCAGTCACCCTCAGCACAACAGCTTCCTGGAAAAGAAAGGAGGAGCAATGATACTGTTGAGGAATCAAGAGACAATGTGGCCTTGGAGGAGGAGGAACAAGAAGGTGAACAAAGTGTAGATGATGATGATGATGATGTGAGACTTGAAGGCACCAGTGAGGAGGAAGGTGACCATGCATTACCTGTATTCACATCTGAAAGACCACTGCGACAAACCCGGGCCTCTGCTGATGCTTTAGCGATGGTCTCCAAGAGAAGGCGTGTGAGGCAAGAGACGGCTCAGGGTGGGAGCGGGGAGGAGCGTCTGGACCAGGATAGTTTGAAGTTTCAGAGCTTCACCTGTGTGCGGTGCCCCAAGACGTTTAACAACCGCTGGTACCTGGAGAAACACATGAACGTGACACATAACCGCATGCATATCTGTGACAAGTGTGGAAAACGCTTCCTTCTGGAAAGTGAGCTACTGCTGCATCAGCAGACCGACTGTGAGAAGAGCATACAGGTGGGCTCTTTTGTCTATCTATTCATTTATTTAAAATACATTTAAAAACAGCACTTGTGATTTAAATAGACTGATTCTAAGATGAACATGCTTTTAATTTCTGTATTAATATTTTTTTATATTCTGTATTATTTGTAAAAAAAAAAAAAGGTGTCCTGATGTCTAGTTAAAATAATGAAATTCTTGAAAAGAAAAAGTAGTAAATAAAGTAGGATTTTTATTATCATTTCTCAGGAAAAAAAAAGTTTAACTGCTTATTACAATTTGAAAAACTTGTGTCTGCCAAATTAGTCGTGGTGCATCCCAAAGAAAAGTTATGTGATGTGACTCTCCTAAAACTTACCTATATATTTATAATCTAATCTTGAAAAAGGTATAAATCTATATGAAACCAACATGAATACAGATGAACTTATCATTGGATCATTGTGGTCATTGGATATCAATCATTGGATGGTTGTGGTTTGTTATTGCTGTGATCTCATTTGAGTGACAGGATGTCCCGCCCTCGTCAAGGACACATAAATTAAAAACGAGCACTGATAAATAATTTATTACAAACACCGCAATATTCCATAAAATCAAGTATTGTCAATATTGTCAATTGTTTTTACTGGTATTTGTCTCATTTTTGTAGTGTCTAACTTGTGGAAAAGCTTTCAGGAAGCTCTGGTCACTTCATGAGCACAATAAGATTGTTCATGGCTATGCTGAGAAGAAGCACACTTGTGAGATCTGTGAGAAGAAATTCTACACAATGGCTCATGTACGCAAACACATGGTCGGTGAGTGGTGTTAATGCCATGTTCACTTTCAAATCTTTACTTTCAGTATCTTTCATACTCTAAACGGTAAGCTTTGACTATCTGACTAATTTCTTACTTGTTCTACGTGTCTTTAGCCCACACAAAAGAGATGCCATTTACCTGTGAGACATGTGGCAAGTCCTTTAAAAGAAGCATGTCTCTGAAGGTCCACTCTCTCCAACATTCAGGGGAGAAGCCTTTCCAGTGTGAGGTATGAAAACATTAAGCAATTAAGTAGGACAAGCTGTGACTATTTTTGTCATTCTTTCAGTTGGATTTAGCAAATTTCATTTCGAGTGTTTTTCTAGTTTTAGTATTTTTCTTAATAATTTTGCATATCAGCACAGTCAATATTTGAAATGGAAATGCAAGGGATATTACAATGAATATTAGAACATAATTTAAAGCTGCAGTCCGCAATTTTTCCACGTTGTCGCCATCTCTGTTCGAAATCTGCAATTGCAGTCATTCACGGAATGGGCTATATGCACGCATAAGTTCCGCATTTGACGCAAGGATGCTCGTCCATTTCCGGTTGTGGAGATTAAAGCGGAGGAAAACGCGGGATTATGGCAGAGTCTTCAAAATTTACTGTCCTCCCATCTTTGAAACGAAATGTACATACGTTTAGATGTAATTTTATATATAGTTATGTTTATTTAATATAATTTTAAAAAGAAGCATAAACACAACGAGGGGTGTCTGTTTTGTCTGTTGTTGTGACTAACGTTTCTTTATAACCATGGAGTATAAAATTCAATATAAATTCTCGGTATTGCATTGGACTCTACGATCGGCGGAAGTTATCGAGCATCCTTACACCTTCACCGGAAATACCGCCGTGCATAGAGCCCATTATCAACAATACGTGAGTTGTAGTTCGACACCACGCAGCGTGGATGAACATTCTAATTCTGTTTTCGAATACTATTTATGATGGATAGTTTGCGAAGTGGGAAATTAAAATTAAATATAAAATGTTTTGAATCTATATTGATAGCTCGCAAACAATAATAGAACGTTATTCTATGGTTTCTGCACAGTGATAACAAACTATAACCAGGTGAACATGTTTTTGCATCATAACATTGCGTATTTTAGCACATCTGAATTGACCAATCAGCATCCAGGACCAGAACGGTCTGTTTTATAAAATCAATTATTAATGTTTTAAATGAGTCCACTCCTTTTCATTTAGGTCTGTAGTGAGCGTTTTCAGTATAAGTACCAGCTGCGCTCCCACATGAGCATCCACATCGGACACAAGCAGTTCATGTGTCAGTGGTGTGGGAAGGACTTCAGTATGAAACAGTACTTTGATGAACACATGAAGACGCACACAGGTGAGACGCTCTTACACATGTACAGCACTTTGAAATCTTTTATACAGTCAGTCTAAGAGGCCTGCTGTTTCTTTTTAGGAGAGAAACCATATATATGTGAGATCTGTGGGAAGAGCTTCACGAGTCGACCTAATATGAAGCGGCACCGGCGTACACACACGGGAGAGAAGCCTTACCCCTGTGATGCGTGTGGCCAGCGTTTCCGCTTCTCCAACATGCTGAAAGCTCACCGAGACAAGTGTTCCCAGGTCAGGAACCCTCCACTGCTGAACTCCTCCGCTGTAACCAGTCAAACCGATTCTGCCGCAAACCAAGAACTGCCGGTCGGGATGGAAACACTGAGAGATATCAGCCCTCATCTGCGTGGCGTTGTCTCTTTTCCATCATCTGTTCTCCACTCAGTGGACGGGGGTCCGTCACATTCTCAGCTGCATTCCCTTATACCACTCTACTCCGTTGGAAGGACAGACTCCAGGAATCTGTAACTACTGCTTTGTATTTTGTATTATTGTTTCTTTGTGATGACTTTTTATGTAGCAAAGAGCCTGGGATTTCATATATCCCTTCAAATGTTGACAGAGTTCTCTGTGCTCTGAAAATCTCTAGTTAGGCAAAAAATATTAAGTAAAATACTAAAACTGCAGGGCTCGACATTGACGCTTGTCCGGGATTTTTTGAAGGGAGATTTGCTTGGTCATTTACAATAGAGATTGGCTCAGTGGTTCACGTAGGTTGTCTACAAACCGGAAGGTTGGTGGTTCAATCCCCTGTTCCACCTGACCAAGGCCCCGTCCACACTACTACGTTTTCGTTTAAAAACGGAGAATTAAAATGAATACGATCTCCGTCCACACTAGCGTTTTACCTGCGTATTGGAATTGATCTCCGTCCACATTAAACCGACTGAAAACGTGGATCATGTGACCATTCACCAACACTGGGCATGAGCGTGCAGGTGTAAACAGGAAACGGATTGACTGTTCCTCAGATTTGATGAAGAAGTCCAGGATGTTTTTGTATGTTTTCTTCCGGGGACGGGTCATGTGATGGGTGGCTGGCGAATCAGGGAAGGACACGTCATGACTGATGACACCCAATCATAGAGCCGAGCGTAAGCCTCTGCGTCATCGTTTCTGAAGTCCTCAGTTTTTTCCCGTCTTCACTAAAACGCCGTCTGGAGATTCAAAACGGAGCTAACCCCCAAATCCTTCTCCTTCTAAAAAACGCGTGACATCACTTAGAGCACCTTTAAAGGGGTGATGAATTGAGAAATCAAATTTTCCTTGAGCCTTTGACATCTAAAACGTCATCATATTCTAAGAATATCCTGTAAGTTTCAGAACTGAAAACGTCCTTGTTAGTCCAATAAAAGCTTTTATTGACACCAGGCTCAGCAAACGACTCCGAGCAATACAGAACATTGTGCAGTGCCTGGTTGTGGAAGAAGACAGTGGCTGCATTAGCTTCCTCTGGATTCCAATAGGACTGCATGGATAAACTTTATTTTTAATGACGTTCCAGCTGATGAGGTAAAACATTGTCCATCTGTTTGCTTCATTTCACTAAGGATTGTTTTGTAAACAAGACTGGATTTGCAGACCGATTAAGATTAAAGAACGGTGCTGTGCCGTCTATATTGGATCTGACAGGAATGGTGCAACACACGGACTCTGGGTCGAACATGTATGGGCGAATCATTCCGGTTGCCATTTTAAAACATTGGACGTTTTCAAAACAATTTCCCCCACGTACACCGACGAGGTGAGTTGAAACTCATTATAATATGCAAAACTGTTTTCCACTCACAGCAGTGTGCGTTTATTTCCAAGTCTTCTGCGAGACGCCCATAAAAACCGAGCGTTTCTGAGCTGGGCTCAAAACTAGGGTAGAAAATATCTTATTACTTATTACTTTTGATGTTTTTGAATGCAAAAACCAAGCGAACGTCATAAGTTCACCTCAGACAACAATATAATACAATTTAAAAAGCCAGACCCCTTTAAAACATCTCATAACATTATTTAATGCAATTGTAATTTTTCAGTGTAAATGATTTAATTTGATCAGACCTGCCTAGTGTAACTGCCATATAGTGTCTTATTATTATTTATTGATCAAATGTAGGAATTTAAAATGAAAGGAAGCATACATTTAATAAGATTTGGGGGTTGCTCTTTAAAGGTACAGATATTACAGTTTGCAGACTTAAATATACCAAAGCTGATTGAACACTGATGATAATATTGCTTCAGAACCAGAAAAAAAAAATTCGGACAAGCAACTTTTGCATGGACAAGTACATGAAAATGTTGAGCCCTAAAACTATTACTCAGATGTATAATACTAAATGTAATACATATAGGCTTTTATGTACAGTATATTTACAAAAACATAAATAGACAAAAGCATATTCGGTTTATAGCTTTCAGTTTACATTTTATTAGTCTTAGATGATTTATTTTGCATCAGAGTTTGTCCATGAGTTGAGTACTATTTGTATTTGGGGTCACCGTGATGATCTGCTATATTTACATAGAGGTATATGGAGAATTCATAACGTAAATTGAATAAATTTAAGTAATTAACGTAATAAATTTATCAAAAGTAAATAACGCAGGTTATGTCGGTGGTGGACATGTGCAGTCAGTAGATTCTGGCACTTTATATTAGCTTGTTAGTGTGAAGGGTTTCATAAGGATTTGTTTAGTCTTTACATTTTTTGATAATTGTATCATTTCTGTTCATTGTTTTCAGAAGCATTAATGATAACTATAATTTGTATGTTGTTGGCTTGTAAAGCTGATACCTTTATGAGTCAGTGAATTCAAAACCTCAAAAAAAATTATGTTTTTGGGTGTTTGGGTTGAACTTGAGCTGTTATTGTAAGTCATAAAAACAACAGCGCTCCTTTAACCGGTGAATTATTAGAGATTGTATTATATTATTAATGAAAAAAAAATCAGTTATTCTTCTCTATTTAATATACATCCAATTCTCACAGTCTTGTGTAGACTTTTATGTCTTCTGAATTAAAAAATATATTTTTTATTGTTTTTATCTGGCCATTTTTTGTACTTTTTTGGCTGGAATCTTGTAGTCTCAGATCTTTAAATGTTTTTAAACAGCAGTAATTTGGGTATATTTCATGAATTGGCTATTGCAATCTTATGTCTGCAGTGTTTAGTTTTTGTTGATGTAATTATGAATATTTTGGTCTATATGTTCCAAAATCAGAGAGGTGTTCAGATCAGATCTCTTCATTCCAGAGTGCTTGTGATTGTTGAGAGCTGTCTAATAGTCATGAGGGGAAAACTTGGGGATCCACCTTGAACGTCAATTGCAGTATCAAAAAAAAAAGGATAGCATACATAATATAAAATAATAACACTTGTAATCCTTCACCTTAACTTTTTATTTTTTATTTTTTTATTTGGCTTTGGACATTTACTACAGACACAACTGTGTTTTGTAGTGTTTTCATTTAGTTTGGTCATTGTCTACAGGATATTAGATTATTGTTCAGTCATTACCATTTATTTCTCTCTCTTGTAAATATAAGAACATTGCACTTGGTCATAATTGCAAAATGTTAAGTTGTTATCTAAAATAACATATAATAGAATGATAGAAATCAATGTACATGGACATTTAAATAAGGTCAAATTATTCAACATTTAATTACCCAATATGACTAACAAAGAATTATTTTGAAAAAAAAAATAGATGGTCTTGTGTTTGTCTCCATCCTTTTCTTAAAAACAGTAGAATTTCTTTTAGACTATTTGCATCATAATAAGATCATCTGTACACTGACCCAGTGAAATTCATAACTCCAACTTGGATATAAAACATTGATCTATTACAGACACAGTATATAGGCTACCTTAAGATCTACCACAAACAAACTATATTAACATTAAGCAAGCTAGGTCTGTGCTGTTCATTATTATTCAGTGGTGTATGGTATTCTGTATTGCCCGTTTATGAAAATGTGGGCGGCATTATTTTGTCTATAGATGACTGTAGATCACAACTTTGTGAGTCTCAAGGTGTTCAAACGCACGCCAAGCACTGTGGCTCCTGCAGCATAACGGATCTCCCTCAAGATCCCATTCCAGCAGTTCTCCTCCTCCTCAAACCTGTCAGGAAAATCCCAAGTTCAAACCTCATGTCTCAACTTTAGTTTCAAATATGATCAAGCTTCCTCAGCTCAATAAATCTTTTCAAAACAGTTTCTTTAACCTAAATACTCACTTCCATATGTCGTTCATTTCGGTGGGCTCCATTTTGTCGGTGGTCTCTTGGGGCATCATAGCAAAACCCCCCACAGCATATAAGCAGCCGCCCAGTTCGATCAGGTTAAGAGAGCTCCTCTCCTGAGGGAACTCCACAAACTCCGACCAGCTAAGCAGGAGACACAAGTGAGAAACTTACCTGAGTTATATTGTTTGGCGAGCTTGCATTGTACACATAATATGATAAAAGAGCGACACGTACGAGTTGCTGGCGATGTCGTAGACTTCCACACTGCTAGTCAGGCCGTTATCAGTAACTCCAGTCACCACATAGATTTTGTTTTTGTGAACAGCAGCGCCGAACAGCGAGCGGGCAGTTTTCATGGGTGCCAGATCCTTCCATTCAAACTTAGTGGGGTCATAGACACAGACTCTCTTCAAGCATTTCCTGAATGATCACATTTCAAGTCATGCGGTTATGAAAACCGAGGGAAACCTGGCATTCCTAGGCTATGTGTTTGTAAATTAGGATAAAATATCAGGTTCTTTACTCACTTGCTCTCAGTTTTTCCACCTATCACATAGACCAGCCCTTTGTGTGAAACGATTCCATGTCCATAAACTGCATATGGAAGAGGGTCCGACTCTCCCCATTTGAATGACCTGTGTGATAATGAAATTATTAATCAAAACAAATCAGAATTCAACCATATCAAACAACATCATATTGACCAGGTTGACTTGTGTGGTATACACAAACATATATATATATATATATATATGACTACATCTTAATCGTATGATCATTTTACATTCACTCTACTGAGATGCCTTGCATTTTTGAAGGCTGCATAGATGTATAAATATTCAATAAGATATTACCAAAGATATCTCTATTTTGGTATAGACCATTAGACTGTTGCTGCCTCAGACTGTCCTGAAACTGTCTGAAATCAGTTTCGGGATATACCTTTGAGCGCAAACACTGACTGGTCAGCTGCTTGTTACGATATCTCCTGATACTACTCACTGTCTGTCGTAGATCATTACAGAATCTAGTGCACGTGCTCCCTCCTTCAGTTCTTTTCCTCCCACCAGATAGATGGAGTTGTCCGCTTCAGCCAGACCGAAGAGACAGCGAGGGTTTGGTAGTGAGGGCATCCCCAGCCAGTCAGAGCTCATGGGATCAAACTGTGGGGTAAACAAGAGCTCAGATTAAAAAAATAATAATCCAAAAGCACTGATATAATTGTTTAATTTCCTCAACACAATCCCTTCAGAGGTTTCATTGGAAAAACATGAGGAAAATGTGTCATTAAAAACATGACACATGAGGTTCAAAGCTTTAACAGCTGTTCTGAAGCAAAATAGACCCTGAGGGTCATTCTCACAAATGTATTTTTGGAAAGTGATGCTTTGAGTCATTGATTTGTACTGCAAACACATTAAGCAACATTCGCAAAACATGCCTGTGTGTTGTTACCTGAAGAAAGTACGAACTGAACGGCTGTTCTTTGCTCTCCTCATTGTACATCAGACCTCCAGCGACGAAGATCTGGTTTTCCTTCGTGACAAGACTGCAGTGGTTCTTAGGGATCTCTGTGGATGAAGACGCCATATAGCACTCGTTTGCACCAACGTCATACGCCACTGTGCCTGCATCGCTAATCATCAATATAAGGTCTGTTTGAAACATTCCAAAACGTGGGTTGTCATTCAGGATCCCTGGCAGCAAACCCTCCTCATCCTCATCTTCAGAATCCGCCGCCTCGCCTTCCTTCCTGTGCCTTTTGACCCTATGAAGCAGTCCTTTCTGTGCATCCTTGATAAGCTGGAGCTCCTTCTTGAGCTCCTGATCCATCCTGATCAATTTGTGCCCCTCGACTTTCTCTTTAAAGTAACTTGTCGGCATAAGACGGAAACGTACGCAGTGTAGAAGTTCTGGAAGGTCTTTTAGTCTCTCACTCGTGTCATACTCCACCCAGTCCATGAGAGATTCAAACACTGCCTCTTCTCGTTCAACATTCAGGGAGTCACATGTGATGATGGCCGCCAACTCACTGGGACCCAGCTGATGGAAGTCTTGGTCCCGAATGATGAGGGGATACCGGTCGCAGATGAAGTCCCGTGCCTCCAAGGCCAAACGTGGACAGTCCAGCAACAGTCCCAGTCTGAAGATGGCCAGACAGTTACTGAGAACAAGCTTCTGCTGCAGATACGACACACACACGCTGAAGATTGACGGAATCTGGTACATGTTGGCCGCCATAAAAATGTCTTGGACATTCTGCTCAGTCAGGTTGATATCCGAGGTGTACATGTACCTCAGGATCATTCCCATGGTCCCAGGTTCGATGTCTTTTAGAACAATCTCCCGGTTTTTGCTCTCTTCTAGGTCTGACAGGAACATGGCCTTGAAGTAAGGACTGCTAGCGGCTAGCACTAGCCTATGGCAAGGAAACTCTTTGTCTTTGATCTTCAGAACACAGTCCACAAACTTGTTAGCATCTAGGAGATCACAGAGCCCATCTTGTAGGAGCGTTTGCTGGTACATCCGCGGCTCTGTCACTGGGTCCACTGACATGGAGGCCATCTTGTTATGGTTTGATGTGATTTCAGTAGAAGGGAGGGATGTCCTCTCCCACTGCAGAACTGAACTGACTGTAACACCGTTACTCTGAAAGAGTATGGCGGCGGATGTGCCTCTTTGGTGTGGCCTCCTTCCTCAGCTGTCACAAGTTATCAGCTACTGTCTGTCCATCTATATATAGAAATGTGCAAATGAACCACACTTAGGGCCTGAAATTCAACCTGTCCCTCCCTTCCCCCGCCAAACAGATCATGCCAACAGTTGACATGCTGCTCACTGGGACTACTGACTAAGTTGTAGATCTTATGCCAAAAAGACAGGAAGATGTGAAAATGTTACTGTGAAATGTGGCCAATTTGAAAATTGAAGAGTTTGAAGAGTTACAGAGAAATCATACCAGATTTGAAAGGAGACAAACAGAAGTTTGCCTGCCTGTTGCTTTAAGAGATTATGTCCACCTGGTGGAGCCCTCTAGTGGAGCTCCCCACGATAGTGGGCTCCTGCATCCAATAGCTAGCCTGGTTCAACCAGACTCTAGTTCATTTCATTTCCACAGAAGTAAAATGAAATTGAGCTGAAGTGCGTAGGAGGGCGCAGCCAGGCTATCCAATAGCATCAATTAAGAGAAACTAATCCAATTTTTTAAATTTGTAACATTCAAATTTATGTTACAAATAAATTTAGTTATTAATGTGGTTTTTTTTTTTTTTTTTCATTTTTTTTTTTCATATGTTAAGAAGTGGAAATAGCAGGGAGAACAGGAATGGCAAGTGACAGGTGTGCCATATAGGTTCTTATATTTTCATAAGGTATACACTTATCTTATACACATATCTGTCAAAAGGTTGTTTTCACAGTGATGAACCATTTTTGGATTCCCATAGAACAGTTCTTAAAATAACCACTGTCTGTGAGAAACATTTAAGTAATCTAGACTCTAGAGAACATTTAGATGCCAATAAAAAATTTTTATTTTCAATAGTGTATATGAAGACAAGTGTCAAGCGAAAGGTTAATTCTGTGCTAATAACCAACGCATTCTGATAACAGCATAGCAGACCTACAGTATTCATCAGTGTATATTTAGGCCCATTAATCAACTCAAATCTCCTGTGTGCCGCTTAAAGCTCTATGTAGGACAAAGCCTAATAGGGGAATGTTTTCACACCGTATTATATCACATCTGCTGGAGTATGACATGAGTAACATAAAAATGTGATTGCACAAAGTTTAACTTTGAAAAGTGACTAAGCTCTATGTTGCTGAAATGCCCAATGGTGACTATTTACATGTATGTTTTGTGTCATAATGGCTGTAAACCAGGGTTATTATAGTAATCTAAAACTAAAATTAAAACCATGACAAATGGTACTTGAAATAAAATAAATGTTAACTGAAATAAAATAATATAAATGTATATATATAAAAAAAACTTTTATTTCAGCAAGTTACCAAAACATGCACAAACATTTCTCATTTAAATTGGTTTATCTTAATGGACTGAAATAATTAAAACTAAAATGAATAAAAACTATATTGACATACAAATAAAAACAAAAAGAAAATGACTAAACGGAAAACAAGATATAATAAAAAATAATTTTAAATTATGAATAAAAACTATAATAGTATTTCAATAATACTAAAATAACATGGCTGTAAACATATTAAAAATATTAAGAAAGACTGAAACAAAAGACAGCACTGAAAACATTGTAATTTTGTTTTTTTTTTATTGTTCAATATATTATTTATTCATAAAATATTTGGCAAGACCATCCTTTAAAATGCTATATCCACTGAAAATATAAATAAAAAATGCACTTCTTGGTTTGTCTGTGCAAGATTATGTCGAAAGACAAGTTGCATCTGGCTACAGCAAGTGCACTTCAGAACTATTCACAGTTAAGAACATCTTTTGTTTTTTAAAACAGACTTATGCAAAGCAGTGACCATAGTGATGGGACAGCATCGGTCTGGCATGAAAGCTCAGGGGTAGAATTAACAAGAAGGACCTCAAGAGCTGGATCGGATTCAATGATCTCTCTGTCCATTACTCGGCCTTGTGTTTGCCCGTCTCTGGGGGCGGCACTGGTTCTGGATCATCCAGTAGTGCCTGCTTTCGCTCTCTCTCCTTGATCAGCTGCACGCCACAGTAAGTCACAAACAGCACCGAGAGGGTGGAAAAGGGGAAGCCTGAGGGAATCACAAGAGTCACAAAGAGAATTGTTGGGCTGATACAACATTGTTTTAACAATTTACATAGATATATACATATATAGAAAAATCATATATAAGTGATTTACATATAAGACATGTTTAACACAAGATTCTAGCTACTTTTGTTTTATTTTTCATTATATAATGACCTAAAACCATAAAAATTACCTTTAAGAAGCAGTCTTTTAGCAACCAGCTGAGCAAAATCCAGACTGTTTAGCGCCAGGACGTTGTACAGGATAATCTGCCAGAAGTTAACAGCGTTGAACAAGCCCCTGATTCGACGTGACATCGCCTCAGACATGAGATTCCGCTGGAAAAATATTAATATTACATTCTGGCTGAACTCAGAGTAAGCAAATGCTGTTATTTTAATATCAGTGAAATGCAAGGCTATTCGGTCATGATGTAATATTCAAAGGGAATCATTTGGTAGTGTAATGATTGAAAACCCAAATGCTTAAATCCATCAGGCTGAATTAGAATGTATTTGTTCAGTGGATGTCTTTGGGATCTTACCTCAATTGTGGAAAACGGTGGCAGAGAAAAGAGCTTAGCCACCCACAGTTCAAAGTTTAGGCCAAAGCAGTTAAAGAAAGACCAGATGTAAACCAGCTCACAGGGCCCGAGCCACAGAGTTGTGACCGCAAAGGTGCAGATGGTTGCAAGAAGCTCCTTGAAGATAGCATCATGGTTTTCTCCGATATAGTCATAGACATATCTTTAACAAAGAACAGGAGATATTTGTTTTTAATGAGTATATGATTGGTATAGCAATATTAAAATTATACATGTGATAATATACATGGGATTGATTATTTGCTCACTTGCATAGCCAGTCATTGATTCCTCTGTCAAAGTGTCTGAAAAGTCAAAGACAGGAGAAACTATTAATGTGATCTGGTTACACAGACCCAAAAACATGCTCCATTTCTCTTCTGTTAATGACAATACTTACGTTTCAGCGAAAACATAGAGCATTGTGATGCATTTAGGAGGCTGAGGGGGGTCAAGATGGTCCAGTCTGGATACCGTGTTGATGACACCAAACATGACGGCTGCTTTCACCCAGTCATACACCAGATTAGAGTATGCCAAACCAGCTGAAAAACAATTCAACAAAATTGGAGTGAGTGAACAAATTAATTTCTACTTACTTACTTACTTGTAACAGAATTTCTAAACATCCACTGTGCTTTCTAACTATTTACTAAAATGAAATAATTTTATCAAACAGACCCAGAGACCAGTCAGACAGTTGCTTCAAAAGCTTCAAATCATTAGGGATGGTCAAAATGTAAAGGAAATGGAAGAAGACATCCACCACCAAAATAGCCCCAAGGTGCACCAAAGCTTGAATGGTGATGTTCCACATCTCTCTTTCTTTACGAGTCAAGTTAGGGTTGTTAGCCTGAGAATATCAGAGGAATCACCAGAGTGACATTATCAACACATTTATGTATTCTATTATATAGATTGTGTTTTATAAACATGATTTTATAGACTGGACCTTTAAAATCGTGTTTTTTCTTGAGAACAATGTTTAGAAGGTTTCGGATTCTTGTTATGCATGACTCACCTGCTCATGGAAACGATCAAAGGTCATGACAGGGCCAAAGAAGAAGAAGGGTAGGTAGAAGTTGTACTTGATCAGATCCATGAAACTGTAGTTGCCGTCTTTCTTCTCACAGTTCTCTAGAGCAAAGCTCATACAGCGCATAATGGAGAAGCCGCAGCCTCCATAGAACAAGACGTCTTGCAGATCAAAGGAGCCAGTCCCAAAGCCTTCCTGCATTAAAACATCATCAGAACATCAACTAAAAGGTTTTTCACTGCTGATGTAAATGCCTGAATTGCATCCATTTACATCTATACTCCATTAGACTTGGTTTTTTATTTAGACTGTGGGGGAAAAGTTACATTTTACACTCTCAGGGTATCGACGTCAACGCATGACGGAGGGTGTGTCTGAAACTTGGTGCTGACGAGACCGTCATAGCGCCGTCACGTTACTTTTCCGGTGTTGTATGAATGCAATTGGCTAGCGTCTGTGCTAGGGTATTTACATAGGCTATTTGATTGGCTGATGACTGCGTTGGTGCTTGAAAAGTTCCCATAAGCAACGCCAGTGATGTGGCTCAACGAAACCCACATTTTAGTTAGGCAGCGCATGATGTCTGTCACCCATTCAGAGTAAATGAGAAGGCACATGTGAATGCACCGTGAGAGGCATTAAAAAACGATGATACAACAACTATGGACTTTCTCACCTGCCAACTGTTAAAGGGCTCCATCTTAAATGTTGCCAGGCTAGTAAGTCCAGCCACAAAGCAGAGCCACTTCCTCTTGATGAGGGAAACACTGTAGAGGATGATGCAGTGTGTCAGGATGAGAGAGATGTATGTCCATCCCATAGTAATCAGGACAGCTAGAGAGCCATACACCATATAGATCAAAGATCTGTTCTGTGGGTTAGGAAGAACATTTCTTGTGAAAAAAAAAACACATTTATGTAATCCAGCTGTCACATGCAACTTTATTGAATGTGGTTTTAAAGGACTTTTAAGTTTCTACTAAGTGTTAGAAATTACAATATAGTCCAGCATTCGCTTGAGTTGTAGCAGCACTAATATTAGTTGGTCAATTAGTATGATCAAAGAAAGAGTTACCTTGAATGCATCTATACCAGTCTTCTTTGTCAGCAGACGAAAAACATGTAACATTTCACACATCATTCAGATTAGATTGTTTCACACATGCATTGTCAATATCAAAGTGCTTTTTTCAAAATAACATTGGTTAACAGTTGTTGGCATAAAAAAAATCATGCAAAACACCAACACAAAATAGCACAACAAATAGTATTACTCTTAAGTCATTGTAAATGACCTGATCATTGTGCACAGGATGCATAAACTATACATTACCTTTGGAGACAACATTGAGCAGATCTTAGCAAAGATCACATGACCAGAGAGGGCAAAAAGGATATGGTTGCGGAAAGTGGTAAACCACATCACCCATTCAAAATCTGACGCATCCTGAAGAGATAGAGGGTATCAGTCACAGAAAGCTTAAATAGGATTAAATACGAGTCATTTATGTAATAACATAGTGATATGATCCTTGCCATTTTTCGGTCAAAGTAGTGCCATCCTGGTTTCACATTTTCCCTAAATGCCCTTCTGTTTACATGCTCTGGAAGTAAAAGAGAAAAGATTCATAAAAGCAGCAAGGTGCATTTTAGGCTAAATAATAAAACTTGCCACCTGACCACATCATGTTTCTATTATATTTTAAATCAAGAAGGATGTTGAAATTTGTTTCATTGCTATAAAATTACAATATTTATTGTGTAAAATGAACATTAGATTCACATGATTCAACAGCAAATAGGGTGAGCTCCAGCCTCCAGAGCAAAACCTAATAGCATTATATAAGAAAGATAAAAAAAGCCAGCCTGCATATTCAGAGGCTCTCTGTGATAATCCAGACTCTCATATATATTTTGAGATTATGAGATGATGGTCCTGTGAAATCTGAAAAAACTTTGTATCATGAATTACAAAGATAATACAAATTGCATAAAATCTTTTTTTTTAAGTCAAGGGTTGTTGAGCGGGTTTCAATGTAGGAATGGATTTAGAAATAACTAAATGATTAAGTCTAAAATTATGTTTATGTGCCAATAAGTAGACATAATCAATATGTATGTAATATGTGATATAGACAGTACCTGGCCTGGTTTGCTCCAGGACCAGCATGAATGCCAATAAGCAAAACAGTCTGCCCAGTGCCCACACACAAACAATAACACTATATAGTGTTCTAATTTACAATGAACAAAAGAAAATGCAACTTTATTCATGGTGTTCTAGGGCATCCATGATAGACATGAATATAATAAATACGTGTCCTTAATGTAGAAAGAAAAAGCAAGAGATAAAAATAAAGTGTACCACTGGAGGCCTCAATGATCCAGCTGCCTGCCCATAAGAGTGCAAGAGAAAGGACAGCAGTGTACATGTACAGCTCAATCTTGGGAAGGGCTGCCTTGATCCCCATGGTTAACCTGAAGAGAAGTCTTAACATTAGAATCCAATAAACTTAAGTTACACTTAAGTTACATGAAAATTATCTTACAAGGTAGGCCTAAAGGTAACGTTAAATCTTACCGTTACACACTACCCCCACAAGTTTAAGGTTGTTTTTATTGTTTGTCATGTTAAATGTTCATAAACCAATGATTAATTATAATGTCGAATCGTATTTATTTTGTATTTTATTATTTGTTTGTATTATACAATATTTTATTGGCTCCGCTGTCGTACTCACTAACGGCCGTTGGGGGTCAAACGTCACTCACACTTCTCAGATAAGTTATCCACCGGTCCTTCTCTTCTTTCCAGGTATTTTACAACCAGGTCAAAATGACACTATTTCAATACTTTTCGTATATAGAAAGGTATATTTGAGTTTAGTGAGAAAGTTGAGCTCAAAAACGGCAAGAAAATAAAAACACTTTGCTTCTGCCGTCGAACAATGGAAGGCGGGGAAATTTTCACCTTATGATATCAGCGGGCAATTATTTGTCCAATCACAGGAGATTGTTGTGACGTACCTATTAATAATAATGAGGTTACAAATTTGCAGTTGGAGTAAAAAAAGTTTTCAATTCATCATAAGATAAATATAATAAAGTGCTAGAATTCAAAATAGCATAGCCTATATATTTTAAATGTACTTTTTATTTTTATTTTATAATTGTGCTGATTATAATTCCCATTCAACAGTGACGTTGTCAAGAAACATTACATTCGGATTTGCACCCTTAATCAAGTTTTACTTGCAAAACTAGTTTCCAAAGTCCAATTTAAAGGAGTGGTGATTTGTAATGCTTCAAACATTAGTTTAAATGGTAGGCTACAACAAAAGCATATTAACTTGTAGGCCTATCTCATGAGCCTTCTAAATGTTAATTTAGCCTAATTTATTTGTGCTCGTTTCAGCACTTTCTCAATTCATTCGTTACCGTGAAATAGCAACATAATAATGTTCGTTACTGTGTCTGCTGTAGGCTAAACCACACTGCAAACTCTCAATGTAAAAAAAGCAATGATGATAACATGTTTTTATATATTGTTTAACTCATCAAAACAAGTTAAGCAAGTTTCAACCATTTAATGAAGTCAGTTCAATGTATTTTAAGTTACAATTACTTAAACATCCAAGTTGATTGCACTTAAAAATGTAAGGCAGCAACCTCTGCCAAGTGCAGTAAAATTAAATTAACAGTAATAGTAAAATTAAAAGCTGATATTTTGCAGGAAAAAAGACACTATTACCATAATTATGTAAAAGTATAGCATACACGCACACAATGCTCATCAATAATTAATATTATAGCTTATGCGTATTATTTTACGCATTAAACGATAACACCAAATGGGCTAGGCTATGTCTCCGCCTTCAGTAACAAAACTAAAACAAATTACAACAAAAACACTGGCACTTAGTTGACACCCAGTCTAATTCTCAGAAGACAAGACTAGTCAGTGACTTAAATGGGAGTGCCTGTTTTCACGGCTCCTCAGAAACAGCACAGTCAGCTGCGCCGCGCCGTACAACCTCTTCCTATTTTAGCCCGAGCAGTTGCTCATGGTAGTACAGTGCGGCAGCTGCAGCGCAATGCGATCTCCCACACATCAGGAGATCCTTCAGGAGCACGAGAAACCAAGGACGAGCGTGCTGCCACTCACTTTCCTTGATCTTAACAGTTAATTAATAACGAAGGCTTGCGTGTTGACTACCTGTTCAATTAAAATCAGAGTATTCGACTAATTAATATACAGGCAAATCCAAAGTGCGGTTAGATGATGCTGCAATGCAACCCACCAACCTCCAAACGCCCACACGCCGCCTTACTTGTTATGGTCCGTGGGACTCTATCTGTTTGCAACACCGTGTACAGTAAGTACAGTAGGCTAATTCAAAACCAGGTGCACTTGCTCAGTCAGTACTAACCTTGTATCTGCCTTTCACAGCCGTTCAGATGTTTGAAGACAGATGTCAACCCCCTCAAAATTAGGAGGAAAAAAAGAAAAGAAAAGGGGGGTGAGTTGGGGCTTCTCCTAATACATCCGTCCCGGTTTCCCAGTGCCGATGGTGCACTGTGAAAGGCAGCAGTATCTGGTGTGGATGTTGCGGGAGGGGGTGTAGAGAGAGTGTATTTATAATCCGGAGTGGAACCGCCGAGGGGTGGCACCAACTGTCCATCAAAAAGGCGCACAAATTGAAGAAGTGCTAATTGATGGCCGGTTGGAGAAATGCATTTGTTATGTTCTGGTCCGTCCGTGGGGATGATAGCCTATTAGCTACTGTCCCAAAGCAGAGAGCTCATCCAGTGAACCATCACCCACTTCTTCATGACATAACTTTGGTAGTCTATTTTTCCAACTGGGCTATGCATAGATCAATAATCTGATGAATCTGCAATGCGCACCATTTGTTATTAGCATTTTCCTCAGCGACGGGGCTCAAATCAATGGGGGTTAGGGTAAAGTGAGGGATTTTACTGACCCCAAACGAGGTGGGCCCGCAGATTTGTGCTGTAGGCTATACGCCTATACGCATCTTGATTTGATGATATCTTTATTTTGAACATAAATAAAAAATAAAAATAAAATAGTAATGAAAGAAACAAAGAATAGTGGTAAAAACAAATGAACAACAAAGGGTTTCCAAAAAAAGGGTTTCCAAAAACCCTATTTACCTGTGCAAAAAGGAGTAGGAAGAAGTAAAACTTTCCCATTTATATGACTTATACAAGCATTGATTCAATAAAATCTTCGCAACTTGCCTATAAGAAACCGGAATTATCTGGCTATTAGAAAGTCAAAAAGGTTACAATCACGCATTCATCTGAATACTTCTGTTTCTACTACATTTGCTCATTTTTAAACAGGCTGTTCTGATTATCACCCCAAAGTGACAAAAAGCACGGAAAAGAAACTGTAAATAAAGACAGGCTATTTTGTTCATAGTTCTGCAGCTAAACAAGACTATGTAAAATAAACAAATAATAGGCCAATAAATAAAAATTATATATATATATATAGGCCTATATTATATACTATATATATATATATATATATATATATATATATTACGTACAGGTTAACGGTTTATAGGCTTAAATATTACAAAAAGCAATAGCCTAGCTATAATTCAAAACAAAAAATGCATGGGTTAACATGACAATTTCATGTATTTGTGTTAATGTAGGTGTTAATTTCAAATAAAGACCAGATTGTTTGTTGTTGCTTATGTTTTTTATTTGTTTATTTATTTATTTTTTGACATAATTGACAACCTTTGGAAACACGCGAAATTAAAAAGGGGAAGAAAGGGGGGCCTTTGAAAGATGTTGGCGGTATTCCAACGTGCAACAATAATGTTGAGCAGCAGAGGGAGACATGCGATTGAAATTGACTGCGCACAGGGAAAGGCAAGCCCTTTATTTAAACCTTACAGTCAGAAATATAGGCCTATGGTCTGTTTCCCACTTCATAATACAGGCACAATTTGTTTTACTCCCTATTGCACAGTGTGATGCCAATTTACATATATCAGTTTCTTTACTGTAAATGACAGATGTTCATTTATTCGCATATCGAAGCTGATCGATAGCCTATGAAACAACAATAGGAAGAAATCAAAACAATCATTATTGTGAGCTATATAGCCTAGTTTTCCAAATCTCACTCTTATTATTCATTCAAGGATCACGAAGGATAACTGAAAACTATAAACCTGACCAATTGTTCGTGTATTTTATTTGGACTTCTTTTGTTTTTTAGTGTTAATTCCATAGTTGAGTCAGTCAGTCGAGTGTGTGAAGAGGACTCCTGTCTTGTCATTGGGCGGATTGCGCGCTCCCCGGCCGTGCTTTTATTTTTAATATGAGGGAGGGGGTTCCCAGAAAATACCTCCTCCTGCTGTTCCTCAGCTCTATCTCGTGAACATCAAACACACGCCGTCTCCATATTGGAAACAGAGATCAGAAAACACGGGAAAACATGAAGAGGCAGTTTTTGACCCTCGCTTAAGCGCACAGATGTCGCGGCGTTCTCCGCTATAGCTCCAGTAACGTTAGTTTAAACGCGAGCGTTCAGACATCGCGCGGGTCATTTATTCAGCCCAGAATCGGAGCTTTCATGGTCAGCTCGCTAACGCTATCTTATTTTAGCAATCCAGCCTCCTAATACTTGTTAGCCATTCGGCGCTGGCGCAGTTGATTTTTGTAATGCGCATCCGCACGGGCTGATTGATCAAATGTGTGTCCGCGACGCGTATTTTAATGCAACAAAACGCAAAGATTAGTGGTCGGGTGCAGTCCGTTCGCCCACGCTAGCCTCAGCGACAGCAGTCTGCTGGCTGGCTGCTGGAGATCTGCCATTAACTCGACTAGCTGTTAGCACAACCTGAAACACGGACACGGCCAGAACTCGCTGGAAAGAGGAGCTAACATCTCGTTTCCATGGACAACACGTCCATAATAACGCAGGTTACGAACCCCAAGGAGGAGGAGATACTCTCGTCAAATGCTGAGAAAGGTGAGAGGTGTTTTGTGCGTTGAAGTTGGTCACCGTTGCGCGTTTTGTTAGCTTTAACTTACCCACCATTTTAAACGAGCGGGCTGCGAGCCTGCGTTCGAGGACAATAATAATTTAATTCCTGTTTAGTCCAACATAAGCGATGATAAAGTGTTTTTTTATGCTTTCATATGACAACGTGTTACATTTGATGCAGAACAATCACCGAGTGTGTTTATATATTTGAATAGTCGCAAAGGCGCAATGTAAACTGCTAAAGTAAAGAGCCAAAGTTTTGGCTCTGTGAGCGTTGGTCGCCCGTCATGTGAATGGAGACCAACGTAAACATGTTTCTTTCTGTCACGGGGCAAGACTTGCATAAGTTGAGTGCTTTAAAGGGCACATGTTTTATTTAAGAAGCGGTGGACTTTTGACTTGTTGTTCTTTCAGTCATGCCAGCAGCAGGAATTGTTAAGTAGGCTAGATATGTTATTTAGTTGCCTACAATTTTGTTTTACAAAACAGCCAAATCAGTTTTGTGATAGCGCTGTGCAGGTCAGGATGACAACAAACATTTTTATGTGCCAGAAAGCACATTTTTAGTTTTTAAAGCACACCACTGATGAATACAGTATAACTTGTTGATTAAATCCAGCATTATCAAAACTAATAAAGTACAGTACATTAAGACAACTGTTTTGCACAAGTCTTTGGAAATCTTGTTTAAATATGCAAATGTGGCGTTATTAAATGAGAAATTCCAGAAAAGAAATAGGAACATTGGATTAATCTAGTTTTTTGTTTTGTTTTTGGTCGACACATTTAAGTCAATCATTTTTACTGAGGGGATTTTGGATATCTCTTTTTATTACTTCAAAAAAAAAAAAGTGGAATAGAAAAATTAAAGTTTGGTGTATGTCCATGGAGGTTTCTGGCTCAGTGCAGGAGAAAAGCTCGTTTTCAGTCTTTAAAGATATGTATCGACATTGAAATCTACAGGTGCAAATAGATAAAGCGTGTAATAAAAACTTTATTACTTATTTGAATGTTTTCTTTTCACTAGTCTTGATGTTTTATGAACATGTTACATGTTATGAAAACAAAATAGCCCAAAATCTCAAAATGAACTGAAAAATGCAAATAGTGTTTTGCCTTACAAGGATATTTGCCCACAAAATGAAAATTCTGTCATTCCAAACCTGTAAGACTTTCATTCATCTTCAGAACACAAATTAAATCTCTCTGATGAAATCTGAGAGCTTTCTGTCCCTCCATTGACAGCTAAGAAACTACCACTTTTTGACGCTTCAAAAAGTTCATAAACAGATCGTAAAACTAATCCATATTAATTAAGCGGTTTATTCCAAATTTTCTGAAGAGACTTGATCGCTTCATATGATGAACAGATTGAATTTAAGTTTTTATTCACATATGAAGAGTTCAGATGCAAAAGCCTCTAAGTGCTATTTGAAATTTTCTTCTAAATGACCATTTTTATCAAGCTTGTATATTTAAGTTCAGTAATTTCACTTAAATGGCAATGAAGATTACCTATTAATTGCCATTTAAGTGAAATTACTGAACTTAAATATACAAGCTTGATAAAAATGGTCATTTTAGAAGAAAATTTCAAATGGCATTTAGAGGCTTTTGCATCTGAACTCTTCATATAATCATTGATCGGCAAACATAAACAAAAGCTCAAACTAACTTGCTTGACGCACGAGAACAAACCTTATTGGTTCCTTGAGGACGCTCAAACATGCTGCATAACACACAATAAATTTACCTCATTGGTTCTTGTGTCCGAAATCTCCACTCAAACCACTACTCCCTACCCCCTATGAGCACTATATAGTTAGCTCACCAGCATAATAGAAACACCACTTTCGGACACTACTTGATCGTCTCTCGGCGCCGTTGATTACGTCATTGCTGTCGCACGTGTTTACAAACAATTTATACATGTCTGACAAAATTGTAAAACTACTACATATCATAAGTTAAACGAGACAGAACATAACTTACATTTGTATGACAAATTTGTATTGTTGATGAACTTTCTTTATGAACTTTTTGAAGCGTCAAAGTGGTAGTTGCTTAACTTGCTTAGTGGTCAATGGAGAGTAAGCTCTCAGATTTCATTAAAAAGATTTGTGTTTTGAAGATGAATGAAAGTATTACTGGTTTGGAACAATATGAGGTTGAGTGACTGACAGAATTTATTTTTTGGGGGGAAATATCCCTTTAAATAAGGATGTCCGAGGCTGAGGATGTCCGGCTCTGTGATAGGAGGTATTTGGATGGAGCACTTCCAGAGCTTTACCTTTGACCTCTGGGCGGCTGAGTGGAGAAGCTCTTCAACAGCTGCCCTCTCAAAACAGCACCGAAACAAGTTGAACAATCTAAAATGGTCCTTGCGCTTTTGATGGCGTGTTAGGCAACACTTAAATGCCTTTTGTGACTCTCATATACTGCCTTGATTTCATCCAGACCAGAGTTCCCTCTTCGGAGCCATAATGAGTCTTTTCAACATGTAGATTAGTATTAAGCCAGAAGTAATTAAAGTCAGTAGTAATTACAGGATTTTTTTTAAGGCAGCTGCTTGAGCTCTGATGGCACCTGATAGTCTGCCGCAGTGATCAATCTCTCTAGCCCGTTGCCTGACGGGGATCTTTTTTGCATTTTGCCCAGTATTATATAAAACGTCCTGTACTTTACTGCATTGTATTCGTTTACTTGTTTAGAGTGCATATGGAAATAGTTTATCATATATATAACTTTGTTCATTGGATGTTTTTGCAGCAATATTTTTGCTCTTTATATGTGGTAAAGGCCTTTAAATAAAAGTAAGCTTACAAACAGATACACAGTTATATTTTTTTTCTGTTGTGGCATTGCAAAAACACTCTCATTGTGACGGGCTACTCGGTTGACCTAAATATCGTGTTTTTTTTACAGCTCTTCTTACCATGATGCTGATTATGCTTTCTGACACTTCTTCTAATATTCCTGAGTGAAGACAAGCTGTTGTCCTCCCACTTATGAAAAATGATCCTAGCACTGCCATGCATTATTAGAAGCTGCTTTCTTAATCAAAATTATTGAAAGTCTACTTAAAGTGCTGTCTTTTAATAAGCTCAGTCTCAGAATCTTTTTAATGCAATTCAAAAATATTATTAGTGTAATGTATAGGTTCTTGTATTTTGCGGTGAAAAGCTTGAGATGTTCAGCAGCTGAACCTTTGAGATGGTGGCTAAAGGGGCGGGAGAGGTATGCTCGATTCTCATTGGCTGGTTGTTTTCTTAGCCCCGCCTCTGCTGCTGCTGCCCTCCTCTCTTCTTCCCTTTCTCCCTCAAATATTCCCCCTCGTCTGTGCCTCTGAAGTCATCAGTGAAGCTTCAGGAACGAGGGAAAATAGCCTCTGTCCCTTAAAATGGTGCTGAAGGCCGCAGCCAATGAGTGGAGGGACTAGGTTTTAGGAGCCTAAAGGGGACGGGGTGGGGTTTGTAAGCGAGTGGGGTCTAGTTTCATTTTTTTTTTCTGCTTGTCACTATTTTTAAAGGGCCTTTACTTGCTGGTGACCTCAGTGTTCACATTCAGAGCCTCCACTGTGGCGTTGGAATGAAGATTATTATTAGTGTGTGTGTGAATGAGGAGAGGAGAACTGCGAGGGTCTTTGACGTCCCGTAATTTTGTGCTGTGTATTGGTGTAAAGCCTGTCCAAATCATTTGTAATAGTCTGGAGTATTAATTAAAGATGCCATCATGTGAAATCTTGACTGGGAGAAAGGCATTTCCCTAAAGGGTGTTCAGGCATTCCTACCACCAAGTGTCCCTAATGAGTGCACATTTAAATGCCATGTATCATCCACCTTTTTCCTAACGAGCCTATTTCATTTTAGTTCATGGGTGGCACTTCCAGTTTGGGGAAGTTCAACGTAAAAAGACACGCAGCTCTAAAATTTTCTTCGTTTTCAGACTTATGCTTGGTATTTTAATGTAATGTGGTATGACAGGAATATCTATGGCAAGAGCTCTTTTCAGGTGCTGCAGTCTTTTCCTCCTTATATATATATTTTTTTTTTCCTTTGTATTCCACTGTAACGGTATTAAAAAGGACAGCATATACTGGACATTTGTGGTCTGCTGCTCTCCCAATTTAATTAACGTTATATCCCTAGAATAATTCTCTGGAATTCACTGAGAATCTCTTGTTGTTCTCTTTTTCCAGGTTTGTTTTCACACAGATGCTTTAAAATGTAATTTTCTCCCCTTTTCACTTTTAATCCTTATAACCAGTGTTTACTCGAATGTTTCTAAAGCAGGTAGAATTATTATTTTCTGTCACATTGATGGAAATCACTGTACTATCACTTAATGTTCCATCTTCCAGTTAATTAACAAATTTTGATTAAGGCAATGTGTTTCATTATACAGAAATATATTACTACACTGATTTTTAACACGTCCGTAATATTGCTGCGAAAATAATACGGGTTATTCATGGTCTGTGTGATATTAATTTGTTTATACTTTTACACTTAAAATTAGCTTTAATACAATGTTCGATGGTTGCAGGGTGAGTTGATTAATGTCATCATCTCATTGCACCCGGTTTTAAAAATGCCATTCGTTCATAGAGCAAAACTTAAGCTGATAGGTTAGTTCAACGGAAGTTGCTCCCATAATTCAGGCAAAAGATCATGGTGTAGGAGAAGTGGATATGCTTTACTGACTGAAATGAATCAGTGTAACTTGTAAAAATTAAAACTCTATTTAACTTCAGACCCTAGCCGTTCTGTATAGACTATTTATCTTGATTAAATGTATGTATTATTATGTTGATGTAAGTTTTAGAGTTATAAATAAAAACTTGGCCTGTTTAAAATAACAGTGTACACTGCCATTCAAAAGTTTGCGGTCAGGAGTTGGTTTTTTTAATGATAATTAATACTTGATGTATTAAATTTTGATTTCATCAAAAGTGAAAGTAAAGATATTCAAAACATTACAAAAGGTTTCTAATTCTAATAAATGCTGTTTTTTTTGTTTGCTTTTTTACTTTTTATTCATCAAAGAATTTTGAAATATCAGTTTTTCTGCTGCTGAAAATTCAGGAATAAATTGTAAAAGATTTAAAAATGATTTTAAAATGTAATCATATTTCACAATATTACTTTTGACTGTATTTTTAATCAATCCAGCTCTGGAGAGCTTGGTGAGAAAATTCTTTCTTTCTGACCCCAAACTTTTGAATACTAGCTGTATATAGCATTATATATCTGTAGCTGAGCATATATAATGTCAGTAAAAAGATCATGCATCCTTATTATTGTAGTCATTTGTTTTAAACCCATGTTCTCTCTGTCTGTTCTTTTTGTAGTTTCACTGTCTAACAGCAGCCTGAAGAAGAAGAGGACTCGCAGCATCTTCAGCTCGTTGTTCTGCTGCCTGAGGAGTTACGATGCCGAGCCGCCCACCCCCCCCAACAACAACAGCAGTCCTCTGCCGCCACCTGTGGAGGAAAACGGAGCTCCACCAAAGGTGAGACTGCCCACACATCCTCTTTATAACGGGAGCGATTACAGAAGATCAGATGCGTATTGATCCAGAGACTCTCGCCGTCATGTGTGTTTTCCTCGTGATAAATAGAAGTCATCACAACTCTCTCTCTTTTTTTTCTGTGCAGACTGTATCACATGTGTCTTAATTATAGTCCATTTGTCTTGTGGTTCAGCACCTCATTTCCTCTCCTGTTTGTTTCCTCTGTCTTCATCTCATGTCCCAGTGTGACCAGGTTGAGGTCATCCCTATCCCCAGTGTATGTATGACTCCACTCCACTCGGTGTCGTCTGTCTGTGTGCTCTCTCGCATGCCGCATGGAGCATCTCACCACTGTACTGTCCAATCAGCTCTGTGGACAGCGATGCACTTTGCCTGATGGATGCTTTCATACACCGTATATTACTACTACTGTGGCGACTGGAAAGCTTTATGTTTTTTCACACAATTATGGGCTCAATTAAGGCGTTTAGCAACATGTGTTGGCTATGCTCCCCCTCCCCTCCAGCTTTTTAACTATTGGGAGTATGACTACTTATAATTTGATGATGCAAGTGTGTATTTCACATGTTCTAGTCTGTTAAAAGGTGCTGAGCAATATTTTCACCAATTGAGTGTTTTTCTTCTGCTGGTCAGTCTAGCTACTTTTTACTTGGCATGCCAACTTTTTTACTGGCCTGTTCTTAGCTATGCTAATGTTAATGTTTAGTTTCCTTTTCACAGTTTTTGAAACTAGCTGGAAATTTGACAGCTATCTACATACATTTTTATGATATTTTTGTTGACTATGGCATGCGAAGCCAAACATTACTGTTTGGTTCGTCATTTAACATTACTGATGCCTTGAGGACTTAGATAAGATTTTGTTGAATTCTCAAAAAAGACTTGTTATCCAGCTAGATAATCTATCTTGGAGGTAGATCAGCAGGATGTACAAGAACAGTGTACAGTACATCACAAAAAAACAAACATTTAAGTTTTGTGTTATGTACAATGCCATTCAGAAGTTCTCAATGGTAGGCTGTTGAAGTCCAGATAGGAAGATCAGCTCTCATGATCAATCCCATAAGATTTTAGAAGTTCCGATCATACAGTCCCCGAATGAAGTTTCTGCTGATGATTTGCTGTACTGTTGTTTGTGTACTGAACAGGAACTCGCGGCCAGCCGAACTGTAAGTGTTCTGGTGTCTGTGTTCATTCAAGATCATGACTGCACTCCAGCGGTTCCTCCTAAGCTTGATTCATCCCATTAAACAGACAGGGATTTAGATTAGATAGACTCGACAGCATACTGCCTCCCTCTATAACAAGATTGCCTCTGCTTGAATTGAGACGGTGCAGCTAGGATTAGAGAACTGGATCAAGAGAGGGACCCATTCACCCGCAGCATATAAATAAAGTGATGGGATTTCATACAGACAGCCAGCCAGTGTTGAAGTCACTCTTGCACTCTCTAACCTTACCCATCCTGCATCGCTGATTAATGTGTGAAAAACCTCTTAATCCCCACATACGGACACAATCCTTTCCACTTCCGCTTGGAAAGAGCTGGGATGTTAGTGCATGCACGGCATCTGTGCAGCTCAGGAAACACACTTCCTAAAATGTTTCCCTTACAATTCCCAGAGGAAATGTGTAGATGGTTGGGGGATCGTGCTTCTTTCTGCTCATTTTGCTTCATAACAGTCTAACACGTCGTGGCTAAAACTCCCGTGCCTCATTTCTCACTCATTACGCTGAATTCGCTCCATGTTCATCATGCTAACTCTCTCTGTTTTTCATTTCCACAGCCTCCAGAGAAGTACCTCCTGCCTGAGGTTAACATAAATGACTATGGGAAAAAGTGTGTTGTAATAGACTTGGATGAGACTCTGGTGCACAGCTCGTTTAAGGTAATTCATTAATCATTTCCTGTAGAAATTAGCTCAAATCCTTTTCATTCAGGTATACAGTTCAGTATACAATAGGCTACATATTGTTTCAAAGCAGCTTTACAGTGATAACATGAAAATTGATACATTTTGGCTTAAACTTAAGTTCATTGGTGATTCAGTTCCATTGTAAAGATCGTCAGTTATTAAATTTGTTAATTTCGTCTATAAAGCAGATCTGCAAAAAACTCATGTCATCAACTCAGTTCAGTTCTCATTCAACAGCGTCAGGTATTTCCCAGAGAAAGGCAACCAGGAATGGTTCACAAATGCTATGAAACTGTGACTTCTCTCAGTATTTTGCTCAGTGACGGTGACCCACAGTGACCTATTTGCGTCAGAGATATATATGCACGCGGGCAGAACTTCCTGTGATGCTTGGTGACAGCACAGTCAGGGCTCATTTGTCTCTGCGGCTAGAAGGAGAGTAGAAGAGAAACCCTGATTGTGAAACTCAATAGTGAGCTTTTTATCATCTTGATCTGTTTGGCATGGGGTTGTGTGATGTTTAACCCTATATGGCATACTGTTTCATATTTGATGCGCAAAATTCTAAGGTCTCTGAATGATCAAAATGATCAACTTTGCTGCAAACCTGTTGTGCACAATCTACTGCATGTCTTCTCTCCTCTGATTGATGAGTTCATACTTTTTTAGCAAGTAAAAGACCTTTTAGTTTTACTTTTCTTTAATGAATTTTATAAACCAAACATAAGAGCGTTTATATTGTTGAAGAATTTTATTTAATTTTTTTGCAAATCATGTTAAAATTTGAGTAGATAACATGATGCATCGGAGGTTTGAGGAAAATGTCTCTATGTGAGTCACTGTATTGCCAAAATTAAAAATACAGAGCTTTGATCATAAAACTAAGCATTTCAAAAACTAAAAATAATTTTAATAAGACATTGTTTCATGTTTGTAGTCTGTTACACTCCCTTTAAAGATCTAATTAATTTACATGACATTACAAGCTATCATAATTTCATTCTTTTGGCAATAAATTATGCAAAAAAAAAAATGCATATTTTTTGCTCAGTTTGGGCTTACAAAAAAGGAAAATACCTCCATATTTCCTGTAAAAATAAATGTCTTATGTATCAAATATGATACTCAACAAAAACACTTTTTTCAAAAGCTTTTGTTATTTCATATGTCATGCTGTATGGAGTTAAATTAAGTCTCTGATCAACTGATTTCAGTCATGCTTGTAAGGACAAATGTGTGGGGTGTGCCATACTCAAACCTTCCTCACACCTGATTAGTAATGTTTGGAACCTGAAAGGTTTGTATTGAAAGAGCACAGACGCCCTCTGCTGTTTGTTGTCACTGCACTTTCAGTGCACTTATGCAAATTATAAGTAAATGGAGCTTATCACACATCAGTAACCTCTGATTGCTGTCATCTTGTTTATCAGCTGTTATTTTATTGCTGTATGATGTGATGAGATAGTTGAAGTGACAAATGAGCTCACTTGATTTAATATTTTTTTAAAAAGACAAAGTATGAAAGAGAACTATTACATTTGTTAATTTCACTTTTTTTTTTAAAGATGATCTAAGGAGTTACTTAAAAGGATAGTTCACCCAAAAATAAAAATTACCCCATTTACTCGCCCTCAAGCCATCTTGGGTGTATATGAAATTCTTCTTTCAGACAAATACAATTGGAGTTATATTAAAAGATGTCCTGGCTCTTCCAAGCCTTATAATGGCAATGAATGGCCGTTTCTGTTTTGAAGTCAATCAAAGTGCATCAATCCATGATAAAAGTGCTCCACACTGCTAAGGGGGGTTAATAAAGGCCTTCTGAAGTGAAGTGATGCGTTTGTGTAAGAAAAATATCCATATTTAAAACTTTATCGACTAAAATAATTAGGTTCCGGTTGGCGGCCTACTCAAGTCGACTTGCAAGAATAATGCGTGACCATAGACTGTAAAAAATAGTGTGTGACGATACTTTATGACTGCGCTTTGATGGACTTTAAAACAGAAACAACCATTCACTGCCATTACAAAGCATAGAAGAGCCAGGAATTTTTATATAAATATATATATAACTCTGATTGTATTCGTCTGAAAAAATAATGCCATATACACCTAGGATGGCTTGAGGGTGAGTAAATCATGGGGTAATTTTCATTTTTGGGTGAACTATTCCTTTAAGATAGTGTTGTGTAATAGGCACATGAAATCTTTGAAAACCTTTGAAAATGATTTATTGGTTTTTAAAAGCAATATTTTGAAAGATGTTTTTTTTTTTCAAGGTACACAAGTATACAGCCTGAGTGATGCTCACACGTTCAGTAAAACAATGGTTGAAATGAAAATGATGAATGAAAATGAAAATGACGATAATGAAAACGAATAACTTTGGTAAAGGCCACATTAAATAAAAACATATTTGAAGCTTATTGAGCCAGTGCATGACAAAACAAAACATGAATATTTAATAAGATTCATGCCTTTTGCCTGAAAGGCTGCACACAGAAAATGTGTAAAAATACAACTTTGGGTTGGCTTAGTTGGATCACTTCTTCTGGATCATAACACTGTTTGCATTTGTTTGTCTCTTTCATAGCCCATTAGCAATGCTGATTTCATCGTCCCAGTGGAGATAGATGGCACAGTGCATCAGGTACAGAATTGGAGACATGCACAGGTTTCATATTACACTCTAGTGTGTTCTATAGCAATTATGAAGCCATTTACAGGTTTTATGGCTGTGTCGGCCTCATTGGATGGAGTGGTGAACATGACTGAATGGCTGTTCCCTTGTTCAAGTAATCCAGGATAGGCTGTCTGTCCTGGGAGGCCTATTCATGATTACTTGCACTAGGTGGCAGCCGTTTGTCGTCCTGGAGCTGATGCAAATCATCTGTGCTTGATTTGTGTTTGAGAACACAGACTTTTGGATATATTATGTTTTTTTTATTATAGAACTTTTTATTTTATAAATATATTACTGCGAGTATAAATATTATTACTATTATATTTTACTATTATTATTATAATAGGTTTTATATATTATAAAGATCATTTAGATTAACTTACCGGTAAATGGCTCTGTTAATGACAAAATTGTACTATATACATAATATATTGTTTTATAAAGATTTGATCATTATTATAGATTATAATACATGTATAGAGTGCAACCTTGGCTGTCCACTTTTTCAGCTGTGTTGGTTACGGAAGTATGTTTTTCATTCATTTTTCCCATGGGGATTTAATTTGTTAAAACATTATAAGCCATGAACCAAGCCAACCAGCTATGAGGTGAATCATAACATAACCAACTTTGATTTGAAGCAAATATATTTGAAAATTAGATTTACTTATAGCTTTACTGAGGGAAAGAACTACAATCCCATGAAGCATTGCGAACAGCATAATCAAATTAAAAATGATCAAGAAATATAAAACTACTAAAAATGTTGATTTGTATATAGAAACAATATTTTTTTAAGCTTATTGCAACATGTGTATACATACAATTATTTTGAGAGCATAGAGAGACCGACTTGATTACATCATTCGCGGTGTTTCATGGGAGTAGGCGGAACTAAAAAGTTTGATTATTTCAGCATCATGGGTAATGTAGTTCTTTACCAGGAATTCCACTGTTAAACTGTAATTTTAGAAATAAGTTGAAATAATGTGGCCTGTCAGCTTCAACAGAGGTGTGTATGGTTGATTGACAACTTTGAAGCTCAAAGTAGGGCTGTCTAAAAAGGTTTCCAAGTTATTGTAACCCGACTATTGAACTCTAGTATGAACACTTATCATTCAAATGGACTTAAATGGCTCACAATATCTCCCTTCGTAGGTGTATGTGCTCAAAAGGCCACACGTCGACGAGTTCCTGCAGAAAATGGGCGAGCTGTTTGAATGCGTGCTTTTCACAGCCAGTCTAGCCAAGGTTTGTCCACCACACTGTGACACCGACTCATTTGATGTCCACAAACATGATAAAAGACTCAGCAGTCAGCATCTCATTACTCTCACAGTGCACACAACCTCACTGGCTGAAACAGTCTGAATGTTATTTAAGGGAGAAAGTACTGTGATATACCTGCCAGAGCCCTGCTGGGTGGGTGATGATTCATACCTGCTCTGCTAATATCTGACCCCCCTCTCTGTCTCTGTGTGGCCTGCGTTTGTTTTAGCCGCTAATGCATGGGTAAGTGTCTCTATGGCAACTGTGACTCTTCCAGAATGCGTGCCATGTACCAGTAGTTGCAGTCGCTGCTGCCTTCACCTTTATAAAGCTCACATTGTTTGAAGTTGGCCGCTTTTACGATACGCTGTGAAGTTTCATTTGTCTCCGTATCTGTAGCTAATGTCTCTGTTTTTTGTTCTTCTCATTCCTGTAAGTGACACATTAGCTGTATGTGGCACACTGTAGTTTAGATCACGTGTCTTGGTTGCTTCCATGTCTGTTATATTGAGACATTCGCTGTAGTAGCACGTATCTGACTATGGTTTTGTAGGCTTCCTTACACTCCTCTTTGTAGACGTTTTCGTTTGCATAGACATGGAAATAGTGTTACGTTGCCCTAGCAGCTTGCGTTTTCTCTGTTTTATATTTGTATTTGTTGCAGGGAGCAACTGGACAATTCCACAGTGACTCTGCAGTTTAATCAGTGCATGAGCTACTGGAAAAATACACCTTTAACTTGTCTAAGTGTCGTTTGTGTCTGTGTGTGCTTCAGTATGCCGACCCGGTGGCTGACCTGCTGGACCAGTGGGGTGTGTTTCGGGCGCGACTCTTCCGAGAATCCTGCGTTTTCCACAGAGGGAACTATGTTAAAGACCTTAGTCGGCTCGGGAGAGAGCTCAGGAACGTCATCATTGTGGACAACTCCCCTGCTTCCTACATTTTCCATCCTGAAAATGCTGTGAGTTTTGATTGCTGATGAAACTCTTAACCAAACAATAGTTTGGTTGTTAATGGACTTCTTTAGTAGGGTTAAGGAACCGAGTTACACTTCTTTAAAACAACAGCAAAAAACAAACAAACAATGGCATTCAGTTTGATTCCTGAATGATTGTCTCTGAATCAGTTTTTTTTTTCTTTTGCGAATCCCAATTGACTCCCAAATGATTATTTTTAGTGAATCAAATGCATAAAGCTTACTACTTACATTTAAATTACGTGTCATTAACAATAACAGTAAGTAGACATTAATGGCCTAAGACATGAAACGAGCAGTTTGCGTGAGAGAACGAACAGTATTTTTACCGTTTTTACCTCTTGTAACCACAGCCACGTCCAAGTGATCAGGGCGTGCGGCCGCTTTGTGGCTGTGGTTACTAGAGGTAAAATACTGTTCGTTTTTTCACACAAACCGCACGTTTCGTGTCTTAGGCCATCAATGTCTACTTACATTTACAAGTCATTAAATCATGTTTAATTTGGACTTCTCTGTGCATGCTCTTTGAGGTGGTGACCATAGACATCCATTATATGACTGACAGACACGAACGGTTTGACTGAAAAATATAAAAATTGAAACTACTGCGGAAACAAAGACTAGGTATCTTGGATGCTAGGGAATCTTGGAGTTCGAAATGTTCTCTCTAAAACGCCTTTATGTAAATGGGGTCACGTGCTGCGTTTGTCCAGTCAGTAACGTTGAGACTGCAAATATGCAAAAAGGACTGGTGTTTAGGAATGTATAGTGTGAAACAACAGCTTTTGAATCCCAGGATTAACTGCTAACCCCGGGTATAATATGAGCAGTGTTAAAGGTGAATAAAGATGACCCAGGATTCCGTTAACCCAGGGTTTAGAATGACCCAGGGTTCTAATGTCAGGTTCTAATCATGTGTGTGTGTGTCTTGTGAAGGTTCCCGTGCAGTCGTGGTTTGATGACATGACTGACACAGAGCTCCTGGACCTGCTGCCTTTCTTTGAGGGACTGAGCAAAGAGGAGGACGTGTACGGGGTGCTGCAGAACCTGAGGGGCAGGTAGCAGCCTGACGAGGGGCCAGTGGAGAGCCCATCCCAGCTCCTCTCTCCTCTCTCCTCCAGCCTGCAGTCCTCACCTCACCGAGAACACTCACGCCCCCAACCAGGACACGCACACCGTGACATGAACAGACTTTTTACATTTAGTGGACTCTTAAATATTTCTCTTTTGAAAAGTGCTTATGATAAACCAAAAAAAATCCACTTTTTCTTTCCTTTTTTGAAATGAAAATATTCAAGTCATAACCATTCTCCGAGGTGTTGCTATGCAGGTAGAAATCCGTAGGGTTAAAGGACTGTGGGGTTTTCTCTCTAACCCAACAAAGTGCCTTTTTTGAATGTCATTTTTATGGGGGAAATTAACATTTTGTACATGACATTTCCAGAGAACCTAATCTTTACAAGAATTATATGCTTTAAAACAAACGGAGGCAGGTCAGTCTCTTTTTATAAAAGCACTGTTAAAGAGGCCAGAGATTTTTAATTATGTTAAGCTGGGTACACGTCACCATCTCTGTTTTTCTTGTGCTCCTTTTTATTTTCAATTTTGCTTTCGCTTGTGCCATTTATATAGACTGAAACTATTATCTAGACTTGTATATGTTTAGTTTGTTTTCTAAGAGCAAAGGAATGCATTTGCACTTGTTAGGTTACTGGTCTCGAATACCACAGCCTCTTTTGCCAACTTACCTAGGAGTAACGATCTTAAACCCAAGATTGTATCGTGCCAATCACTAACAGTTTGTCTCGCAATCCGATGCTGAAGTACGTTTTGTTTTCATCAAAGAAGCCAGATGTTGGTGCTGAAGACAAATGTTTGGACTTTTCCAAAAAAAAAAATCGTTTGCCCAGTCAACATAGAATTTTAGTCGCTAAATCCCTTTTGGTGAAGTAGCGTAGACACTGCAGTTGTCCACCCCCCATTTTTATTAGTAAGGGTGCGTGTCTGATATGGAAGTTAGGATGCACAATTGCAAATGTATCCCTTTTATCATTTTACATTTTTTTTCATCGGGTCATTGAGAATTGGTACAGGTCCATCATCTTTATATTTTATATTTTTAAAATTAGTTACCCTGCTGCTGCTACCACTGTACAGTACACTACAAAAGACCTCCCTGTAGGTACGACCAGTACCAGCCCAGGGACTAGAGCGCTGTGCAGCTTGTGCCAGATTATCATCCATGGGCGGAAAGGACTCGTTTTTAGTCGCAGTCGGTCCTTGAAGGGTTTGCTCTTGTCCTGTTGCAGCGCAGCCCCCCTGTAGATGCGATTCTGAGTTTCAAAAGTGTTCGGCTCAAGCTGTGCAGACTCTGCATCACCGCAGTGCCTAAGATGAGAGGAGAAGCTGAACAGGCAATAACCTCTCTCTCTCTCTTTCTCTCTCTGCCCAGAGTCCGCCACGTCACAGTTCAGTCCTGTTTTTTTGTTGTTTTTCTTTCTTCGTCTACCTCTCTTCATCCTGTTCCGCGGCAGGCGATGGAAAGCAATCCATTCTCACTTTTATGGTCTTCTGTCAGTATTTGAGATGTATGCTGTTTTCTGCTTGTTGACGTGCTCTACAGCCTCTCCTTCAATCGTCGGCTCTTTCAAATCTGCTGGTTGCTGAAGGTCTTCTAGCTGACTGGATAATTTGGCTTGTTAATTTTGATTTCTAACTTTTATATCTAATCGTTAAACACAATATTTCTCACATTTCTAAATGTCACCTTTTTTAAATAATATGATCTCCTCCAGGTGATCTGACAGCGTTGAAACACTATTGGTTTTGCTCACTGTTTTCATTTACTTTTTTTTTCTCCATGTGTTTTTCACTTCTAAACTGCCAGGTGCTGTTTTTAATACACTTTGCTTTCATGATGTCACGTCAATGTTTGAAGTCGGCACATCCAATTAAATTTTGCCTTATTTTCTTCGTTTTTTAGTAAGCCATACAGACACGAGTTACTCTAGGCTTGAAATCAGTTTGGAGAGGCTGTACAGTGCTAGTGTTTAGAGTATATTTCAAGTTGAATTAATTCATAGTTGTTGCAAGTTTTCTTCCGGACTCTGACGTGTTATATTAAAGCACCTTTTAAAAAAAACAAATCAATGCCTTATTTTATATTGCTGTACAAACTAAAGGTCTTGTATCCTCAGATACGGAAGTGTATTACTTTCACTTGAAGAAGAAAAATCTACTCTGTTTTTCTGAATTAACAAGTCAATTATCAACAGAATTACGAGAATTTTTCATGGAAAAAAGTTTTTGCTCTGTTTTTCTGAATTAATGACTTCATTATCTCAAAAATTTAAAATTCTGATTCTGATTTTCATTTCTTCTAAAGAAACTTTAGCATATCCATTGAAAAAGAGGTTGAAATATTTTAGTGTAGTTTTGCACTAAAAAAAACACTTGTGCTAATTTGGGGTAATAATTATAAACAAAAAAATGAGTGATTATAAAAAAATAGTATTTCACCAAAACTATGTCCTAATGTCTTCCATTAGTAGGTTAGAAAAATATCTTAATTTGAAAAATATAATAAATTTTGATATTATTTGGAAATATCACTGGAAATATCAACATCGAAATAGCATGATTTGAATTGATCCAAAGAGCATCAGACTCCTCTGTGCAAAGTCACATGATCAATATCACACATTTACTGTGATTATTGACTGTTTGACTTATTTCTTTTGGCAACTTTCCTGTCATGATAAAAACTATTTTACTGCACTCAGAGGGGCCCCCTGAGTCCGTGGCACCAAGCGCCGTCCCATAATTCCACCGTCCATGAACCCACTATTTTTATAATGGGATAAATGCTATGTGGGATCACAATATCTCAGTTCAGGAAGGGTCTAGAGCCTCCATTTTTGCACTCAGGTCTAAGTCTCATGACCCTCTATCAGAATCCAGAGTTTTGAGAAGATTGGGGATACTTAATTTTTCACCCGAAAAAAAAAAAACGAAAGGGGTACCACTGTCGTTTTTTTTTTCTGGTCGAAAATTTGAGTTTCGATATCTCACCTCTGGAAGGGTCTAGAGCCTCCATTGTTGCACTCAGGTCTAAGTATCGTGGCCCTCTATCAGAATCCAGTGTTTTGAGAAGATTGGTGATACTTAATTTTTCACCCCCCCCCCAAAAAAAACGTAAGGGGTAACACTGTCGTTTTTTTTTTTCTGGTCGAAAATTTGAGTTTCGATATCACAGGTCTGGAAGGGTCTAGAGCCTCCATTTTTGCACTCAGGTCTAAGTCTCATGGCCCTCTATCAGAATCCAGAGTTTTGAAAAGATTGGGGATACTTAATTTTTCGCCCCCCAAAAGAAACGTAAGTGGTAACACTGTCGTTTTTTTTCTGGTCGAAATTTTGAGTTTCGATATCTCAGCTCTGGAAGGGTCTAGAGCCTCCATTTTTGCACTCAGGTCTAAGTCTCATGGCCCTCTATCAGAATCCAGAGTTTTGAAAAGATTGGGGATACTTAATTTTTCGCCCCCCAAAAGAAACGTAAGTGGTAACACTGTCGTTTTTTTTCTGGTCGAAATTTTGAGTTTCGATATCTCAGCTCTGGAAGGGTCTAGAGCCTCCATTTTTGCACTCAGGTCTAAGTCTCATGGCCCTCTATCAGAATCCAGAGTTTTGAGAAGATTGGGGATACTTACTTTTTCGCCCCCAAAAAAAACGTAAGGGGTAACACTGTCGTTTTTTTTTTTTTCTGGTCGAAATTTTGAGTTTCGATATCTCAGCTCTGGAAGGGTCTAGAGCCTCCATTTTTGCACTCAGGTGTAAGTCTCAGTGCCCTCTATCAGAATCCAGAGTTTCAAAAAGATAGGGGATACTTAATTTTTCGCCCCCCCCCCAAAAAAACGTAAGGGGTAACACTGTCGTTTTTTTTTCGGGTCGAAATTTTGAGTTTCGATATCTCAGCTCTGGAAGGGTCTAGAGCCTCCATTTTTGCACTCAGCTGTAAGTGTCAGTGCCCTCTATCAGAATCCAGAGTTTCGAGAAGATTGGGGATACTTAATTTTTCGCCCCCCCAAAAAAAACGTAAGGGGTAACACTGTCGTTTTTTTTCGGGTCGAAATTTTGAGTTTCGATAGCTCAGCTCTGGAAGAGTCTAGAGCCTCCATTTTTGCACTCAGGTGTAAGTCTCAGTGCCCTCTATCAGAATCCAGAGTTTCGAGAAGATTGGGGATACTTAATTTTTCGCCCCCCAAAATAAAACGTAAGGGGTAACACTGTCGTTTTTTTTTCTGGTCGAAATTTTGAGTTTCGATATCTCAGCTCTGGAAGGGTCTAGAGCCTCCATTTTTGCACTCAGGTGTAAGTCTCAGTGCCCTCTATCAGAATCCAGAGTTTCGAGAAGATTGGGGATACTTAATTTTTCGCCCCCCCAAAAAAACGTAAGGGGTAACACTGTCGTTTTTTTTCGGGTCGAAATTTTGAGTTTCGATATCTCAGCTCTGGAAGAGTCTAGAGCCTCCATTTTTGCACTCAGGTGTAAGTCTCAGTGCCCTCTATCAGAATCCAGAGTTTCGAGAAGATTGGGGATACTTAATTTTTCGCCCCCCAAAAAAAAACGTAAGGGGTAACACTGTCGTTTTTTTTTCTGGTCGAAATTTTGAGATTTTCGATATCTCAGCTCTGGAAGGGTCTAGAGCCTCCATTTTTGCACTCAGGTGTAAGTCTCAGTGCCCTCTATCAAAATCCAGAGTTTCAAAAAGATAGGGGATACTTAATTTTTCGCCCCCCCCAAAAAAAAACGTAAGGGTTAACACTGTCGTTTTTTTTTCGGGTCGAAATTTTGAGTTTCGATATCTCAGCTCTGGAAGGGTCTAGAGCCTCCATTTTTGCACTCAGGTGTAAGTCTCAGTGCCCTCTATCAGAATCCAGAGTTTCGAGAAGATTGGGGATACTTAATTTTTCGCCCCCAAAAAAAACGTAAGGGGTAACACTGTCGTTTTTTTTTCGGGTCGAAATTTTGAGTTTCGATATCTCAGCTCTGGAAGGGTCTAGAGCCTCCATTTTTGCACTCAGGTGTAAGTCTCAGTGCCCTCTATCAGAATCCAGAGTTTTGAGAAGATTGGGGATACTTAATTTTTCGCCCAAAAAAAAAACGTAAGGGGTAACACTGTCGTTTTTTTTTCGGGTCGAAATTTTGAGTTTCGATATCTCAGCTCTGGAAGGGTCTAGAGCCTCCATTTTTGCACTCAGGTGTAAGTCTCAGTGCCCTCTATCAGAATCCAGAGTTTCGAGAAGATTGGGGATACTTAATTTTTCGCCCCAAAAAAAAAACGTAAGGGGTAACACTGTCGTTTTTTTTTTTTGGGTCGAAATTTTGAGTTTCGATATCTCAGCTCTGGAAGGGTCTAGAGCCTCCATTTTTGCACTCAGGTGTAAGTCTCAGTGCCCTCTATCAGAATCCAGAGTTTCGAGAAGATTGGAGAAACTTAATTTTTCGCCCAAAAAAAAAACGTAAGGGGTAACACTGTCGTTTTTTTTTCGGGTCGAAATTTTGAGTTTCGATATCTCAGCTCTGGAAGGGTCTAGAGCCTCCATTTTTGCACTCAGGTCTAAGTCTCATGGCCCTCTATCAGAATCCAGAGTTTCGAGAAGATTGGAGAAACTTAATTTTTCGCCCAAAAAAAAAAAACGTAAGGGGTAACACTGTCGTTTTTTTTTCGGGTCGAAATTTTGAGTTTCGATATCTCAGCTCTGGAAGGGTCTAGAGCCTCCATTTTTGCACTCAGGTCTAAGTCTCATGCCCTCTATCAGAATCCAGAGTTTCGAGAAGATTGGGGATACTTAATTTTTCGCCCAAAAAAAAAAACGTAAGGGGTAACACTGTCGTTTTTTTTTCGGGTCGAAATTTTGAGTTTCGATATCTCAGCTCTGGAAGGGTCTAGAGCCTCCATTTTTGCACTCAGGTGTAAGTCTCAGTGCCCTCTATCAGAATCCAGAGTTTCGAGAAGATTGGGGATACTTAATTTTTCGCCCCCCCCAAAAAAACGTAAGGGGTAACACTGTCGTTTTTTTTTCGGGTCGAAATTTTGAGTTTCGATATCTCAGCTCTGGAAGGGTCTAGAGCCTCCATTTTTGCACTCAGGTGTAAGTCTCAGTGCCCTCTATCAGAATCCAGAGTTTCGAGAAGATTGGGGATACTTAATTTTTCGCCCCCCAAAAAAAACGTAAGGGGTAACACTGTCGTTTTTTTTTCGGGTCGAAATTTTGAGTTTCGATATCTCAGCTCTGGAAGGGTCTAGAGCCTCCATTTTTGCACTCAGGTGTAAGTCTCAGTGCCCTCTATCAGAATCCAGAGTTTTGAGAAGATTGGGGATACTTAATTTTTCGCCCCCCCAAAAAAAACGTAAGGGCGGGGTAACACTGTCGGTTTTTTTTCGGGTCGAAATTTTGAGTTTCGATATCTCAGCTCTGGAAGGGTCTAGAGCCTCCATTTTTGCACTCAGGTGTAAGTCTCAGTGCCCTCTATCAGAATCCAGAGTTTTGAGAAGATTGGGGATACTTAATTTTTCGCCCAAAAAAAAAACGTAAGGGGTAACACTGTCGTTTTTTTTTTCGGGTCGAAATTTTGAGTTTCGATATCTCAGCTCTGGAAGGGTCTAGAGCCTCCATTTTTGCACTCAGGTGTAAGTCTCAGTGCCCTCTATCAGAATCCAGAGTTTCGAGAAGATTGGGGACACTTAATTTTTCGCCCCCCCAAAAAAAACGTAAGGGGTAACACTGTCGTTTTTTTTTTGGGTCGAAATTTTGAGTTTCGATATCTCAGCTCTGGAAGGGTCTAGAGCCTCCATTTTTGCACTCAGGTGTAAGTCTCAGTGCCCTCTATCAGAATCCAGAGTTTCGAGAAGATTGGGGATACTTAATTTTTCGCCCAAAAAAAAAAACGTAAGGGGTAACACTGTCGTTTTTTTTTCGGGTCGAAATTTTGAGTTTCGATATCTCAGCTCTGGAAGGGTCTAGAGCCTCCATTTTTGCACTCAGGTCTAAGTCTCATGGCCCTCTATCAGAATCCAGAGTTTCGAGAAGATTGGGGATACTTAATTTTTCGCCCCCCAAAAAAAAACGTAAGGGGTAACACTGTCGTTTTTTTTCGGGTCGAAATTTTGAGTTTCGATATCTCAGCTCTGGAAGGGTCTAGAGCCTCCATTTTTGCACTCAGGTGTAAGTCTCAGTGCCCTCTATCAGAATCCAGAGTTTCGAGAAGATTGGGGATACTTAATTTTTCGCCCCAAAAAAAAAACGTAAGGGGTAACACTGTCGTTTTTTTTTTCTGGTCGAAATTTTGAGTTTTCGATATCTCAGCTCTGGAAGGGTCTAGAGCCTCCATTTTTGCACTCAGGTGTAAGTCTCAGTGCCCTCTATCAGAATCCAGAGTTTCAAAAAGATTGGGGATACTTAATTTTTCGCCCCAAAAAAAAACGTAAGGGTTAACACTGTCGTTTTTTTTTCGGGTCGAAATTTTGAGTTTCGATATCTCAGCTCTGGAAGGGTCTAGAGCCTCCATTTTTGCACTCAGGTGTAAGTCTCAGTGCCCTCTATCAGAATCCAGAGTTTCGAGAAGATTGGGGATACTTAATTTTTCGCCCCCAAAAAAAAACGTAAGGGGTAACACTGTCGTTTTTTTTTCGGGTCGAAATTTTGAGTTTCGATATCTCAGCTCTGGAAGGGTCTAGAGCCTCCATTTTTGCACTCAGGTGTAAGTCTCAGTGCCCTCTATCAGAATCCAGAGTTTTGAGAAGATTGGGGATACTTAATTTTTCGCCCAAAAAAAAAAAACGTAAGGGGTAACACTGTCGTTTTTTTTTCGGGTCGAAATTTTGAGTTTCGATATCTCAGCTCTGGAAGGGTCTAGAGCCTCCATTTTTGCACTCAGGTGTAAGTCTCAGTGCCCTCTATCAGAATCCAGAGTTTCGAGAAGATTGGGGATACTTAATTTTTCGCCCAAAAAAAAAACGTAAGGGGTAACACTGTCGTTTTTTTTTTTGGGTCGAAATTTTGAGTTTCGATATCTCAGCTCTGGAAGGGTCTAGAGCCTCCATTTTTGCACTCAGGTGTAAGTCTCAGTGCCCTCTATCAGAATCCAGAGTTTCGAGAAGATTGGAGAAACTTAATTTTTCGCCCAAAAAAAAAAACGTAAGGGGTAACACTGTCGTTTTTTTTTCGGGTCGAAATTTTGAGTTTCGATATCTCAGCTCTGGAAGGGTCTAGAGCCTCCATTTTGCACTCAGGTCTAAGTCTCATGGCCCTCTATCAGAATCCAGAGTTTCGAGAAGATTGGGGATACTTAATTTTTCGCCCAAAAAAAAAAACGTAAGGGGTAACACTGTCGTTTTTTTTTCGGGTCGAAATTTTGAGTTTCGATATCTCAGCTCTGGAAGGGTCTAGAGCCTCCATTTTTGCACTCAGGTGTAAGTCTCAGTGCCCTCTATCAGAATCCAGAGTTTCGAGAAGATTGGGGATACTTAATTTTTCGCCCCCCAAAAAAAAAACGTAAGGGGTAACACTGTCGTTTTTTTTTTCGGGTCGAAATTTTGAGTTTCGATATCTCAGCTCTGGAAGGGTCTAGAGCCTCCATTTTTGCACTCAGGTGTAAGTCTCAGTGCCCTCTATCAGAATCCAGAGTTTCGAGAAGATTGGGATACTTAATTTTTCGCCCCCAAAAAAAAAACGTAAGGGGTAACACTGTCGTTTTTTTTCGGGTCGAAATTTTGAGTTTCGATATCTCAGCTCTGGAAGGGTCTAGAGCCTCCATTTTTGCACTCAGGTGTAAGTCTCAGTGCCCTCTATCAGAATCCAGAGTTTCGAGAAGATTGGGGATACTTAATTTTTCGCCCCCCCAAAAAAAACGTAAGGGCGGGGTAACACTGTCGGTTTTTTTTCGGGTCGAAATTTTGAGTTTCGATATCTCAGCTCTGGAAGGGTCTAGAGCCTCCATTTTTGCACTCAGGTGTAAGTCTCAGTGCCCTCTATCAGAATCCAGAGTTTTGAGAAGATTGGGGATACTTAATTTTTCGCCCCCCAAAAAAAACGTAAGGGCGGGGTAACACTGTCGTTTTTTTTTTCGGGTCGAAATTTTGAGTTTCGATATCTCAGCTCTGGAAGGGTCTAGAGCCTCCATTTTTGCACTCAGGTGTAAGTCTCAGTGCCCCTCTATCAGAATCCAGAGTTTCGAGAAGATTGGGAATACTTAATTTTTCGCCCCCAAAAAAAAACGTAAGGGGTAACACTGTCGTTTTTTTTTTCGGGTCGAAATTTTGAGTTTCGATATCTCAGCTCTGGAAGGGTCTAGAGCCTCCATTTTTGCACTCAGGTCTAAGTCTCATGGCCCTCTATCAGAATCCAGAGTTTTCGAGAAGATTGGATACTTAATTTTTCGCCCCAAAAAAAAAAAACGTAAGGGTAACACTGTCTTTTTTTTTTCGGGTCGAAATTTTGA